>JAOTQQ010000001.1:58830510-58844327 GCA_026546715.1 Gallinago undulata
TTGGCAAACTGAGAGCCAAAGTTCTGCAAAGACAGCTGTAGAAACATTATTCTCCAGGTGGACACAGTTGGGAAAGACTGCTTGCCAAAGAAGACTTGCTGGACTCATACGCTTGTTAGGAGAATGAGATAAGCATCCAACTGCTCATTGTCAGGGAAATGTTCATGCTCATTTCACCCGTGAGCACTTTGGTTTGGCTTTGCCAGCCAATTAGTTTAATGTGGAGGATGGGACTTGATCTATTTTGAAATCTTATTACTGGCATAATTAATGAAAATATTATATGCATCTTTTATTTTAATTTTTTTTATATAACCCCAACAGAGGGGCTTTCTGAGAGAACTTTAGATGCCAAGAAACTCTTGGTCCTATTGTGATTGACAGGGACCTGCTCAATATCTCTGGTTCTTATGTGTTGGACCTAGGGACACAAAGTCTCTTACAGTCTCCAAGTCTCCTTGTGACCATAACTCCTGGTATTTTGCTGGGGACAGGTTGAGTTTGCCCTTCTGTACATCTTTTATTTGAAGGGTGAAAAGCTGCTTCTGTAATGCCTCCTGTAGCAGGTGTGCTCCAGACCATGCTCAGCTCCCTCAGCCTTGCGTTGTAGAGGTAGCTTTTGCAGTTACAGAAGGCTTCAGTTGTCCCAATACATACTAGAAACTGGTCTTTCAAGGTGAAACTATTTTTAAGCTGCTCTTGATTCTGCCGCTCTGCCTCCAAGATGGATTGAGTTTGTTGACTGTAAGTAACGTATGTAGCAGCCTGAAGTAGCTGTGATGACTCTTATTGAAACCGAGGCGATTATATTAAAAACAGGATTGAATAAATCTATGCTGAGTTCTGAATAAAAAATTAGTATTAATGATGAATTACTTACTATTTCTCTTGTTCCTGGAGGACAACTTGATGGCGGCGAACAAACTCTGCACTTTTCCTTAAGCAACAAATGGGAAGTAGTTAACAAAGAGTATGTAACGCTGCAGACAGGTTATTTAATAGAAAAATGCATTATTTCCAGTTGTATCTCTAAATCTAGCCTGTGGGTTGAGTCAGGGATAGTTGCATAGTCAGGATAACCACTCTGGTAAAGATGGTGAGGGTAGCTGGACTGCTCAGCAAGGAAAAGCATCCCTACCAGTGGGTCTGCAGGGACCACCCATGGGAATCCTCCCCCAAAGAAGAAGGAAAGTTCTTTTGGATGTTTTGCTTTGCCCTTCTTAAGCAATGCTTCCCAAAGGCCTCTCCATCTAAAGCACAGTAAGAGGCAAAGCTTGAGCTTGGATGTAGTTTGCCTGAGGCAAATGGAAATGAAAAACTCATGCAGAGGATGTGTCCTATGCTGTCTGTGTGTGTGAATCATTTGCACGTGTTAGATTAGGTTCTGCAAAATGCCTAGCTGCCTGTGGTGCCTAATGTACTATGCTTAATTTTATTCCTGTTTGCCTAAATATGTGCTTAGTTTTAGTAAGGCTTAAACGAACGGTTAAGTGTGGTGCTGCATTTGAACAGGGAAATATTTTCCGGGAAAATAATTTTCCATGGGAAAACAAAGGACTATATTAGTGCCTGAGAGAGCAAAGCTGGGGGAAAGCCTCGAGTGAAATACACTCAGATGTGAGACTGTATCTCAAGGAAAATAATTAATCTGCAAAAGTTCATGCCTGTTAAATCAGCTTTAACTGAAGCACAAGTCTCTGTTTTCCTTGTCTAGTTTGTGTCATGCCCCATAAAAAAGGGAGGTATGCTGCCTGTCTGCTGCCCCATTTGACTCACTCGGGAGAAAAGACAAAGGAAACCTTTCACTGCCAGATTGAGGAAACCACAACCTATTCTTTAAAGTAATGCGAACCCATTTGTATTTAATATGTAAAAGGCAAAAAAGAGGTAGAATTGCTTTACTTGGAGGGGGTGAGGAATTAATGTATGTGCAGTGGTAATGAAAAGAAACACTTTTCCTTCTAAAAATAGTTTTTCCTGTTTTTTTTTTCCCCCACTTCATTAACAAGTGGCCTGGCTAAGAAGATGTATTAGAGTAGTGCATTATGATTATTTTCTTCTAATTAAATCTCAGGAATTGCTTATTCCTGTGCTAGCCTGGTTACGTTTCATCTAGGCTGTCAGTACACCGATTGCAAGATCAAAGCAGTCTTAATAGGTGCTAAAACTCTGGTAAGAATATCCTTTGTGGAAAATGCATGCATGCCTTACTGGGAAATAGGGTATTGTTAGGTCCTGGTCACCTGTCCTCTATGTTTTAGATTTGTTTGGCTATAGATTGCTCTGATTTAAACTTTAAACTCTTCTATATGAACAGAACCACTTACGGTGATCATGGTATCATTGATATCGCATCTGTTCTTCTGGATTTCCAGGACTTTTCCCAAACCATGAATAATTCCTTTGTCTGTTGCAACGTTTGTATAGCTTATAGGTGCATCATTTACAAACAGCTGCAAAAGAAACACAGTCAGATAGCTACCGAACAGCTCTGCTGCTCTTTATATGGTAACTAGAGCAGTAGCAGGTGAAAGAAGGAGCAACGCACAAGTCTCTCTTCAGGAAAACCCATGAACATAGTTAACTTCAAGCAGGTGCTCACATACATCCCAGTTGCTGTATTTATCAGCTTCACTGGGCTGGAGGGCATGAGATGACTTGCAGCCTCTTGAAGTTTCATAGGAACAGGATTTGGTAGAGCAGCTTTTCCACCACGGGGCGTAAAGAGTTTGAAGAAGGAGCTGAAAGCAAGCTAAGAGCTGGGTTGTCCGTGGGGGATTGAGGGGCTTCAGGGAAGACCTCCCAGCAGCTGCTCCTTCAAGGAAGACTTTCATCATATAACTGCTACTCCCATTGTTCCCTCACCAGCTACAGCTCCATGAGCAGATGTTTCTTGCAAGGCTCTGCTGTGGGCAGAGGAAACAGCAGGGTTGAAACTGCTTTGGTGAGAAGCTTTCTGTCTCTATATATGGTGAGAAGCTTCTCTGTCCCTGCCCAGAGGGAGGTCTGGGACAGAGAAGAAGGAGGACTAAGTTCCCTTCACAGTTGTGCCCCAGAACTGGGTGTGTTGCTTAATCTAGCTGTGCTTGATTTTCCTATGAGTGGTGTTGAAAGGCAATTCATATTTGTTGCCAAGTGCTTCAAGCTCTTAGGGTTGAAAATGGAGTAAATGCACAGAAAATAGAATTAATGTTTTATAATTGAAGGCAGGTTTTTAATAGCTCTTGGGAGTCAGATTAATGACTGCTTTGCGATGCAGGCATGTAGCTTCTAGAGATGCACACCCACCACAGCAGCTTCTGAAATGCAATGCTAAATGGACACAGCATAACTGATATCAAATTCAATCAAAGATGCCTTCAAGGGTGACTTTGAATTAAGCAGGTCTGCAAGAGACATTGCATTTGAGTGACATCTTTTGTGCTATTAAGTCCTGGAAGCTAATGTGGGGTGCACAGTTTTTTTTTTGACTGAATGTTATTTTGAAGTTGAAGATGGATGGGTGAAAAACAGGAAACCTGTTTCTCTGAGCAAGTGCAGACAGCGGTACCTGGCCGTTGTGGAGGAAGAACCCAACCGAGTAGGAGGACCCTAGCATGGTCTCTCTGTGCATGCCGTTGTGCAGGTCATTCTTCAGGAGCTTATCCTCCAGCACAATGTGATAGCGGATTTGGCCTTCATCCTGCAAACATGCAATTAAATTCGGAGTTACATAACAAAATGTGGAAAGCTGTTTGCGGTAGCTTTTCCCCACAAGGTATAAGCCAAACATAGACTACCTGAATTTAAGGAGAAGCTTCTCTAGCTGGCAAGTTATTTTTATATTTCTTATTGTGGACAATCTACATTCCTGTAATAATGGAACTTGTATTGACCATTAGGAATGGAATGGAAGGCTGTTGACCTGGTGGGACTAAGGTTTGCTTATGCCTGGTAGCATCTCTTTCTGTGCATAGGACTGGCTGATGGATTCAGGGGAAACTTAGTCAAATGATTTTTTTTTTTTTTTTTTTTTTAGGACTCTGAATTTCATGAGTTCATTTGACATAAAAAGCTGCATATTCATGAATGCATTACAGTCTTCCCCAATCCCATTCCTTGTTCCTTAGGGAATCGTTGAATAAACTACAAATGAGTGTTTACAGCAATTGATAGGGTGGCGGTTTGTTTTTTTTTTTTAATCTTCAAAGTTGTCTTCAGTCAAAGTGCTAGTCACACCTGTTAATTGGAAAGTTTCTATGTGTTACTGCTAGAGTGTATTCATTTTTCATTGATGTAGTGAAAATATTGTCTGTACATCAAAATTTTGTGAGGGCTTCCCAAGTCTTCTGTATCTTGTTTGGAAGCAGAGGACTCCCATCACTATCCCAGACCTGGGGGAGACAGCAGGAGGAAGATGTGTTTGTGATAGATTTGTAGATGTGAGAGAAGCTGGGGTGTTTGGAGGGTTTAGGAGCTCCCTAGCCAACACACATAGTGCTGCTGCAGCTGGATGCCTTGGCAATAAAAGGTGCTTGTGGGAAATCCCATTGCCTGCTGTCCCCTTGTTCTGAACATTCATTCTGCCCCTTCCTCTTCAACTCCCTCAAAATTGTGCGAAAGCATGAAACAACCCCAGGTTGCAACATTTGTGATGTGCCTGGCTTTGCCCACAGGGTAAAGCAGTGGTTTTTATATCTCATAGAGTGGGACTAACTCTGCTTTGTTTTCCACGGATTTGACAAAGAAATATTTGCAAGCAAGAAGGTGGGAATTAAGATAGAGCTAATCTACTAAGGCATAGGCTTCCAACAACGTCCAATCCTGTCTAATCCTCCTAAGTTGAATGCTTTGGAGAAAATGTTAACTTGTATATCTTCATTTCTGTCTTCAATCACCAGCAGAGTGAGAATAAAACCTTGCTTCCAGTGAGGCCAAGGAAGGAGGTCTTGTCCCTGTGCCGAGCTCTTCCCTCTGTGGCACAGTTCTCCCAAGCTGTTTCATGAAGAGGATAAAGCTTAGGCAGGCTTAACCTTATGATGGTTTTCTGGTTTCCTTTTTCAGGTTGCCATACGAGACAAGGTTGGAAAGGATGGAAGAAAGAAGAAACATTGGTATGTAGTGGAAATGAAAAGTATTTCTGTGTGTGTGCGTGTAACCTGAATCCAATGGGATTGATGTCCTATGTGTCTCTCAAAGGTTTTTATAAATGCTTCTCGCAGTGATGCGGAAATGATGATGTTGTGTCATGAAACAACTAAAATAGCATTCAGAAGTCACTTGAGCAGATGTAGCGTGATCGTGCTTGAATTCTTCTGGGACTTTCGCCGTGGGTTGGCTGGTTGATGGTAATTTTTTTTTTTTTGGACAAGTCATTTGAACCCTGTTCTCCTCAGCTTCCTGGCTGTAAATGGAGACTATGGAAGTAGGGATAGAGTGTGGCAGGGTAAATATTTATGGAAGAGGCAGGGACGTATTAATGTCATTGAGCAAGTCATGGGTGAAGCTTCCTGTGCAACGTGTGGCTCTCGATATGCGCCTTTACCAAAGTTGTTTCAAACCAGAATGAACGTGAAGAAAGGCACTGGGGTAACAGAGGAAATTGATAGTTTATCTTGGGAGGAGGCCAACAGGATTGAGAAGGCTGTTTGGCCTTGCGTTTGTGCCCTGATGTATTTACAAGAGAGAGAAAGTTGTTTCAGCTAAAGCGTGTTCCTGGCGTAAGAATAAAGGGATATAAACTGGGCAGAGGTGTGCTGTCAAAATAGTGTAAACTATCTGGGCACAAGGACTGAGGCCGTCAGGGTAGGTGGGATGGACACCTCTGTGCTAGGGGGAGGAACCGGTGGCCAAGTCAGGCACAACCTTGGCATGTGGCTCTTGGAGGTGGGCAGCAGCAATGGGTTTTCCCCGAGGAAATTTTTCTAGACAGGACAATTTTGGAAACCTTTTCTGAGCCCTGGGACTGGCCAACTGTGCTTGTAAATTGGGATTAGAAATGGTCTGCAGAAATTGGCTGGGTAACGGCGTTCCTGCGGGAGTGACAGGGCAAGCATCTGGATAATTTAAGAGAGTCAGAACATTTTGTAGCATTATTAATGATGAGGTTGCCACTGATGACAGGGTACTGGACTTGTTCACCTAGGAAATTAATTTTGGTGTTATTCCTAGTCAATCCTGTACTGATCTTAAAAAAAAAAAAGAAGTCTACTGATGGAAATGTCTTGGATATTATCGGTGTGGTTTAACCTAGAGAAGGACAAAGCCTGACTAAATAGCTAGGCTATTTTGTCAAGCCAGGAAAATACAGGTGGATCCATCCCTCCTCACCACCTCTGGTATTTAAAAACAAACCCGAACTTACTGGGTTTCTGGAAAACAAATCCCTCTTCCTGTTTCTCTGTCTTTTCAATCCATCCACTTAAAACTGAGATGAGGTACTGAGTTGTTAAGACAAATCTTGTGAGCAATACGTACCAGAGTAGCAGACTTTTTATCCCTTAGGTAATTTTCTATGGCGTCGTTATTTGGGGCAAAGACCGTGTATGTGTTTGCAGCTTCTATTTCATTTGCCAGGCTGTATTGCTGTTGTGAAACACATAAAAAACAAATCGGAATGACCACTGACAGTCTGATACACATGCAAACAGAGCAGACAACCGGTTCCACCCTTAGAAGGAGGTGACAGCTTACAGAAATGTAGCCCCTGAAAATGGAGTAGTCGGGCATTTGCTCCAGGCGGGCCAGCAGCCTCGGCATGACGGTGCTGCGGAGGGGGGTCAGAACCTGAAAAGGGAGCAGATATCCCACGTCAGCAAACGTGCACGTGCTGCGGTCACAGCTGCAGGACAAAATGTTGTTCTGTGTAAATATATATATATTATTTTCTTTTTTCCCAAGAGTATTTTCCACCGCTCGTGGTGCAGAGGAACAGACCCTCCCGATGTGGCCGTGTACCTTGTCAATAACGTGTATGATCCCGTTTGTGGATGCGATGTCGCCGGCCACGATGTGAGCACCCTGGAGGGTGAGGTTCTGAAAGAGGGAGAGGAGAAGAGAGAGGGTTTGCTTTCACACGGCAGCGGCGGTGTTTTCCCGTTGGTTCATGCTGTGGATTTCCACACCTTCCCAAATGCTTGCCTGGAGCTCCACCACGGCTCTGCTCTTGCACAGACTGGCAAAGCCATCGGATTTCTTGCCCTGGGGTAGTTACTCAGGGTAGGTGTGCAGGATGAACTCCTGTGCCCATTTGTGTCCTCCTGAGTCTATGCACCTTTGAAGCACCCCATTCATGATTTTTCTTTTTTTTTCTCTTCAGGGTATGGAGGTGGGGGGAACTCTTCCCTCCCTTTTATGGGGATGAAGTGCTTAAATATGCCACATGTACTTCCAGAAAATCCTCCTCAGACCATGATGTACTAAATAAAAAGGCTGAGGGGGAAGGACTGTCGGTTGTAGTTATTTACCAATAAAAATACAAATATATTTGGGTGGTTTGGGATTATCAAGTTGCACGTGTGGATGCATTCGTGGTGTCACTCCTACCTTCCCAGTTCCCTAAAATAAGTTATTGTGTTTCCCTGATGCTCTTTGTCTTAAATTAATTCACACAGGCTGCTCCAGACAGGGACTGCGCTTCCACTTGGCTACAAGACAATCCAGTGTTTGCAGTGGCTACTGGGACATTAAGAATAAATAATACTGTGGACAAAATGGTGGAGAAAATCAATTTCATGTTTCTCCTAGAGAGCCCAATATAACTGATCTATTCCTTTAATTTTAGGATATGGCTTTTTTTTAAAAAAAAAAAAATATAGGCACATAATGTCTGTGTGGTTTTGTAATACAAGAAAATTAGTAGCAGTGATGGTCAGGGTGTGGTGTGTGATACCACAGTGGTTTGCAGGTTGTCTCACCCCATTTTCTTTAGACAAGCGTAGGAAGTTGCTCTGCAGAGATGTTGGCAGCATGTCAGAGGATGATAAATTCTGGAAATCAGCAAAGCTGTAAGCTCCTGTCAATACATGATACCTAAAGGAAATTAACTGGATTTGAAGGTTTTGTATTTTCTGGTTTGTTTTTTTCTTTTTGTTTCCCCAGATAAATATACTTAATGTTTTTAAAACTATGGTTTAAAGCAGGAATTGTTTGTACAATGCCTTGTTCAGCTATGTTCTGGTCTTAGCTTGGCCTTTAAACATTTCTGATATAATACAAATAGCATCTTTATTTTCAGTGGAGTTGCCACAGAGACTTATACCATGTAACTAGAAGGGGAATCCTGTGTCCCTCCCTTACAAATGTAAGAGCTGTCTTGCTTTAGAGGCTTCAAACCAAAGTCTTGTTTGTGATGGAGAGCAATTAATTAGCATCCCCCTCCCTCCACCCAAACCCCAAACCTTTAACGTACTTCAGTAGAGTTGGGATGTTACTCTTTGACATCCAAAAGGCTTTCTCATCCTCATCCATTTTCTCAATTGCTTGAAGGGAAGGCACGAGGACAGTTAGGTTTGAGGTGGTGGACAACACAGAGCTTATCTCAGCCTCCTGCATGAAAGTAAAGAGTGTAAAATAATTCATCCCGAGGACGGTATATAAATAGCAGCTGGTGACTTTTTAGCAAGGTGGAGTATGTGACGTGCTTTGTGACCAGCCTGGAGAGGAAAAACTATTATACTGAGCAATGACTTGAACAGAAGTATTTAGAGCTGTACCAAATGGTAAATGACTGTCTATTTTTCACAGAATAGATTGCCAGCGTTTAAAGGGCAGAAGCAATGTTTACGTCAGAATTGTTTTTTATTAGGAAACCCGTAAGCTGCCTACCACAAAAGTTAGTGTGTCTCATGGATTCTCTTTCGTGCACTGGAATGTCAAAAAAAAAAAACCCAAAACCAAAACCTCATAGTGATAAATACTGCTGGTTACTGATAACTTCAAGTAATCTGCTCTTACAGAGCACTCTGCCATTTCATAGATGGAAAGGTTATGAACCATGAAATAAGAAACCCACGTGACACAATGTTCCCATTTGGAATAAGACTATTTAACATGGCTCGGATTTTTCGAGATGTCCAAGGGATATCAGTGCCCATTAGCCCTGCAGTGGGGCTGCTGCTGAAAGCTCTAATTTTAGATGGGGGATGTGGGCTCTGTAGTATGCGTGGACTGATTCATCTTTCACATGTTTGTATCTGCCTTAAGGATGGAGAGAGCCTCCACCGGAGAGGATTTTTCCAGTTGTGTGAATTTTTTTTTTGTGGTGTAGAAAAAGGAGAGCTAAAGGTCTGAATATGATCTTGCTGAAGATGTTCTCCAAATTTTTCACAGGCTCCACAACTTGCCATTTTGGATACTGCAAAACCTGAGGGAGCAATATGAGCTTGGGTTCTACCTCTTTGCAGCTGGTATGCTGCCTGGAAGCTTGTTTGTTTTGTAGAGTCCTTCAATACCCATTCTGGGTTTTAAGTCAAGAAGGGAATTGGCTCCCTTAAATAGCTGGGAATTTTGTCTGTTAAGATCATCTTTCTTTCTATCCATCATCACTGTCACCTTCCAAATATTTAAATATAGAAATAGCAACAGACCTTCCCTTTCTCATCCTTCCTGACCAGCGTGAAAAATACTTGGTTATGAAAAGAGGTAAACATCACATTCCTGCTCAAGCATGAAGCTAAAACCCCCACAGACAGCTATACCTCCCTATTTTGCTCGTGTTTGTAGCTACCATTATTTACTTCAAGGGATACCATTTCTCTGGAGTGTAGCAGAAATTTCCCCATCCCTGTTACGATAGATTGTATGGAATCTGTTCTCTGATTCCACACACCCTCTACTTCATTATCTAAAGGACACAGTAGCAGGTGAACAGCCTTTGCTATTGTGCTCATTTCTTTAACTTCATTAGTTTCTCTTTACAGTGTCCAGTGTTGCAGCCTGAGCCCAGGGCCAGGCAGATAACCAATTTAAATTAGCCACACTGGCCTCTCTTTTAAGCAGCTCCCTGAGGTCCCTGTTGCAATTCTGTGATTTAATGATCCTGAGCCACCTTAACTTTGAAAAGCATGAAAGCAGCTAATATGCTGTGATTTCTGCTTCTGATGATATTCATTAATATATCCCTGTTCCTTTCTGTTTGCTATGTATTTGCTATACATTTCTTATATTTAGGTCTTAAGCTCTTTGTGAGAGAAACTTGTTTTTATCTTTATTCCTACAGTGCCAGCCGTGGTGGGGTAGGACCTTTAATCTTACTTCGGCCTGAGTAATAGATGACAGAATGTGAAAAGAAAAAGTAGATAGTGACAATCAAACTAGAACCATATTTTTTTATAATTTAAATTGGTGTGTTTTCCCTAATCTGAAGACAGACAAGCTAATATTTTCCTTGATTTCCTGCACCTCAGTCAAGCCCACACAGACTAATTTTTTTAAATTTATTTATATTTTTTTTTCTTGCTTGCTTGCTGTGGCAGCAGCACACTGACCAGCCACACAGCTGCGTTTTCCTGGCATGGGGCTCATTGAAAATGGGGAGGGTAAGGCATTGCCTTCCTTCTTCACTTGTAGGTTTATTGTGTGAGGGAAGTTGGAAAGAGCCGTTTAGGTACGCGTTTGGGCTCTGCTTGTCCCCTCCTGCTGGTCATCTGGACTGTGGTGCATCTATGTGCTGAGAGAGTCATGGCTTATGTAGTGCCCTAGCTCTGAGAATGGACTTGTAACTTTCTCTTCTGCTTGTGGAGCTTCCTCACTTGCCTGAATTTGGGACCAGTATTTGGTTTTCGGGCAGAAATAGGGAACCGGGTGGTTAGTCTCTCAGTAACTGGTGGGTCCAGAGCTTGGGTCTCTGCTGTACGATGGAAATACTGCTGTGAGGTTCCCATTTCTAAAGGCTAAAAGGCTCATGTATTTCTGCAGATTTGAACATACTAAAAAAATTAATAAATCAACAGTGAAGTGTACTTACGTTAACCCACTGGTTAAATGCAGCAGCTTCTGACAGAGTAGATAACTCCTGATTAGAAAGAAAGCACCATGAGTATGCAAGCTATAATTAGCTGTACCAAAGTACTCTTGCTGTAGCCTGTGGTGACATTACTATGTGTGACATTCGTGTTTTTTCCAGTACTAATACTTTCTGGTGATGGGAGCAGTGAGTTACCAACTCTTTTGAAAATCAGGCCATCAATTGTTTAAGTGTACCTGACCTTGGAATGTAACGTGTGCTGACCTCAGGCTAAGCATTAGTTTTCTGGAAATGTAAACCTAAATCTTTTTGCATACAAAATTGATTCAAAGAAGAGATGTCATTTTGGTTGGTAGTTGTACAGCATCTGACATATCATCCTGCACGTAGAGAGCCTTTATTCTGCCACAGTACTTAGACCAGAGATAGAAGGTGGCTCTTAGCACTATCTGCCATCCTTGCTCATACCACGTAAGATTATTGCCAACGGCTTGCACAGCTGATGCTTTCATTTTTCCTATGCTGTTAAATGCATATTTATTTCACCAATTTACTTGTTTTGGGTTTTGTTTGCCTGCCAGTCAGCATGGTTTGTTTTAACATGATAAATTGACTGTTTCCACTGAGGTAGACCTCAAGGCAGAACTTTACAAGAGCTGGGTGCTCGCTGCTCCGAGCTGGGAGGTGAGTGCTTAGCACTTCTGCACTTTAGGCCTCTGGGGCTGGCTTTTTCAAATTTGTCTTAAACATGCTCAGATCCCTTAGTCCTACTTTCAAGCTATGTTTTTAAATGCAACAGACAATTTCTGTTGTGTATCAGGCAGGGGTGTCCAGCAGGAACTCTGGATGCAGATAGCACTGGCGGGCATTATACTTTTCCAACTGTTTACGATGGCTCTGCTATCTCTCTGGCTAAGATTCAGTGAGAGAACTATGCAGCAGGTCCTGTGTTCAGAGAAGGTGACTGTCTTACTTACATCAGCAGCATTTCCATAGCATATTCTACCATCTCCTTCGTAGCCCTTTGGGCACACACACTCCCAGCCACGAAAAGACTTGAACTGACAAGTTGCCTTTGAACCAGAAAGAGAGAAAATTTTTCAGACACTCAAGAGCAAGGGTGACCTGCAAACCCTCTTACTATTATGCATTCATACACAGCTTCACAAAAGATTTTCATGACATCTTTCGTGGGCCTCCCCACCCTCCTATAGGACACACTCCATCAGCTGAGGGCACATAACCTTCCCACCTTCCAGTCTATAAGGAGTCTACACCATTGCTCTACTGTTTCATATTTCTTCTCTTCACTTGACTGTGGCACATCCATCCTCTGCTCCCTTGGGCTCTTTGCTTTATCTTTGTCCCTGTGTCCTGCCTATAGCTGGACAGGACACCACAGAGCACAGCAGAGCCTGCAGGTCTGCTGAGCACATGTGGCTGCTGATAAAGCTGGTAGATGCCCGTGTAGAGATGCATGCCTCGGGTAAACATCTCAACAGACTATTGCATCCACTTTGTAACTGCTGGTAGAGAAGCAGGATTTATTTACTCCAGGTTTGAGATAGCCCTTCTGTACAGGCAGAACTGGGAGCAGCCCTTGCAGCCTGTCCTCAGCTTTGTTCCAACTCAAAGAGAAATTGCAGGCTTGAAATGGCAAGGAAATTCTATGGTGTGCGCAGGAGGCGAGGTGCGATATGTATCTGAACACTTTGTTCAGGGAATGATTAATTGCTCACCAGATGATGGCATTTTCCATTTTGTTCCAGGCATGAGTTTATGGGTGTGCATTCAATTCCATTCCCCTGAAATCCATCCTTACACTTGCAGTCATTCTGTCATTTCAGTAAAACAACAATTCATTAAAATGATTAAAATAGCATGCATATTCTAGATGTGGTAGATTATTCTCTCTGCTTCTGTGTGACTCCATTGACTTCAGTGGAAAGACACTGATTAGTATCTCCAGAAGACCTTTATACCTGACAAATTCTAATGTATTTACTAAAAAGTATTTGCTGCCAGAGCACTGCCAGGTAGGAGGGAGCACCGTGATAGGAACCAAAGGAGATGGCTTTGGGAAGAGAATGCCATCTGGAAGTAGACTTGTGGCAGAGAGGGAGAGGAGAATTTGGGGAAGGAAAGAGGGTAGAAAGCACCAGCAGAGCAAAATGGGTGAGGAGGACTCTTCCTGAAGGCGACAATGAATGTGAGAAGACATACCTGACCCGGCCCAATGTATATGCAGGTGGCATTTTGGTGGCACCCTGCTGCTGTGGGCAGCAGGCAGTTGTTAATGGCCAAGCAGTCCCTTCCATCGCCTGTCCACCCCGCCTGGCAAACGCAGGTGTGCTCTCCTGGGCCCGTCTGAATACACTCGGCCTGGGGGGAGATACAGAGACATCTGTTCAAGACGGTTGGTTGGCACCTGACTTCAGGTGTATGGCTTGTCAAAGCAGTATTGATCGTGCTATGGGGAGAGAGCTTGAACCTGCAGGGAAAGCTGTGACTCTTCCTTCTGCAAAAGCTTCTGGCCAAACCTGACTTGCTGCCCACTTCTATACGGCGTCAGGGACTGTGGGAGAAGCAGGTACTTACATTGACGTTGCAGCCACCTGGGTTTAAAGCCACGCAAGGGTCAATTTTCCTGCAACTCATGCCATCTCCCTCGTAGCCAGGTTTGCAAACACAGCTGTAGAGACAAGAGGAGGAGGGAGGCACTAAATGTGATAGGGCAGCTGTAGAGTGAAATGATTGTTTTTCACTGTAACCTGCTATTTATAGGCAACTGAAAATGGGTAACCTTGGATTCGTGATGCAAATAGCTTAAGTGCATACACTATGTTGTTGCCCAAAATATTGGCTGGGTTAA
>JAOTQQ010000001.1:58844427-58869313 GCA_026546715.1 Gallinago undulata
TGGGTAACCTTGGATTCGTGATGCAAATAGCTTAAGTGCATACACTATGTTGTTGCCCAAAATATTGGCTGGGTTAACTAAGTCAAATCAGAAATCCATTCTCTGTATGAGATGGGAAGTGAAATTAATTCTGCACTGATGTGATCTTTGCAAAGGTAATAGCTCAAAATTAATTAGGAGCTGGGGTTGCTCTTTCTTTCAGCGATTAAAAAAAAAGATCGCTCCCTCCCTGAAACGTCTGCAAGACAATGTGCCCCCTGTTCCCCTGCATTGTCCCCCTGAAGATTGAGCCATGCTGGAGGGAATTTTCTCAGTGCTCCAGCTATGCAGCATCCCACATTCTGCTTTCTGTGGTGACTCATTATGAATACACTGCGGCAAGAGGCAAACTTGCTGCGTGTGAAGGTGAGCGTGAGGCAAGGGCAAGGCAGTGGTAGTGGTAACAGAGTCCCACGACTGGTCCTGTCAGGACTGGAGAGCCTGTGCTGAAGTCCCCAGTGTTGTGGCACAGCAAGCCTTACCTGAACTGCCAGGAGTTAACTATCTATCCCCAAGCTGTTTGAGACTTTCGTTGTTTTTCGGCAAGGCTCAAGCTCCCAGTTCGCGAAGGGATGGTTAGAAATAAAAGGTTCTTAAGAGCCTTTGTAGGTGGTGGTAGGAAGGCAGGCTTCTTAGATGCATACAGATCTGCCCCTTACTATCTTACAGTGTTAAATATAAGGTACTTGATAGGGGATTGAGAACTCTTACTTACCATCTTGCAACTCAAGGTCGATCTGGTGCGTATTTATGCTTATTTACTGCATAGCAGTACTTCACTGGTTGATTTTTTTTTTTTTTGTGTACAGTTGTGAGGTGCTGTTTTGGTCGAGCGACTGGGAAAGAGCTGCATCACAGTTTAATATTAATCAGATGCAAGTTGTTGACTTACCTCACTGCCCCGTCGCTAAGCTGACAGTCTGCATGTGCGTGGCAGAGCTGCAGGGAGGGCTCGCAAGAAGCAATCTGCTTATCACAGAATTTCCCTGTGTATCCACTTCTGCACGATCCGGGAAGACAGATCCCGTCACTGTCTATTCTGTTATCGCACTTCCCATAAACGCAGAGGCACTCTGCCGGAGATAAATTACGACGTGCAGTTCCATAATATTAAAAGGCATCTACCCTTACATGGCATTTCTTATGAGTCGGGTCTTCCTTTTTATTCTAGAATCTAAAATTTTGTATTTTTAAAGTTTTTGTTGGGGGACTTACTGTTTATTATCATAACCATGTCCTTTCAGGTGTGTTTTATGATAATTATTTAAATTCTATTGTGTCTTTAGAGCGCACTTATCTATCAATGGATTTCAAAGTATTTCAGAGAAGTAGAAACAAAATACTATGTCCTAAACTATTAAGGCTAAAGCTATTTCCTTGCACAACTTTTGGTGTATTTTCAGTGATGCTGGAAAACTTTTATTACTGAGTCCACAGTCCTACAAATTACCCAGAGCCAAGCCAGTCCACAGACCTACCAGCACTTTGCTGTGGCTGGGCTGATTAATGCTGCTGGGGAGGCACAGCAATGTGCCCAAAGGACATACCCACTATGTCCTGCAATCCCCAGAAGTGCCAGTAGTGACTAGTTAAACCAACACGGACTGCTTTGGCAGCACTGGAGCTTAGGAAACACCACCCTTTCTTATGGAATTTGTCTTTTTGTTTTTTGTCTGTGTATCTCCGAGCCCTTCAGTAAGCTCTGCTTCATTAATGACATGCTGTTTCATAGCAAAAAAGATTGAAAATTATTTTGTAGATGGGGAATATATCTATATTTGATGTTGTATGTTCTGTGGACTCTTAAATGTAGCATGGTTTGATGTAGCGGGATTAAATCTGCCAGTGTATAGAAGGTGACTGATAGAACTATAAGATATTCAATACACCAGAAATTATTTGGTAAGGATGGTTATTGAGTGGCCCTAAACACAATCTGTTTATAGATCTAGTTGTTCTTAGATGACACGTGTTTGTCATTGCAGGCAGAATCTGTTCTGTTTTGCAATACCAGATGGGAATGGAATAATGAAGATTTTATTTTTCAATTACTTATATGAGGGAAACAGAAATGAACGGAACAATAAATTTATATAAAGCAAGCTATGGTCCCTGTGGATAGCCAAATTAAGTCAGTGAGAAGATTTTTTTTCACTGACTCTGGGCTTTACTATGTATTCTTTTGAAATACGAAATGAAAATACCCCCTAGAGAGATCTTGCTCATCCTTTGTAGAGACTGTTTAGCCAGCAGTTAACTCCCACTTCAATGTTACTAGGGTTCAAAAGACGCATTCTTGGGCTGGTAAAGTATGGCTCTATTTACCTTTATCACACTGAGGTCCATATTTGCCCGGGTCTGAGCAGAACTGGCAGTGTGAGCCTTGGAATGCCTCAGCACAAATGCAGGTCCCATTTCCATCCAGGCCATCCATGCACTGTGAAATGGAAGAGAGTTGACTTCCGTGTATCAATTGAAATAAATCTTTATCCTTCCCCCGAGAAGAGATTATGTACCTGTCCATCTTACAACTGTAATACTGGGAAGAAACTTAACTTTGATGAAAAAGGTGTTTCAAAGGAAAAGCTTTCTTTGTGCTTGTACTTTGCTGCTGTGTATTCTACCTTCCTTTGCAACTTTTCAGTGAGAAAAGTGAACTGGGTTATTACCTTGTGCTGTGCAAAGTGAAAGTATCAGAGTGGGTCACCCACCTCCAGCTTTGCCTGTGTCCTCTGGGTTAGAACCACAGAAACCTGTAATTTGGACATCTGAGAGGAGACATTCATTTTTTCCCTCCTCCCTATAACTGAACCTGAAATTCACTGCCACCACTGGACACGAATGGAGGGTGCAGCTCTTGTGGAGCCTAAATGTTCATGCAGAGGTGCTCTAGGGGCTTTTGGGACACAGCCTGTCCTTCCTCCCTCCATGGGAATGCCGGGTGTTGCCAGATGCTCTGCTTACCTGCCCGTTTCCTGAGCAGGGTTTGGAGAAACCTCCTGGACACGGCCTGCAGTCAGGGCCAAAGAAGCCTTTGCAACACTTTGGTTCCTGTGAAATAAAGCAAATACCCTCTGTTCCAGTGCCTTAGTGTGAAGACAGTGCACGGAAGACCAACTCTCCATCCTGTTTTGGCCCTCTGGCAAAGGCCTGTAGAGGTAGCTGGCTCTTCAAAAGCTTGTGTTGAAGCAGAACCACTTCTGCAGTGGCATTGTTAAACCGAGGAGGAGTGTTGGCAGTTGAAGAAGTTGGGTGCACAGCCCGTGAGATCCTTCCCTTGTTCTTATCAGGAACTCGAAGACGTGTTTTACCCCAGGGAAGCGCTGTGAAAGCTAGACGTGCTGCTTTGATCTTCCTCCTTCCCCCCTGCACCACCATGAGATTTAGCCCCTACACAGCCCGAAATGTTTTTCTCTGCTGAATCTTTTTTGTTTTATTCACGAATTGGCTGCTGGATCCATTTATTTATCAAGAGAACAGAAATTGTATTAGGAAAAAGAAAAAGCTCATTCACATGTATGATCCAAAGGATAATGGGAATTAGCAAAAGAGTCTCAAAGTTTACCAATTTGTGGACTTCTCCGCTCATTAATTAATGATGATCATAAAGTGCAGGAGCCAGAAAGGTGTAAGTGCTTCTCAGGAGCTAATGAATTCTGCAAGGACTAGGCGTACCAAGCAGAGTGATGTTCTTGGGAGCATTCCCCGTTCGCTGTTACCCACTGAGTGAGGTGGTGGGACCCGGGGGGACCAAGCTGCCCTGTTCTTTGTGGGTGAAGCTGCCTGGGGCGATGACAACGTTTGGGCTTCGAGTCTTTATGTGAAAACTCCCGAGTTACAGAGAATGAGAGTGTTGTTATCAACATTATATGGCAGTTAAAAAAAACCCTGCTGGAATCTGCCTGGTATTTTGCTCTAAGGTTTACAGTAGCTCCTCTCGGAACCCCGTAGAAGGCTACGAAAACTACATGGACATCACAAAACGTATCTCAATTCCAAAAGGAAAGGTCACAATGCAAAAGGACAATATTTTGGAAAACTTTTGTGTGTGTTTCCCCTGAAGAAACCGTAACTCTGTACCTTTATCGTTATATTGCAGGATCTGGTACAGCCAGTTTTTTGAAAGGTTGGGCCTTCAATAATGCATCTCCGTTTTGAGAAAGGCTGGAACGTGCACAAAACAGAAGCATTAGCATTTATAAACAATGTACAGTCCTAATATCACAACATAATTTAACTGGAGAACAGAAAACCACTTGCTATACTGTTGCATTTAAAAAATTCATTAAATTTTTTTTCATAACATAAGTTTTTTTCATTATTACCAAATAATGGCATATAGGCTATTACTGAATATGGCATATAGGACTAACTACCTTTGGATTTTTGTAACATGGGAAAAAAGTTCCTGTAGTAGCTAGACTTGAGTCTTGTTTGTGGAGAAACATGCAGCCAGATTTTCATCTCTTAGATGCAAAGCAGATGGAAGAATTTTTTCAATCCTTTCTGAAGCTACTTCTGCATAGAGTTACTTCTGGGAGGTTGCTTAATCAAAAGGAAATTTTTAACAGATGTGAGGTCTATTTTAAATGTATCCCTCCTGTTTTTTGTTTACTAACTCTAAAAGAATAATCATAGCAATTCTCATGCTCCTCTCTCTTTTCTGCTGAAGCCTATCCTAAATAGATCTACCTGAGAAAAGAGTCAGGGCTGCTTTGAAGTTTGAGGGACCTTGCAACAGCAAACAAAATAATGCTGAAATTACTTGATGCTTCAGTCATTGCTAAAAAGAGACTAAAGTGCCATCTGTATTTGTATTTTTATGCAGTCTCCTGTATTCATATCTGGTTTTTTTTTGCTTGCTCTATTAGGAGAGCAGTAATTAATGTATGGGGACCCCTTTCCTCCATGCATTTTGTACAACTGAGGAATCTGTCAGGAAATATCACTTACGATGGGCTTTGAATCCTGTGGACATGGAGCCAGTGCAGGCGATAAACAACTTGAACAGACACCCTGGATGGAAACAATAAGGGCAGTCAGTTGAAAAGGCATTATACCAACTGCTGAGATGCATACTTATGGGGGATGTACCCTGTAAATTTTAAGTACGTTTGTTCTATGACTTTTAGGTGGGTCTGTAACCCAGCTGCACCAGGGATGTATCTGCGGACTCTGATTTTTGCTGAGTAGTTGTTCATTTCCACCCTACTCTTTAGATCTTCATTTGTCCTTTCCCTACTCCCCTCCTTTAAAGAACTGGTAGGTTCCTAAATAGAAGATAAGTTTGGACACACATGCACTGGCTTCCTTTGTTCAACCCAGTATAAAGTATTAACTAATATTGTCTGAGGGTCTAGTGCAGTCCATACACTTAACTTCTATGTGAATTTTTTTTATTTATTTCTTCTTAGGAAGACCACAAATGAGTTGAGTCTTGTATGTGGACAGTGTGAACAGAAATTTGTCTTGTCTATAGGCGGTGGAGTGAAAAATATTGTTTGTTTCCAAGTCATAGATCCTCTACTCTATGATCCGACAGCGTACAACTGTTTTTATGTCTTCACGTTTTGCTTGCCTTTCCCCACTAGCTAATTTATCACCATGTGGTGGTGACAGAGACTGGGAATTACAGCACTGAGGAGCTATAAACTCCAGGGTCAGTTTTACAGGTGGCTCCTTGGTCAGGCTCAACGTGCAATAACTTCAGAGAGATCAAGCCTTTCGGTGTGTGGATATGGAGTTTGTCAAAGCTTTCGTTAGCTGACTGCTCATGTCTTGTGTTTCAACCAAGTTAGAATAAATCCTAGAGTTGGCACCCAATGTGTTACTTCACTGCGTGTCATAATCAGTGGACAAGGGGCCGTGGGCCTGAGTCATGGCATTTCCCCCCCAGATTTACCACTGGAACTGTGAGGAAAGAATCAGGTACTGGTTTGGATTTAGTCGTCTCTCATGTTGTTCAGCACTTTAAAGGATTAAAGGACCAGAGGTACAAACCCACTCGTGCATCAAATAGTTGAGGTATCAATGCCACTAGCATGTTTTAGAGGTCTGTGGGTCAGACTTGTTTTGGTGAACACACTTGGGCATTATAGAAGCTCTTTGATAAGCTGTGTAGTTATGGCTGAAGTTGACGTAGGCTTTTAGCTTTTTTTTGCCTTTCTGAAAATCCCTGCAAGTACCTCTTTGCTCCTTTAGAACTTAAAATTCTGGTTGATTGTTGTGGAAAGCGTTTCCTGCTGTTAGTGTTGTCTCCCTACTGCTCAGTGCCACTTTGTCACCTATTTTCTCCCTTTCTCCACCTGGGGTGGTCTCAGCCATTGACATGGACCTGCTCCCTCCTTTTCCTGAGGATGGGAATCCTCTCTCTCCCCTCTGCCACGCTGCAGAGAGGGGACAGGGAATTGTGTGTGTGCTTCCAAGCAAGGTCCAATCCACCCATTTTCAGCAGTAGATCTAAAGATACTGTCTTTGTGCTGAAGTGCCTGAAGCATAGACATATATTCCCTTCCACCAAGGCTGCTGTGGGAGTGATGACCTCTGGGAGGAGGTGGAGCAGGATACCGAGTCCTGTGATATTAGCAGCATTCAGGTACATTTATGTGGCTATGTCTGTCTTAGCATAATGGCTTCATCTTCAGATGTGTACAACTGCCAGTTCCTGCAAGGTTTGTCACTTTTTCAGTGGTACCACAACTCGTGTTTACAAGGTGGCCATCGCCCTTGTTTTCTGAGTGTGATGAAGATGCACAATGGCAGATGAGAAAAGCAAAGTGACTGCTTCCTCTGGTATTCTCCTTGTTAGCAGTGCTCCGATTAAATCCTTGGATATTAAACTATATTTGAAACTATGCACGAAGCTTTCAAAGCTGACAAAAGTTCCTAACTTCAGTTTTTGGGAATAATTTTTGTGACAGATGCCATTTGTTTTGTCTTTAATTTTTCATAGCGTTGCTTTAGGATTGATTGATGTCGGACACGGTTTATAGGTAGGTTTCTGGTAGGGAATTCAAATTACTGGAGTGCAATTTGAATTTCTAAGGTGTTGATTGCTTTTTGTATTGGCAATTATGGCTCGGTGCTCTGCCTGGTTTACGATTATATCGCACGTACAGCGCTTTGTAGTTACTGCCAGAGGTAATAGTTTTTTAGTGCCAGCCCTTGTGTTTTCTTCATTAAATTTTGATGGTGTCCAGCTCTGCTGGGAACCTCTTTCAAGGCTGTGGTGTTCTGGACTATTGTAAGTTAAAGATAATAAATGTTTTGCATTGCTGTACCAGAACTGTTGCTGGCCCAGATATGTGCTTGAACACAGTCCAGTAGCAGCTCATTGGAGCCGCGCTCACCACAAACAGAAAGCTCAGTCATGCTTTGTCTTCTTATCAAAAATAGTATCTGCATGTTACCAAGTGTAAAGGCCTGTACCCTGTTAGCAAACCAAACAAGGTATGTCAGAATCCACCCTTTGAAATAATAAACAGTCTTGTAATTCCTAATTTGAAGAAAACTGGAAAAAAGCGGGGCCAGGGGAAGTTTTATCTTCTGAAAATGACATATTTCTAATATATTAATATAAAATCATGTAATATTTTAACTCACTGACTCCTTTCCCTGCATATTTAGTAGAATTGAAATCACTGATCCAAAATTTTTTCCCTGGGAACTTGACACTACTTACCAGGTACTTGTTTGCACAGGTGGGATTTAGGAACTGGAGGAAAAAAGTTTGAGCAGAGAGACAGTGTATTTAAAGGGTTACTGCAATAACTAGGTGAGTTGAAGTGGTATAGGATATGTTCGTATGAGTTCCTTACTTAAAGATTACTTGTATTGGTGTAGTACTGCTAGCCAGGTATATGTGTGGTGTTGAAATATTAATTTCTAAAAATACCCCCCTTTTTATGGACAATATCAGAGAAAGCAGTAAAGAGGAAGCTGGAACACATTGTATGGAGTGGTGTATAGTTATTGATTTGTTGGGTTTCTCTTACCGTTGTGACTTGACTTCTTGTCTCGTCGCACCGATGTGGTAGAATTGGAACAATTGTGGGTGGGATAAGAACTCCTGCAAGAGTATAAATGCGACCATTTTTGGCAACAATATCTGTTTCTTCCATTTCTTCTCCACTCACTAAGACTTGTCCCTATGAAAAAATATTAATAATTTTTTTTTGTAGCTCAAATTTCTGAGAACTTCAAGAATTTGTAGTCATACTTTTTTTAACTGGTTATCCATTTTTTTTGTTATGCTTGTTTTATGCAAGATCGTTGCACATTTCCTTGAATATTGGTTTACAATACCAGTATCTAAAGCTTTCCTCTTACTCTGCACTGTTAGCCTGTGGAACTGATGGCTAAAAGACTGGCCAAAATGAGAAGACTACTGATGACTTCATGCATTGATTTCAATGGTCATAAGCATTCCTCTTTCTGATAACAGTGTGGGAGGGAGGGGAGTGAGAGAGAATCTGAGACCTATCCAAATTCACAGGAGATAAAAAAAAAAAAAGGAAAATTATTCTTTCTGCATTTACTCATGCAGATGCTCTGCCTTTACAATAATTTTTATAGGTGCATCTCTTCTCCAGAACACTCATATTTGGCTAAAATATGCAAAGAACAGAAGGTTGTTAATGTAACAGATAATTTTGGTTTCGCAAAAGTACTGACAAATTAATCCCTTTAAAAATGTGTTCACTATGTTCATCAGGATCAGAGACTATAATATTAAAGAGAATAAAAGAATATCTATGTGTGGACTGAGAAGTGTTTAAAATAACCCAAATAGAATAATTTAAAATATTTTAAATAGTGATGTTTTTTTTTTTTGGACTAGGCAGAGCATAAATGAGGATCATTCCTGGACTGGAACTAATCATAAGAAAAAAGAAACTGCAGGCTGTCCTTACATGCCTGCCATTTGCTCTGCAGAGCAAATGGCAGGCATGTAAGGACAGCCTGCAGTTTCTTTTTTCTTTGTAACACCAAATTTTTGTAACACCAAATTTTAACACTAGGTGAGAATGGCAAGTTGAAAACTTCTGCCTCATTATAGTAAGAAATTCCCCTGGTAATGTCCCCCCTCCTCCCTTTTTTGAATTCCCCCTGCATGCAGATAGTTGCCTAGATCAGAGGGAGCTGCTCCCAGGTGAGAGCTGCCTTTGACTTACGGTGCTGGTCCTGTTAAAGCGAATGACCTGCTTCGCCATGCTTCTGATGTGCTCCATTGAGATGAGGCTGGCGACCTCCAGCTGAAATGAATATAAATTGGTTGGAAGAAAAGTAACTTCATTATTCTTTTCAAATCCGGACGGATTTCCCCAGAAGGGACCATCTTTCTCTTTAGGGTGAGCGAATGACCCTATCAGCTCTTCTCTAGCTACGTGGGCAGCCTTGCGTTGACTAACCCGCTTCTGTAATGAAGTTAGTGATCAAATTTTGATCGAGCTTGCAGGTTGTTGCGTTTGGAGAGCTTAATTTTTCTCTTAACTTGACTTAGACTGGTTGCTATAATTATCACCTCTCCCTAAAAATAGCCCTGTTTGCATCCTTAGACCACTGTGGAAACAGCAATGCAGGTATCTTGTGAAGGGACGTGAGGATCTTGTGTTTCCACTCCCTGTGGTCCCTCTCTGTGCCGGGAGGGACCTCTGCCTTGGGAGCTGTGAGCAGGGCCTTTTGCTAAGGATACAAGTACGTCCTTCCTTCCCCACAGCAGATGTTGGAGTGGGGATAGGATGAGCTTCAGTCTCCTCTACCCTTAGATGCTGGTGGTAGTGCTGGGTTCTGCTCTTTGTTTCCAGTAGAATAAGGAGGGGAAAAACAAGGGGCTTGCTTAGAGGATGATAAAACCACCTCTCTTTCATAAACAGAAGGCTAATCTTAGCAGAATAGGTTCAGGGAGAGCATTGATTTGATGGCAACAAGTACTTTTCCTTCTATTTGCTCCTGCAGCCCTGCCAAGTGGACACTACCCCCTGACAATGATTCCTGCTCCACAGCAGGCTAAGAGAGCAGGTCTCAGGTTGAAAATGCTCTTGTGCCCCAGGGTCAGTAAAGCAGCCGTGCTTACCTCCGTGTCAGGGATGATGTGGTATCGCACCAGCTCCAGCAGCTTCCACGAACCCTGCCCAAGCAGAAAAGAGGCCCTCTTAGCCCAAAATGAGTCACACAAACTCAACCTGGCCTGTGAGAGGACGTGGAGATGAGAGAGGCATCGCTGGCTGGTGCACCAGAAACCTTTGGGTCAGTGGTGGTACTCAACTTGTGGCACGCAACCTGCTCTGTGGTGTATTCTCTCCCTGCCAAAGGTGACATCTCCCAGGAGAGGCTTTGGGGCTTTGCCACGTGGCTGTCTGGGCTGTGCTGGCAGGGCAAGAGCAGGGGAGTGAGGACCTGGTGTGGGGGATAGGTGTCGCTTCGTAGGATGGGAGATCCCAAATCCCGTTCCTCTCTAGGTGTTACCTTTAATTGTTAGAGATGGCTTAAACCTTGGTCACAGGAGGTTAGTTTAGAAGCACATGGGAAAAGGATGTATGTATGCATCTACTATATCCCTATACGTGTGTCTATTATCTAAGAAAGGTTTGCTTTACAGAAAGACTTTACCTCTGCGGAAAGCAGGTAATCCAGAGCCTCAGCTTTCATCTTACTCAGAGCCTCATTACTGGGAACAAAGACTGTGTAAAGTCTGTTGTCCTGCTGTAAATCCATTCCCAGGCCAGTTTTCTGTTTTCATTTAAAAATAGAAGTGAAATTGCATATTAATATTGAAGAACATCTGAAAACAGCTTTATGGAATTGCTTTTCTGGATCCTTACCTCTATCAAAGAGGTAAATTGGCTGTATCTTCCATTATCTTGAAGTACTGACATTATGGTTTCCTAAAATAAGATGAAAATAAGATTTATTTTAGTGGGCATCATAGAATAAATGCCAAGTCTTATAAGGTGTTTTTTGAATAACTGAGTCTCAGTTATTACAGATTAAATAGATTTGGATTTCCTTGTTGCTTGGTTGGCTGATGATGTCTGGGAATGGCTGAGATGCCAAAAGACACTCTTGTCCTGGTACTATGCTGGTTTATAGTTAGAATTTGTCCTTGTCCTGAAATACTGTGTGGTCACACACACAGCTTGTATATTCTGTTCGGAGAAAGTGTTACTATCTCTTCATTCCCAATTCTCTGGAATTCAGTGACATGCACTGATTGTGACTGCCAGTTTCCCAAGGAAGCCACTCAAATGCAGTGAGTACAACACGATCCTCCACAGACCAGCTCGGCAGGAGAGTGGATGTCTGTTTGCTGCCAAAACTGTGTCATTACCTTTCACTTTGAATGTTGCTTCTCTGAGTTGATGCCCAGTGGCTTAATAGAGTTTGTTTAGCTGCTGTCAGGCATCCTCCTTTGCGTTGAATTAACGTGAAACTATTTTAAAGCCTGACATGGCATGTATATAGCTCACAGCTCACCTCTTTGCTGCTTTCAAATGTTGGCTCCATGTTGTCCAAGGCTTTGTCAATAATGTGCAAAATCCCATTGGAAGCAATAATATTTCCCTGCAAAAGTTTTCCTTTTCTCCTTCCGCCTTGGATTCTAATTCTTAATTGATTATCCTGAAAGAAGCCAGGCAATGGATAGTGAGCTCTTTATTATGGAATGAGAACAGAGAACATGTTGAATAAAGTCTAACACCCCCTTACATTGCCAACACCTGGGCTGTTTACACTCAGGGAGGCTAAAGGTTGCTTCCAATGCTTATCAAGGAAATGGAAAAAATTGCTTTGAATTTGGATCAGGACTGTGTTATTTTGTTCCAGGACAGCAAAGTTCAGAAGAGAAGTGGGGACAGGCCCTGTGGGGAGAGCAATGTACCCAAAAAGGCTCTGACTGCTAGTAATAAAAGTCTGCCAGGAAATGATTTAAAATATGATTGCACTGAAAGGGTCAACTCCCGTAATCTTAAGGGACTACAACCCATTTCCTTATATTATATGTATATTTAAAACAACAAAATGTTGCTGATTCTGCATTGTACTGAAGCCTGCAGGAAACTAACAGTCTCAGACAGCAATGATATTTTCCTGTTACAAATGGAGTGTGTACTGGTTAGAGAAATAAAATAAAACTCTCTTCTCAGATGCCACTGATTGACTAAAGAACACAAGTACCTGATTTCAGCTTTCAAATAGGCTCAAGTCATTAACAGACACTTAATGGACCAAGAACAATAATTCTATATTATACAAATCTAGTAAATCAGCTGTAGAGACCAATTCTTTTAAACTGTAGCATCAGACTGCCATGATGTTTTCTGACATCGAATAAGTTGGGCTAGTGATGGACTTCATGTTTTTCATGATAAATTGCCTTTATAAAAAAGGCCTTTATGCATTTTATATGCCCTATCGTTCAAAGGATGCTGATACTCAGTGGGAGGTGGGATCTGCAGCGTAGTTGGTGCTTCCTCTGTTTGACCAGTAAGCAGAGGTTTCCACCATAAACTCTGGGTTTTTTTTTTCCCCGTATGCCCTCCACCTAGGCTCTTTTAACGTACCCCCCAGCTCTGCTGACTGTACCTGCAGATTTAAGATGACTTTAAGTTTAGCAAACACTTTTAGAGTGGTCTGTGTTAGACTGCAATGTTACTCAGTGGTGATGCATCTCTAAAGGTAATATTTTGTTTTCACTGATTTTAGTGGGAACTTTGATGCCAGTGAGGTGTCAAGGTTCACTTGAACTCCTTGTAATGCATGGCCACAGTTGGGGTTTTTCATAATCCAGCAGCTATCTGCAACCTGATGCCTCTCTTCAGAAAGATCTGTCATACTCCTTATTGAGTGAACAGAGAGCAGTATTCTTGCTGAGCTAGGCTGGAAGGCCACTTACCTTTTCTCCTTTTGATATCTCCCCTGATTTGCCGGTCAAAGTATATATTATGTTAGTATTACTCAAGCTGCTGGTATTCAGTTGACCAGCAATTACATGGAGTTTCACGAAGTACTGTGCTTTCTGTTTGTTATTCAGAAGATCCTTTATCTAGAAGAGTGGAAGAACAGAGATTTATTTCAATACAGGCTTCATCTTAAAAGAAATTAAATAAAAATCTCCTGGTGAATACTTACTTCCCTCCAGCTGTTACATGCTGGTATTCTAAGTTTACGTCTGAAGTGAGGTGATAAGGTCTGAACCAAGTGGAGGTCTCTCTTGGTTTGGGTCTAGGTCAGATCACACCCTTATGTCCCTGCGTGAGCAGTAGGTGCCTCCAGACTTGTCCTGACTTCAGTGGAGGGCAACGGATGCTCACCACTTGCATACCAGGAGACTTTTAAAAAAAGCTAAACCTAAACTACATGTAGTTTTTCAAACTAAACTACGTAAAAGGTGACCTGTAGGCCTCTCTGCTGAAAATACAGATTTTAATTCATCCCCCGTCTCAACTAAGTGCAAAGCCCTTGAGTTTACATGTATAAGAGAATCCACAACTTACTTGAGGTGTGTCTCTGTTCTACTCTGACTTGCCAAATGATTTTGCTTTTCTTTCAAGTAGGAAAAAGACAATCTCTGGCTCCTATATTTAAATGTATCCAGAAGTGTACTAGAGCAAAAATTTCTTCTGAATCTATTGAATCAAAACACTTTTAAAACACAAATGAGATTTCTGAAGGAGTCAAATCCTCCCCCCCCAGTTTAAAACCCTCTCTGTTGTTTACTTACATTTGTACCTTTGAGGCCCCTGTTTGTTGGTACAAGCACGGTAAATGGTCCCAGAGTACTCAGTGGCCATTCGTAGACATTTTCTTATGAGAAGAGAGAGGGGGGAAAAAAAAAAGTTTAAATGTGTATTGAAAAGCTCATGGGAGGAAGGGACTGTGTAATCTGTGCCAGGTATGTAAAAGCAGAATAAGAAAGTACACTATCTCTGATTATTAAAAGTTAGTTTAAGATTCTAAAATCCAAATTGTTGAAAGATGAGAGGCAGATGGGATGTGAAATCCAGATATTGCTGCATATTTTACATAGGATGAGGCAAAACAATGCTTCTGACATCCTGGATTCTGAGGCCTGCAGAGCAGGATGATGGACATGAAAACAGGAGATCTTTGGAGAGGGGTCTTTACAGGAAGATGCCCTCCTACTTTAAATCAGTTCAGTCTTCGTGGGGTGAAGATTATGCTGCTGATAACCTGCTGGTAGTGCAAATATCAGCATATGCATAGCTGGTAATAAAAGCTGATATACTGCAAGTTAATTAAAGTTCATCTTCTACCCACGTGGTGTTTCTGTTTCCAAGAGAGCAGTATGAGACCACTGATTCTGTAGCTGAAGGCATTAAATATTTCTCTCATTCAGCTGTTTTCCCAGAGTTTTAAAATCAGAACTAATACCATCTTTACAGTTATGGGTATGTTGTACCAAATAATATTCCTCAAAATTAGTATACTGTCTTACTAAACCATGTGGACTATTCTATTGTATAGTCTTATTTTTAGAAAGACTTTAATATGGAGTAAATGTATTGTAAAATAATCTGTGCGGTCAATATGTCTTTGTAGCTTCTGGTTAGTAAATCAAATGGCACATTTATGTTGAAAACTTAGCCAAAGAACATAAAATCTGGATTGTTGTTAACAAATAGTGGTGCCCAGCATGTCAGATGCTGTTCAGACATGTAAGTAGAAACACACAGAGAAACTGCAACTGAGCCCTCAGTGCTGAGGCAATGGATTTTGGTCTTCAGTGTTGAATGTGAAAGTCACTGCCAGGCTTTGTCCTTGTCCAGCTGTGGGGGATTCTTACTCTGTTCTGGTCAGAAGTTCAGGATCTTTATTTTAATCGCTGGGATCAGTGAAAAGGACCAATCAAGTTATATTATATGAGGAAATTTTTCATATTTAAAAACTCAAAGACCCAGCTTGATTCTAGTAGTGCTTGCTCATAGCTCAAATCTGTGACCATTCAACAGGAGATAATCGAGATGGTTATGCTGTTCTGTTCTCAAGGTGACTGTAATAACTGTGAAAGATTAGAAGCTGTGAGCCCTGACAGGGGCTCCATCACACCTCTGCAGATAGTTTGGAAACATGGAGACACTCCCCCCTTACGGCTGAGATGCTCTGTTGAGAGGTCTTTATCTCATCCATGGAGACCATGGATGGGATAAGTCTCTTCCCCCTGCCTCTCTCCTCTTTCCTGGTGAAAACAAATACCACTGCTGTTGGCTGGGACTGGTGAAGAGAGACCCGGCTGGGAATCCAGCTTGTTTTTGGTGGACTTCTGTGCATTGTTCTAGATCAAATCTCAATTATCCAAATCAATGGGGGCAGGGTGTGAGCAGAAGTGGGATGATCCCATTTATTCCACTATGGGGCAAACCCCACTGGTGATACCAGATGCTGTGTTGAGGGGTTGAGGGAACGTGTTTAGCATTTCTGTGTGGAAATTCTCGGCGTGCCATGCAATCAGCAAGCAAAGGCAGCTTTAGGTGGCCCAAAGGAGTCTGTGGGGAGTAGCGTGCATGCTGTGTCATGCTGTTAGTGGCACCTGCCTGCAGCGGGGAGCACTGGGGGAAGACAGGGCAAGATCAACCCACCCAACCGTTGCTGACTCTGCTTGCGTGTGATCACTTACCCATGAGCGATAAGGCAGATGTCAGCTTGCCCTGCCACCGTCCTCCCACTTCTGCATTCAGGTCTTGGAGGCGCTCCATGATGTTTCCATAGCACGCAGTCCCCACAGAGCCCCCCTGGCATGTACACCTGTGAAGGGATCATAATTTTAGCTGTGTGCTGATGCTCTGTGGTCTCATTGAGGCTCTGCACCAGGTGTTTAACTATTGCTTCTCTGAGGGCATCTTCAGGAAGCACTAATGTGTTTTAGTTTAATCTTTACTTCTCCATTCTGTGAAGTATGTTGGTGTGTAGGGCAGCTTGGTGGCTGTTTGTGTCATATGACGTCCTTCTGTCAGCTGGGCCAGGAGAAAGTGGTGTCTGTCTTGCAGGACCTCTTTGAATGGAGGCTACGTGACCCCCCTGGATGTGGTGCAGCCTCTCGTCCCCAAATGTTGTTGCTGGAGCCCAGAAAGCCATTGAGGCTGCCTGCCTGTGGGAAAGGAGAGGCTACAGCATAAATCATAGAATTGTCTAGGTTGGAGGGGACTTTTAAGATCATCAACTCCAACCATCAACCTAACACTGTCAAACACCACCACTAAACCATGTCCCTCAGCACCATGTCTGGACATCTTTTAAATACTCCAGGGATGGTGATTCCACCGCTTCCCTGGGCAGCCTGTTCCAGTGCTTGACAACCCTTTCAGTGAAGAAATTTGTGGGGTGCCACCCTTGTGGTGGGGAGGTGGTTGTGTGAAGCCCTGACTCGTTCCATGGGACTTTGCAGGATTAATGGTAGTTACGTATGAAGGCAGTGATGGCAGTTCGTCTATCCACTTGACAGCTGTCTGGGACTGGCAGAAAAAAGCAGGCAGTGGTATCAGTCCTTTCAACAAAGTGGTTGTTTGTTACCCTGCCCTTTAAATAACACAACCATTTTGGGTAATGATACTGCTACTTGAACATTATCTTTCTTTCTGAAGCTGCTGAAGCACAAATTTTCATGCTTCTTCAAATTTACGCTTCTGCTGTCTCTGCACTGGAAATAGCATTTAATCTGTAACACCCTGGCTGTCCCCTGGGGACTGCAGCCTGTGCGAGGTGTTAGTGACATGCAGTTGATCCAGTCCTACATACGTCCAAAGCGGGCTCAGGTTGTGGTGCCCGTGAGAGTGACAGCCAGTGCCTCAAGGTGGGCTCAATGCCCTCACAGCCTTGGGATGGGCTGCATTTGAAGCAGCTGAGGCAAAATCTGCAGCAAATTTGTGGAAGAACAACCCCAAGTGTCAGTTTTACATTTTCTGCCTTATGAGGGAGGGAATGCACCTCATGAAAACTGAATTTTATGGCTGTGAAAGACCTCAGCATCGCAAGAGCGGTGGGGATAGAAGTTGTTGATTGTCGACACGATTTGACACGTGCTTGCTGTTGGTGCTGATGGATATAAAGGGTTCTGACTTTCAAAGAGCAACTAGGACTTGTGTGTGCCTTAACCTTTTGTCAGCCTGACTGTTGGCTAGGAGAGGTTGTTAGAACTTTGTAAAAAGTACTTTGTAAAAAATTGGGACTCTTTAAGCCTGCTTCAATGTGACAGGCATGACTGGGCACCTGCTGCATGTACCAATCTCATCTCTTTCTGCTGCAGCCTTCAGAAAAACAGCCCCTGCTTGGCTGCTCCTTGGAGATTGGCTGGGGGTGTCAGCTCAGTCATTTGCTCATCTTCAGTACTAAAATTAAAGTGGGTGCTTGTCAACGTGTAGCATGCATAGAAAGAAATCCTAACTATATTTAGGAGGCTAAACAACTGTATGGGATGTGTTGCCAAACATGGGCTTTTAATAGTGCCTTTCCTAATGAAGTCTCCAGCATGTTCAGCATTCGTATAAGCCCTATCCATAATGAGTCATTTCTCTGGATATTTTTTCAGAAGGCTTTATTAGAGAAGGAACATTACAATGTTCCATGCAAGCAAAAGATGTTCTTTATATAACTAATGACCTAATCATTTGCATGTGCTGATTGTTACAAACACGCATCTGCCATTCACACCCCACAGTAGTATCAACCTGATGCCAAATCATCTGCTTCCCACGTATGGTCTCTATCATAGCTGTTTCTCTGGTGATAGCAATATTTGAAAATCCCCCCAGAGGGGGGAAAAATCCCCCTCAGAGGGATGCTGGGATTTTGGCCAAGAACCACAAGCTTTGACTCCTGGTCCTGGGTAAAAATAGCAGTCTAAAAGCATCTTCAAATTTTATTATGTGATTCTGATGGTGAGCCCTCTTCTTTTTAAGGGGATCTCTTGGTCAGAGGGTATGACTCAGGAGCTGGGATAAAAAGGTTTAGTGCTGGCAGAGAGGAGCTGCTGCTCCTTGGGAGCTGATCCCTTTCTTCTGACAGGGTAAAATTGCTGTATTGATGTAGATAGCCCCCTTCAGTTCTGAGCAGAGAAGAAAAAAACTGAGGCTTCAAAGGTGCCAAGGAATAGTTCAGTAGAAAAAAAAACCAACAAAGCCCTACCCTTGAAATATTGCACAAATCAGATCAAGGTTTCAAAATATATCTCTCCTTGCCTTTTCAGTAAATGGACATAAAGAAGCAGGTGGTTAAACATTATAATTTTTTTGGCTATCGTTTCCAGGGGCACAGTGAATTGCAGAAATACCTATGTAGTTTGAAATCTTGTCTCAATAACATGGTCTGTATTTGACTGCCAAAGCAAACTATTTAGCAATTAGAAATTAGCATCTATTGCATGGGATTGAACCCTTCAACCTTGTCTGTCCCCTCCCCACTTCTGATTGAGCAATTTACTCTGGGTGGCTGGGCTTCCAGCCTTCGCTGAGTGATTGAGTAGATTACTCTTGTCTTAGCTTTGTCTGGAGGATCTGGTTTGCAACTCATGCTGTATAAGTTTTGCGTTGGATGCATTGTGTCCTGTACAGGCTGGGTGCTCCTGTGGAGGGGCAGCTGTACAACAAACCCCACTGCGCTATTTAAACTCAGTTCCTTGATGTTATCATGATATTCTGCATGGATGGTACAGGCAGGACTGAAAAAGAAGGGAACTGTCATGACTTCAGCAGGAGAATTGTGTTTTTCTGGAAAAGGGGAGCTCAGCCTTCTGTATCCACTTTACCTGAAACTTGTATAATAGAGTTTTGGTTTATGAAGTTATTAATTTCTACATAGAAGACATAGATTAAAAATAAGAGTAGGATTAAGAAAGCAAATGATTGAGTTTAACGAAGGGAAAGCTAGTTCTGCTCAGAAACTAGAGAGGTTATGGTCTAATATGCAGTGCAGTTCTACACCAGATGAAGCTTTGTAGCTCCTGGGCAAGGATGAACATAATTACTGCGCTGAAGTAACGCCATAGAAAGTGTCAGTAATCACTCAAGAAAGATATATACGGGAACAGAAAAAAAATCTTGATTTTTCCAGGAGGTTGTTATGTTGACAAACTAAATTCTTGACTTTTCTACATATTTGTCTGTATAAGAGATTTATTTCTGTACGGATAATTTGATTCTGGAGAAAGTAGTGGCTCTATATGGAGGAAGCCAGCAGTGCAACTGCATCTTTAATAAAAACAAAACCAAAAACAGAAGAAAAGAAGCGATGCAGGTTTTTGGCCTCTGTTACAGCTCTGTTTCAGAAGAAGTAAAAAAATCCACCAAAACAAGCCCTTCCAAATAGATGTAAATCTGAGATGCAGCCAAAATGCAGTGTCTGTCACTTACCAGAAGCAATTTACTGTGCCCACATTTACTAATCAATGTTTTTCTTTGCAAAGTTCCTCTTTCATAAATGGACTTTCCTTCATCAGCTTTTTGCCAAATGGGTAGTTTTAGTTTCATTTGAATCGCTCTTTTGTTCTGTATTTGTTTTTGCCCTTAAAAGTCACTGAATGAATGATGTGCAAAGTATTTGGATGGCTTGTTTCTGCCCCATTCATAAATTTTTAATTTTCCCATTGTAAAAGTCTTAAAACTTCCTCAGCTGTTGAAAATTGAGTTGCAGCAGTGAAACAGTGACCAGTTGGGAGAGAAAGGTCCTGATTTATGTGATGTGGAATTTTATTTTAATTTTCAACACACATTGTGCAGTACAGTAGTATACTACTTACTATACTATAATAAGTATACACTAAGTGCAGTTTGACTAGTATAGGATGCTCTAGAAATGAACTAGATAAACTTGTTTGAAATGCACAAAGTTTGCACAAAAGTGATGTTGCTATTATACTGTAAGAGAAAGCTGCATGATGAAGTAAGAACTCACAAGAATACTCTCCTGAGTGAAGGAGAGCATAGGAGAACTTCTGTCTATATAGATCTATATGATAAATAATTTGTTCCCAACTTACATTCGCGTACCAACTCTCAGCTCCTGAAAACTAACATTTCAGGGACACCTCTTTAAATTCAGTGCTGGCCTTCGCTGGGTGATAGAAACAAGTAATCCAAATTGTTTGGTTCAAGGTAGCTTTCTTAGGTTTAGTATTAAAAGTGACTTTCCTCCTAAGATCTGTGTAGCAAATTTCCGTCCAGGAAAACAAACTCTGCCAGAGGTTTTGCAGTTTCCCACGTGCTTGTCTCGAGGCTTTGAGGAACCTGCCGAGGTTGGTATGGCTTCCACAGCGTGGAGGTCAGATTCCCCAGTGTTAGTATACTGAAAATAGACAGGGCTCCAGCACTGTCCAGTGATAATTAATGCTGATTAATTTTTAGCATGCTGCCTGGCATGTTTCTGGCCCACACCAAGTAGCCTTTTCCCAGGCAGTGCCCGGGCACAGTTGAAGGGGTAGTTTGTGCCAGGGACCTTGGCCAAGAGGCAGTTACTCCGTTTTGGAAGAAGAAGAGACTTTAGCTGTGAGCCAGACCATGCTGCTTGCCCTGAGGAACAGAAGAGAGGTCTTGGTCCTTTTTAGTTACTAGTGTAGCAATGACCTCTGAGTATTATAAAAATAAAACTTAGTAGGTGTTAGCAATTGGACTGGTGAAATCAAGCACAATGCTAATTGGTTGACCCTAACCCCATTAAATCTTGTCACTTGTTCTTGATGAAGAAACCATTAATGATAACTTCAGGAGGTATTCCTCCACTGGATTTGTTTTGGCAACCTGTATATGACGGGGAAGAGGGAGAAACTGGGTGAAAGCTTTAATAAGCAAAAAGACTCACGTAATCTGTCCTGGTGCGGCCATTGAGCATTTAGCTTTTTTATGGCAGATGTTGTTTGTTTCACAGAGGTCTATCATGCTGCATCCTTTACCGGGTACAAAGTTTGTATAATGCTCCTTGCATTCACAGTGGGACTAAATCAGAAGGATGGGAGAGAAAAATTAGATGTGCATAGCATACTTTCTGGAACTAGGGCTTAGAAACAGTGATGTTTCAAAGCTTTAGTTAATCACCTGGTGAGTTCAGATGCAAATATAAAGCTTATCCTTATTTATACAACTCAGTTCTAGGTTTTATCCGCTCCAGATACTGACTTTCAGGTAAATTTCCTTCAGATAAAGCCCTTTAGATTGGCTTCTGTGACCAGAAAACATTTAAAATCTGTGTGGGTAGGTCAGATTTCTTACATCTGTTCCCATGGCTGGCTGCCTCCCGAAATGATTGCTAATGCCCATTATTAATGAGTGAGGCATTTTAGCACTTATATGAACGTGAAGCACAGGATGATCCTGGATAAGTGACTCCCTTTTTGGCTCTTTACGGAAACCTGAGCCAGTCCCCGACTGTGAATGTTATGCAGCCTTTCTATGGTGCATTTCATTTTGGTATTTTTTGAAGACCCAGATTACTTCTTTCCTAAATACGTTCACTGTAGGTATACCTGTGTAAAGAGCCTGCTGTTCCTATAAGCCCCCTGTGGTCAGAGGGAGAAAACTTAACTGGGAGAAGCTTCATTTCAGTGCCTTCATTTTGGGGAGGCAAATCTGAGCCAAAATACTCTAGAGAAAAGAACACTATTTTGCCATTTCCATTTTCAGAGGGGAAAGCACCACATAGATGCCTAGAGAGGGAGGTAAAGAGACTCACTCCTGGTCACCATCAGGGCTTATGCCAAAGCTAGGAGTAGAGCTTGGCCTCCCTGAGGCATCTTTCCTTACTTTTGTGGCTTCTTTTTGGAGAGAAAGCATTAAACCCTTCCTAGCTAGTTGACGGAGGAAAAGTCTGGGGCACCCGATCGACACTAACCTTTCCTGGACCGTCATATATGCAAATGGTAGACTGTGGAGGGCAATTCCCATACGTTGCTTGGCAGGGGTCTATGGGTAAGCAGACTTGACCGTCCCCTCTGTAACCTTCTCGACAGGTACATATGTGCTGATTTGGTCCGAGGTAAACGCAGTCGGCGTTAGGATCGCAGACTTTTTTAGAGCATGGGTTGATAGCTTGTGGTGGAGGAAAAAAAAAAAAAGGTGAAGAAAATGAATTATTTCCCACTATTCTGAAATTGAAGATGAGGATTTGCCAGAGTACCTCCACGACAAACAAAGCCCGGGTAGACTAAACTTCCCATAACAGCCAAGCCTGAAGTACAGCGGCGGCACGAAGACAGAAGGGAGGAATGTGTTTATACTAACGTAGCAACCAACTGTTTTCTTTTGAACAGAAATGACCTCTTAACTTGGCAAACTGAATTATAAACAGATTAAAACAGGTAATGTGCTCATTAAAATATCACAACTATTTCTCTGTTCTCTGGTGGATTTGAACTAGAGAAGGTCAGATAGGTGATATAAGCTTTAAGCATGTGTTAGATCAGTTGGAAAATATTTCTCAATACAATAGGCCTTTGGCTGTTTTCTTTCCGGTAATTAAACAATATCATGTCATCCATTCAGCTACGTTGAAAACTGGCCAGCAAGTGCTTTAGTTGAGTCTTCCACACTTCTGTAGTCTCAGGACTGGTCTGGAAGATCACTAGTTATTTCCATGAGCCCTTTTTTTTTCAAGGCAATGGTATTGTTTGTCCTTGTTTATAGTACAGCAGTGCTTGGAGAACACCTCCTCGCACATTTGTGTCCAGTTTAGGACATAGTCAAACACAAGTTGTAGCTGGAAGGTGGCAAGTCCTGGACTCACCTAAAAGGTGGTGCCTGCTCACTGTCTACCCCTCTTCTCCTCCCTTTCTTCTATCTCAGCTGGGACTGAGAGAGTTAGTAATGATCAGCTTCACTCTTTCAAACCATCTCTTCTGTTCTTCTCTGAAATCATGCATGTACACACGTATTCACATGCTCAAATGGACCATAAACTTCATTACCTCCAAGCAGAGTATAGTGCAGCAACTACTATCCTCATTTATGTACTTAGCTATGCTAGACCTGTTTGTCCTCTACTTCCCAGCCAGTCAAAAGTAAAGGAACTGGTCTAAGCCATAGATGATCCCAGTATCTAAAGGTGCTGGGATAGAGGAGCAACATCCACATAGACTGCATCAACACCAAACCCAAGAGAGGTGGGGATACTAGCATCCTCCTCTGCTGATTGCTGCAATTTTTTTCTCTCTCATCTACGCTGCCTACTAGAAAAATGACTCTCTGAGGAGTGATTTTCTGATGTCCTGCTCTTGCATGGTGTTCAAGCCTATTCAGAGACCATGATGCCATAGGTGGAACCAAAAGGACTCAATGTAAATATTTTCAGACAGGATGATAAGTATTGTATTTGTGGTGCTGTAAAGACACATTGTGAGTAGAGGAAAGAAAATCTGAACTCCTGTAGTGTAGTTAATTTGAGCATTCAATGGCAGATTGAGGAGCCTGTAAAGACAACTTTAAGGTAGACTTTTACCTCTAGCTGAGATACTATTAGCTTTGCTTCATGAAAAACAGGAAAGCTAAAATGAGCTTTCTTGTCTGTAGAGTTTGTTTGGTAATGAAGATGAGTCACCACATGATGAATATCCAGTAAATAAAAGCCTTTGGTTACTGTTGATTTTTATGGAAGCAAACTATGGGGTTTAACTTCAGCAAGTAGAGGGATGTGATAGGAATGGATTTGCAAGCACTGCTGACCCAGTATCCATACTATATATTTCAAGGGGGTTTACTAACTTAGTCTGGCTGCACGGACTGAAGCTTGTTAGCAATTGGACTGATGTGCTTCCGAAACACATTTTAGGGTTTATTTTCACCCTGAAGGTATCCCGTTTGTGCATAAGACTGCTTTTGCGATGCAAGCCCAAGAACAAGTAGACAGTGAGATTTGGTTCAAAAGCGCGCCCGATATCTGAACTATAATCCCAAGGATGTTGTATACAAAGAACTCGGTGGGCGCGAACATTACTCACGTTCACATTGTGTCCCGTCCCCGTGGTAGCTGGGCAGACACGTGCATTGCAGTTGCCTTCCATCCTCGCCTGAGGCAGTGCATCTGGAGTTTGCAGGGCACTGCAAGGCCTCACATTCAGGTATCGCTGAGGGACAGAGTGAAACAGGTTAAGCCAGGAGGCATTGCATTCTTGCCTTCTGCAGGATGTTAGTTCAAAGATCTAGAGACCATTGAGCTCACCGGTGTCACCGTTTTTCTGGCAACTGAAACGGTGATAATAGTTATGGGAGCTCACACACAGGGTTTGAGGTTTGCTCTAGAGTGACTAACCTGAGATTAATTTTACGTCCATCCTTGCCAGGTCTGACTCTATCAGAGCTGTTGAATATATCTTACACAGAAAACAGTCCACTTACGCTGATCACAGCTGAGCCCTTTGTATCCAGACAAGCAAGTGCATCTTCCATCTCCTGTAATTCCACTGTCACATACTCCATGAACACAGCTGCAAACTGTATAGAGAGATGGATTGGCTTTACTGAATAATAATGGTGTTTGGGAAGATATCGTTAGTGGTTACCCATAGCAAATAGTGTCCTGGCCAACAACAGCTGAGTTCCTCAATTTATAGGCTTCCATTTAGGAGAAGATCAATACTTGCAGTTCCATACATCAGTAAATAACATACTGATTTTTGCAGGCTGTTAATAGCCTGGAGCCTGAAAACCTTCAGGGCACATGCTATAAACACCAAACTGACTAGTTGCTAATACCATAAAACTTGTAAAATTTGAGCCAAAATTGAATATAAAGTGTAATAGAGACTTTTTGCAACTGTTAACAAATCACTCATTTTGGCTTCAATTCACCTCCAGAAGAGATGAGTTTTGCGACTTCTTCCCCCTTCTGCCTCCCCCCCCCCCCCCCCAAAAAA
>JAOTQQ010000001.1:58869413-58879698 GCA_026546715.1 Gallinago undulata
CCACCCCCCCCCCCCCCCAAAAAAAAAAAAAAGAGAGTATTTATTGAGAAGGATAATTACATACTGTGTAGGTCTCGGGCTTTTTTATGGTCTTGTTCCTGTGTTCTGTCATTTCAAGTTATAAACCTTGTGACAGTATGTGCACAAGATGCTCTATTCAGAGTCCAGGCAACCACAAGACCCTTTTATGAGTGGTTTATGAAGCCTTAAGTATACTTAAAAAGCTTTATAGTCATAACTGTTTCAATTATGGTAACGATGTTTTTTAAAAAGGCCCTTTAGTTACATTTGGAAAAGTCTCCAAGATATACAGGCATATGGGTGACTTCATGTGGAAATTGCAGTGATGTAGTGGATCTTCTTCCCTTTACAAACATATCCTGTGCTCATGCAAATCACCTACACTAATTAATTAGTAACATTCTACCTATGTTAGTAGCCATAATATAAAAACCAGAATTGTCTAATGTATTGCTGAAAAGCAATTAGTCACAAATGCACAGTATTTATATGCGCTTAGAAAACTTGGAGGAGCTCAAATATTTGAAAGCTGAAGTGTAAAATGTTGCTTAAATTAATGTGCAGTTGAGTCCTCCGATAGCTTCTTAAAAAATAATTACATTTATGATACCGAATCCATTCAGGTACCCTATTTTCATTAAATTGTTGGCTCAGTTACACTTCTGTGTATCAACACTGGCATCCAGTGGACAGCTGGTGGAAAAAGGGGTTTTGAGTCAGCAGTGATGTAGGCTTAGCATGGAAAGGCCAACACAAATGGTTTAAAGTGAGATTATTCATGACTTTTTAGAAGTAACTTCATGTTGATCTTGAGGGAACAAAAAGAGTTTTACTTAGTGATAAACAACTACTACCCCTTAAAAAAGAGCCATTTTTTAGTCCTTTTTTTTCAGGCAGTTTTCTGATGGGTCTGTTTAATGCTCAGGGGCTAGGAAGGTAAATAAAATGCTAGAAATCATTAAGAAATGGGTAAAAATGGAAAATATTATGCAATATGGTACATTCACATTTTAAATAATGCACAGAGCTCTGATCCATCCATTGTCCTGCTTCTTATAATAGAAGTATGGCCAACCAATGGAATGATCTACCAGTAAAAAACCAAAATGAAACCAAATTCATCCTTTTTCACACTTTTGACTGAATTATGGAGCTCCTTGGCACAGAGTATTGTGGAAACAAAAGCAGCAGTGGACTTGGAGGAAAAGTAGCTAATTTATGGAGGATGGATCCAGAAGGAGCCTTTAAACACTCCAATTTGAATGCCATCTTTGGCTGCTTGTACTCTTTCCCTACATATCAACTATTGGCCTCCACTGTGGAATGCTAGACTAGAAGAACTTATGGCCTGATTCAAAATGGCCTTTTTTTTGAGTCAGATATACAGATTTCAATACCACGTGAGTATTTCATACCTTAATACAGATGCTCCAGTTTGTAGGTGTGTTTAAAAAACATACCTAAACACTGTAAACCCCCATAAATTATGCATTTGTTATATTCCCACCCCATATTTTAAGTACCATGACGACCTCCTTTATTTAGATCAAATAAATGCACATCTGTAATTTAGGGTGAAAAGTGGATAACACAATAGCTGGCTGAGAGAAAGGCATACCTGCAGGAGCATACAGATGATTCTAATCCCTAATTTGTTTCGCTGTTGGCTATAACAAGCACATTCAAAATAAGATTAAGATATTTTTGTAGCACAAGAATGTATTCTCTGTACAGTCCTGAGCTGAATTCAGCCCCACTGTGAATAAAGAATGGGTAGCTGCCTACTTTCTTTCCCTCTTGTGTTCCCTGAAGCAGACAGCAGCTATTAATGGTAAACCCTTAGAACCTCCCACACCCCTTTTACTGGGATTTTGTAGTGTCTGAATACAGCTTTCACTCTTCTTCTTTTCCCCACTTCAGTAAAGAAAGCTCCAACTTACCTGATGTGCAATGAGGACCAAATAAATTATCTTCAGCACATTTTTCACAGGCAGTCCCAGCAAAGCCTTTCTGTAAATTACAGATTGGAAATCAAACCTTAAGTTTCTCATCTGTCTCTATATAGATAGGTACATGCTTAGCAGCCTGAAAACAGCACCTTCAGCTGCCAAAAGAAATTAACATTACTGGTTCAGTGAGCAAATCAGAGATGACTACTGCAATCTAGAAAACACTGTCTTTTGAATGATTTTTTTTTTCCCCCTTTTTTTTTTAAATTTTAAATTTTTAGCTCTTACACTTCAAACCAAATCAGATGTTCTGAATATCAAGTTAACAGTAAAGAACAGTAATCAAGCCTATGGCAAAATCATTCCTAAAATTGTTGGGTTGTGTATTCTGACTACTTCTCAGTCTCTTTTTCACATCCCCAGACGATGCGCTTTTGATGTAATTGAAAGATTAACCAGTAGAGGGGGAGGTAGAAAAGGTTCGAGTTGTTTTTTTTTTAAAAAAATCTTTTTTTAGCTGAAGTTATTAAGCACTGCACTTTGCACTTTCAGCAAAGGAACATTTTATTGAGAGTGTTAGTCCTAAGTACAAGTCTTTTCTAATTAGGGCAAAAAAGTCATAAGTAACAGTACAGTCTTAAAAGCAGAGGAATTCAAACCACCAGTTTCTGGGAGACAAGGTGGAAGAGCTCTTTAATAATATCACCCAAACATACTCAAGTCTGTAGAAATAATAACGTGAAGATTAGTAGAAGCCAAGGACAAAATATACTCCAAGCAGACCATCTTTGCTATGTCTGAAGCACTTTCCTTTAATGCTTTTATACCACATAACATGTGTTATTTCTTAGCAGAGCTTATGTGCCATTGTTAAAAGAAGGGGGAGGTACCTGACAAGTGCATGTTCCATCCCCGTTTATACCCTGGGAGCAGCGTCCCCTCCTGTTGCATGGTGATGCAGCTCCTCCTGGACAGGCTAGAAGTCACAGAATGGTTAGAGTTGGAAGGGACCTTAAAAATCATCTACTTCCACCGCCCCTAGAGACTGTCACCCTCTCTAGAATGGGAACTTAAATCATGGGACTGTAATCAATAGATTGTACCAAAATTAGTTTTCTAATTCTAAAGTATCACGTTGATTCTGTCCCTGCTGATCCACCTCTACCTGCAGACATGCTAAACTGTTAACTTTTTTGATACAAATACTACTCTGACTGAAAATTTACTGTCAGAACTGTACCTGCTGCTAAATTAGAGTTTAAATAAGCCTCTTCCTTTCCCCTCCAAATCCATTTGCTTAATGTGGAAAGTTTTACATTTTCCCTCCTACTTCCCGTAAGACTGTGATACTTAGTTCAAACGATCTTGGAAATTGAAATTTGGGTATCTCATAACCTGCTTCTGTACAATGGGCTGTGGTCATTAGTAAAAGTTGTGTGCTATGTGCTATACTCTTCACATCCTCTGGCACTAAAACCGTGATTACAGGCAGCAGCACACCGAGTGTGATGGAATCTGACCAAAAACCCCAGCCAGCAGGGGAGGATAAAAAATAGTAACTGTATTCCCAAATCAAAATAGTTTAAGCTTTGGATGAAATATTTCAATACAATTTTTTTTTTTTTTTTTTTACTGAAAGGTTGCCTATAGGAAATGTGTGTCAGAGTAATTTTTATTTTTTATAGTTGCGCAGTCTCTCTGTGGACGTGATTTATCAACTCCCTTCTATAAGCTTTTCCTTCCTGTAATTGGACTTCCCATGAGGTAACCATAACCCTGATACAGGTGGTACCGAAGTGTGCCCTGGCAGGTTCTCTGCTGTACCTTACTGGTAGATCTATTGCTTATAAAGAATCTCAGTTTGTTCTGTGTGGGTGGAGATGGGCAGCACCGGCTTTATGCTCCTTTTGAGAAGCTTAATCCTGATTTAGAGTGTTTAAGTGAAGTTTTGGAAGTTTTCATGAAAATTAATTTGCTTTGGACAGAGTGTTGAGCAAATAAGTGGATGTCTATATGTGTACACCTAACTTTAGTGAAGGCTTTGGCTTTATACCAATCTGTTAATAAATATTTAATTTATTCCTTGATGATGAGTCTGTGAAAAGTCTGTTGGATCTGAGTGAGCTTCTTGTGAAAAACAATAAATTTAAAGATGAAAACTTTAGAGTTTCTTTCATATGTGATAAGATAAATAGATTTATTAAGAATTAAGATGAAATAACCAGAAATGAGATAAAGTAATAAATATATATATACTTTAATCTTGAAAATAATTTTTAGTGAGTCTTTTTTTTTGGCTACCACATGATAGCTAAATCTCATCATTTGGACTGACACACGTTCAAAATGTTTAATGGTTACTCTGAATGGGAATAATTTAAACTGCACTGATGCGTTTATTGAATGTGCAAAGATAGAGAAATCACAAGAAAACTCAGTTTGTGGTATAAATTCTAGGAAAGCATACTTTAAAATTGTTGAAAAAACATGTTTGTTTTGTTTTGTTTTTTTTTCCCAGTTGATATTCATTACGCTTTCCCTTGTCTTCACCACCTCTTGTCTCTTGCTTTGGCACCACCACCAAGGGACAGTTTTATCAGAAGTTTAGCAAATAACCATATTATTGTACAAGTTTGGTCAGGCAGATAAAGTGCTTCCCCTGGATGGTGGGGCTGGAGGAGGCAGCAGTGATGCTGGCAGTCACCAGCCACCTCCACAGTACTGGGGAGGAGTAAGACCTTTGCTTTTGTTGAGGATATTTGTTGAAAAGTAGCAAGGAGATGCTTCGTCTTAGCTCTTACAATTGTCAGACCAAAAGCCAAATCTTTATAACTAGGCCAAAAGACCTTAAATTTGTCAGCTTTTTGTCTTGGAGAGTTTAATTCAGAACTTCCTAAGTGTTTTCAAATGCATCCTGTTGGGTTCCTTCTCTTCAGCTGACTCCCCACGGGCTGAAGCAGTGGGTAGAGCTCGTAAAGAAGATGTATTTTGGACATATAATTTGATAGAATCAGGTGTATTATCTTTCCTCTTAGCATTTATTTTTAACTTTACCTTTTTTTCTTTTTTTCTTTATTGCAGTGCTTTCTAGTCAGTTCCCCATACAGCACGCCTTTCAGTTGGTCCCCAGGCTTTTCCTTGGAGCCACGCAAATATTTGCGCAGGGCTGAGATATAGGGAATAGCTCCCACGGAAGCCCAGTAGTTACACCTGTGGGATACCTGTGGTTGGATGACACTGGCAGTGTTAAAAGGCCATACTCTTCTCCCCTGGACCTTTTAGCCCCCACAATTTTCCCCTTGATGCCTTTTTACAGAAGGATGGATGGGCAGCTTGGTGGCTTGGGGCACTTCACAGGGAGGGAAGGGGACAAAATACCTTTAATTCACACTTTCTGCTTCAACGTGTACTATCGTTTAAGGAAGTCAGACTGCTATTTAAGACCTAATTTTGTCATTGCTGTCAGATGCTAAATGTGAAGTAAACCCCTAGTCAGGGATTTTTCTTTGGCTTCAGGAAGGACCGTCTTTCCTCCAAACATTTCAAGGCACACCATATGTTCTTAGAGAGATTGCGATAATGCAAAGAGCTATTTTCTTCCTCCCAATGACAGCAGAAACAATGCTGAGACCTTGATTCTTTGCTTTTTGGGGCCAGGAAGTTTGTTTGAAGGAAGAGAGGGCTTCCTCGCCTCCGCAGCCTCCTGGTTGCAGCGTTACAGGCAGGACTTCAGCTTGGGGACAGAGAGCTCTGCTCTTCTCTAAAAATACCAATGCCCCTCATGTGGCTTCCCAGAGCATCCTGAAGTTTTACGGGATGATAATCACATGTAGTATTGCCTTCTCCTTACCGGGAACTTAGGCTGCATTTGGTGGAAAGATGGTAAATCACCACAAAAGTGGTTCTCTTCAGAGGAAGATGTGACCACACGCTACGAACCCACCTATTTGCCTACCTTTTTTATAGAAGTACCTATAAGTTGGGGTTTGAGTGCTTTGCTTTACTAGATAAATGACTGGTATTTAAATCATAGCTTGGGCTAAAATTATATTTTTAAATCTATTTTGTGGGCAAAAGGACTTCACGTTGAACCAGGCCTTGACCCCATTGACTAAAGGAGGAAATGTTCTGTCTGGGTAGGGAAACTCCCTCAGCGGTCTTGATGCCCACTTCAGTAGCCTGAGATTCCGTGGACTTGTATATATGCTGAAAGGCTTTTCCTCAGGAAGCAGCGATGGGAAGAGAGGCATTTCTGATTACCCCTGCTTCAGTAACGGCCCTTACTGTTGCCTGGGCATTCAAAAAACACGGAGGGGGAAAACCTGTTTCAAGTTGAGCTGAAAAAAAAAGACCCTCCTTGCATCAAAAAATAAAGAATTAAAGAGATTTGGAAATATATTAGACTCAGACGAGTGTATTTTTGACCTAAAATGGAGCATTTAACCTAGCAGTTTGAAAATTTAAATTTTTAAAATATGTTTTAGCGATCCCCCCAAATGAAAAGTCACTTTTCACTGAATTTCACTGAATTTCACTTTGCAAGCGTTGAGTTGAAATGATCTGTTTTAAAAATCTCAAAACCAAGGGGGGGTTCCCTGAGATGTTTAAATTTTTTCAATGAATTTGTCTTTTTAAGTGCAGCTTTGGATATGTGTTTTTCTCTAAGTCCTCTAAGTTTTGGTTGAAAAGTGCTGTCTGTTTCTACCCCTGTAATAAGCTCTGAAGAGCAATCTTCTCATTGTAATAGTTTCTGAAAGAAGGAAAATCAATGCTTTATATTTTAATATAATTTGAGTAGAAGTAAAAGAGCTTACCCATGCAGTCTGGCCCCCAGTGTCCCTGGCAGCACTCAGGTTGTTCAAATTCCTTCGTACAATGATGCCGACATCCCGGGAAAGAAAGTACGTGTGTTTTAATTTCTAGATAATACCTGAGGAATAAAAGTTGGAGCTGCTTTAAAGTACTTAAAAGCCTCCTGTGAGGAGAAATGAAACTCGTAACGTTCTCTTCTCCCTTCATTGTCAGACAGGAGTGCTTTAAACTTGTATTGATCTGCCGCTTTTCTTCATTAGAACATATATTGAACTCCGAGCTCTGAAAAGATCCTTGGAGCTGTTTCTTTTGCATAGTATATCTATCTTTTTTTTCTTTTTTAATTTCTGCAACCTCACCACAGCAGTTTTCTCTAAGTTTTGATTTGAAAACAGTATTTTAAAATTTACTTACTGTCAAGATTCTTTAAATGTTAAGCTCAAAATAGTTACATTTTCCCTAAAATACTGCGTTTATTGCTTTTTTTTTTCCTTTTTAATCTTAAAAACAAGGTTTCAAATTTGTTTTGAGATATTTCTTCCTGTCTTTCACTCCACCACCACCTCCCCAATCTGGCAGTTTGAAGAAATCTCTTTATGTGATAATGATAATATGATAGGAATAATATATAAGCATAATTTATACAATAATAGATTCATCATATGATATTTGTATATCATTCATTCAATATGCAGAATAAAGAAGGAAAGGATTTTATGATATCAAAAGAAAATCTGATAGGCTTTTGATAGCTGTTTATCTTCCTCTTATACCATTTGCTGATTAACTGGAATTGAAGTACTCTGAGTGACACTTGAGTTCTGGAGTTGGTGAAGCCAATGGTAAATCTTCCTCAAGAAAACTATATAAAATACAGATTTTTTTAATACGAATTAACATTTTCTAATTCACGGAGAACAATATTCACATAGAAGGGTTCTGACAGAAGAGATACCTGCAGTCTGGTATCCCAGTCCCGTTGGTAATTTTGGTGTAACCAGCAGGGCACTGGGTTACGAGGTTTGAAGAGCAAGGTGTACATTCTGTTTTTATTCGAATGAGCAGCTTTTGATCACATTGCTTCTTCATCTGAAACAAGAGAAGATTAATTAAAAAGAAGGGAACAGTTCTCTGAGTTGGTCGAACTCTGTCCCCGCTGACGTTGCTGAAAAATGACAAATTTAACGCAGCTTTATTCTTTCTCACGGCTACAAGCTCTATCCTGTTCAGTAGGAGCTCCCTGCTCTCGAGCTAAACTAGGTAACAGACCACTGCAGTAGTAAAACTTTCTAAATGTGATTTTTTTTTTTTTTCCTTACAGTGCTTTATTAACAAATGCTAACACAGCACCAGCCTACAGAGCATTAGTTCTGGTTGCCTCACAAGCCCAAAGCGGGATGGAGAAAGGCAAGTGCTGGCAAGTGCTTTCTCCATTCAATGGCAAAACTAAACATAAGGTGTGGAGGAAGTTGCTCGTGGCTCTGTGCACAAAGAGCACGGCATAAACCCTTGTTCCTCTCAAAAGGTGGGTTTCATATTATCAACACCACTGTACTGAATTAAAGGACTAAGGCTGGTATTTTCAAATTGGCGTAAAACAATGATGTTTAGCTTCGCGTTGAAATCTGGGAGAAGTGACCCCACCAGAGAAAAGTCTGTTTTCATCTAGAGAAAGCCACAGAAAGAACCACCCCATCTCAGGAAACCGGGCTGTAGAGTCCTCTGGCTCAAATGCTAAGGGCTCGTGCCCCTTGCAGTGGAGGTTCCAGCTTCAAGAATGCAAATCTAACGAATGGCTTGAGAAGGTAGCAAAAAGGAGAAAAGGCTTAGGGTATTGTCACAGAGGTGGCATTGTATTTTGTGGTTATAGAATCCACAGATTTGAAAGCATGTATCAGAAATAGTGTCTGATTCCTACTATTAAAACAGTTGACCCAATTTAAAGCAAAAAGGCTTTGCTGAACCCTATCTAATGTTGGCTTCATATTCTTTCTTCCTGGTGAATACCTGTAGAAGTAAGTTCATAATTCACAAATGGTGAGAAATAATCTAATACAAAATACAATCTTTAAAAACCAACAAAAAGTAATAAATAAAGTCGTTCTTGGAGAGGAAACACCGTGAAGTGCTCCGTTTTCTATTCCAAGATAATTATTTATCCACTGTTCTCCAAGTACGGACCCATTTAGGTGGTCTTAACTCACTCGAGCAATATTGACCACAACAGGCTTCCTGTCTGGCACAGTCGAATTGGTGTGAACTCTCTGAATGGGATTCCAATTAAGCACTTGAGTAGTCAATCAAGGCAACGTCTGAATCATTGCCAGGCCAACTTGAGGAAATAATGCTTATCTTGAAAAACTGTACCTGCCTACTCTGTGTGTGTGAGTGCACTTGTGTATGTACGTAGGGGCCAGCTCTAGCAGTATCATCCGTTAGAAAATATTTAATTTTGTAAATAGTTGTTTATGGACGTTTTAAATAGTTTCCCAGATTATAAAGGCAGGAGGACAATTATACCAGAGGAGCATAATACAGGCTAATGGAGCTTCTTGCATGAAATTCAGTTTGAACAAGAAAATCTTTTAGAAAGCATTCATTTGATTTGTAAATAGTCAGTTATGGAGAAACAAACTGTGGTATGTTGTTTCTGTTGTAATTTGTCTGTGATGGTTTTGCTTCAGTCTCCAGCCATTGCTCCTCTGGAGCTCACACAACAGGTAGGAAGCCATTCTGCCACCAGTTCTACTACTCCCTTCCTACGAATACTTAGTCTGAGATCAAAGTATGTTTTCTTTGTGCACCTAAATAAATAACATTTCTTGAATTCCCTGCTGCGACTCTGGTTTCCCAGCTCTTCAGTCATTCCCCAGCTTTCCTCTGAAGCATGCCCAGTTTGGCAATAGCCCTCCTGGATGGGGAGTGTCAGACACAGCCTGTCTAGGCAATTCCTGGGCACACGAATGGGACTTGTGCATTCCCCCTGTAAGGTCCCCCACCTCAGCAAAGTCAACATTACCCTTTGTGCAGCAGCATTACAGCAGAAGCCCCAGGTCATTTGCTATCTAGGGTGTATTCTAAGCCACCACTTCCAAGGATGGAGCCTGTTGCAGTGTGTTGCTCATTGGATATGCTCCACTATTTCTGCCCAGGGATTCCCAAACAAGACACGTGCATGTGGAACCCTATGCTGTCCAGGTAACATTGGACCTCCTGGGCTCATGTGGGATTCTGCAGCCTCGTTGTAGAAGCTTACAGTTGGTCTGGGCGAGTAAAGTGTCACTTTGGGCAGGATTCCAAAGGTGCCACAGACTGGCAGTCTTGGATGAAGCCCTCACCCCAGTGGTTTCTCCCCTTGTTAGCTATTCTTCCTTCAGTGTTTGTGATAGCAGCACGTTTCAGGAGTGAAGACCGTGAGGATGTATCGCAAACACTGATAAGGAGATTGAATTGCATGAGCTCTGAGGGACTCTGCTTGATAGTCATCACCCAGTCTATAAGTA
>JAOTQQ010000001.1:58879798-58926403 GCA_026546715.1 Gallinago undulata
GCAAACACTGATAAGGAGATTGAATTGCATGAGCTCTGAGGGACTCTGCTTGATAGTCATCACCCAGTCTATAAGTATATTTCAACATCTATTTAGTCTTCAAATTTTAGTCTTTCCAAATGTACTGTTGAAATCTGATTTGGGCGGTGTTCAGGTACAGTAGTTATATTTCGGTAGGGAAAGCTCTTACTATTGTGTGGATGAATTTCAGGTGTTTCTGAAATAAAAAGGAGACCTTTTTCCAGATGTGGGTATAATTTGGACGCAGCTCGCTCAGACGCTTGGCAAAGCTGTGGCAACCAGTGCCCGGCCGAGCAGACCCAGCAGCCACCCTGCTCTCCCAGGGCTGGTGGAGCACTGGACTGACCTGGCTCTTTGGGTTTCAGGTCTAAGATGGCTCACACAAACTCAAACCAGAGCATCTTTACACTTTGCTTCCCATCCAAAATCACCTCATGAGGCACCAACACCGAGGGGCTTGGATGCTTCAAGCCTTTCAAACACCAGCTCAGCACCAGCGCACCCACCATAATGGCCCATCCTGAATGAGAGGTGACTCTAGCACCAGGGCAAGAACCAACACAGCACAAACACACAGTCCGGGCACCGTAACTCCTATGAGTATTCCCACCCAGTCAAATCAGTATGGTTAATGCTGAAGAATCATAAACTCAGAGAGTTTGCTGATTTTTCTGTGTCTTTAACCAAGTGTGCTACTGAAGCCCTGCTCCTTGCAGGTGCTCAAGGAAAGCCATTAAGAGTCCGGAGAAACTGCTGGGCTTGTAGGATATTAAGGTTCAGGAGTGGCTGGAATGATCTCACTGCAGAAGTTGTCACAAAAAGGCACCCCACAACATTTAATTTTTGGTACAAGAAAATTCAAAGTGTTTTTGAAAAGGTAAAATCTAAATAAAAATAAGTTATATCCTTTCCCTACCACCGGCTATAAAAACTAATTTTTTTTTTTTAAATTGTGGAGTTATTTTCACTTTCTCCCACTTCCTCATTTTCCCTTTTTGCAATTATGGAAAATGGAAGAAAGGTGATTTGTTAGCTGCTCTAGAGACAGTATAAGATAACACCTTTCCCGATATGTCTTTGTACTTTCAAAGTATTTTTCCATTTAAAACAAAAACGAGTAGTTTCCCTCTTTTTTTTTTTTTTTTTCCCTCCTGATCCTTTTGTTTCCTCTTCCATAAGTGTTTTTTGTCCAGAATGCAGTAATTTAAAGCCTCATGTTGTGAGACAGTTTAAATGAGTACATGCCTCGCTGTTGAACTCCTGGTTCAGATTTTCAACCCAGTACTTTCTGCCTCTCTATGAGGGTGGGGAAAACAGATTTTGTGAACTTCCACAGATCCATAAGATTTGTACGTGACAAATTCATCTTGTCCCCAAAAGTCTACAATTCTTTTACTTAAATGTATAACTTTGTACAATTACTTCCAGTAGTTCAATTCCTTAGATCTCCCCCCGCCCCCCCCCCCCGGCCCCATCTGAAATATCTTTTCCTCCTTATGGTTAGCAGAGTGAATAATTTTCACTATGGAAAACTTTTTGCTTTCATCTTTTGACTTATCAAAAATTCCAGTGGTTTTCTTTTGTTGCTTTTCATGAGTGAGTCAGCTACAGCCTTTTGCCATGTTTGCGTTTTTTAGAGATATTTTTGATGATGCTCATGAAACATCCAAATTCTCATGTGGCATAAACAGATGCATTTCTGTTATTTCAGAGGACTGAATTACCCAGCTCTTGGTTTTTAATTCAATGTCATACAGCATTGGTGACTTTTAAAATGTGTTTTTCTTCTATCAGATGCAGTATCTGATGACTAGTCTCTCTGTAATAATGAGATATGAATAAGCCCCCGACCCGTAGTGCAATACAGACACACAGTAATTCATTACTTGAATTAAAAAGCCACTTCTTACCTCAGCTGGGACTTGTGATGCCAAACACAGCTTCACTGCAGCCAAAAAAGCCAAAAAGAATAAAACAACTGGATTTTTTTCCATTGTGAAGAATTTGATTTTTTTTTCCTCCAGACAGAAGAACTAAAACTCTGATGTAAACAGATCGTTTGTTAGAGCTGCTACTTCTTCTGCATCCTTAGGCAAATAGTTTAACAGGACTCTTGTCTTTCTGAAAGAAAATGAGTGAAAGATTCGGCATGAGAAGCTTGCCTGCAGGCAGGAAAAATTCCAAAATGCAGGGTCTTTGCTGAAAGTTTTCACTGCAAAGCTGAATAAACCCTTCCTAAATGAATGACAGGATATCCTGATGGGGCTCTGTTCATTTATCCCTTTCTCTGAAGCTGTTGTCAGTACAAAACCAAGGACACTGAACTGTGGTGATAGTAGATGTTTTCTTCTTTTAGGTGGGCATGGGTAGGGGACTGGAGTAACTGCTGTGCTTGTTATCGTTACATTTGTTCAACTCATCTAAGGCAGAGCAAAGGATCTCTGGAAGTTGGCTTATCAGCCCTAATAACGTAAGGGTGGGTCCCCTGAATGTGGTCCTGGGAGAAATACTACTGTCTTTATCTCAGGAGGCCAAAAGACCATCTTCCAGCTTTGGTTGGCTGGATAAGAAGGGGATTATTTTTTCTTACTTTTTGCTATTTTTGTTATATCATTCTGACTGATTTCCTGGATCCAAGCAGAGGAAAATTAACTCAGCTATATTACTTGCATATGACAGACATTTTGATTTGCCAGAATCAAGACTGTTTCTCTTTCTGCTCAGTTGTTCATCTCTTTTCTAGTGCTGCTCCTTGCTGTTGCTCTGGTCAGGCTTGTAAGGGCAGCTTCTCCCGTGTCTAAAATATCTAATAATTTGGCTGCCTCCAGTTTTCCAGCTTTGCTTTGTGCCCCTGACATTCCTGTTTTTCAGCCATTTGAAGGCACTCCGTAAGGGTGCCTTGATACGAAGTTGTGCTTTGAAGCTAGGTTAAGTTCCTGAAGAGTCTGCAGTGGCTGGAAACATAGTGCTTTCTCCCAGTTTTTTATTTATATGACTGACTAGATGCTGACTTCACCTATTATCTTGAACTCTGTATTGTTTTCCTAAAGAACTCAGTGGCGATATGAGTAAAACACACAAATTCATGTTCTTTTGTTACATGCTCTGAGTACTGCAAAATTGCTGGTAGGAGATGGCAGGGCAAGATGTTTCCTGCATGCTCATGAAATCCTGTTCCTTTCTGCTATATGATGAGGAAAATAAATCATTTCTTGTTTACACAGACAAGATAGCAGCCAGGGGTTGCCACGTAAATGCTGAGGGGACGTATGGCCCTGAGAAGTGCCAGTTCTTTTTTCTGAGGTCAAGGCCTTTTAGCTTTGGTTTTGCATACAATGTACAATGTGGGCTGGTGGAAGGAATGGCCTCTTTTGGTGGGGGTTTTTTGTTGTGTTTTTTTTTTTTTTTTTTTTTTTCTCCAAAAGCACAGAATCCTGGAGGATCTTCTCTCCCGTGGGACGTTTGGGAGTAAAACTTCTCCTCCCTCTTCCCTGCCCTGGTGGAACGTGGGCAGGGTCTGCACCACCTGGACAAAAAGCATGTTTTCCTGGTCCCCGTGTGTGTGACGGTGGGAGCTGACTTGAGGTCAGCTGGGCTTCTTGCCTGTTGCCACTTCAGGCAGGGCAGTGATGAAAGGAGCAGTAAATCAAGCACGTCCCTTTCCTGTCCTGTAGATCGAGATAAAAAGCAACACGCATCAGCTCTCTTGTTATCTGCTCCTACCTCCCCTATAGGCGTTTGTGCGGAGTAAACCCTTTTTTTTCCCCCCTTCCTTCCTCTCCCTTCGTGTTGGGAGGGGGATGGCCTCCCTGCTAACCACCACCACGACCACTTTCCCTGCTCTGGAGGGACCAGCCACCTTTTCCTCGTGCTGCTGACGGGCGTTTTCCTCGTTCACAGGGGTTAAATACAGTCTGCGCCAGGCTCTACCGATAACTCTGCCCGGGGAAGCTCCTGCCCCACTTTGGGCAGAAATACAGGCTAACACGTCACCTGGCATAGAGGACAGGGGCTCCCTGGGGACTCGAGGGGATGGGAAGGTGGCACTCCAGCTCTCGAAGCAGCTTATGAAGTGTGGCAGTGTACCCACAGCCAGCCAGGGACCTGACATAGCGCTGGGAGGAGGCTGCTTTGGTGGCCTGGCCAGTAGCTCTGTCACTGTCCAGCCTCTGGCTCCAGCGCTGTTGTCTGTGCTGGTGTTGGGTGCTGGCCTGCTGTTGGCATAGCCCTGTCTGCCAGCTTTCCCCTTGTGTTTCTAGAAAACACGATGGTGGTGGTCTCTGAAGGCTGGGAACCACATCTCTCCTTGCCTTCCCCTGCCCAGTGCCCAGGTCTCACCCAGTGCTGAGGGCTCTGCACCCCTTTGGTGGGGCTTTGACCTGTCAGTGGGCTACCTTGTGCATCACTGTGTCTCTGCCAACTTTTGTCTTGGCCATCCTCCAGCTCCTGCGCTTGACGTGTTTGCATCCTGTCCCGGCTGTGCAGCCCACGTATTGCTGGGGCTGTCCTCCTCCGGGGTCGTGGTGGGAAGCCATCACGTTCTCTTGTGATATCTCGCTGCTTACACAGCTCAGCTGAGACCTTGCTGCTCTTGTATTTTCAACTCTTCTTACTTTTTTTCCCTGGCTTTAGCAGAATATTTTATTTTAGCTTTGTGCTGTGCCCCTTTCTGTGTTCTGATGGAGAGGTCTTGGAACTGTCTGGTTCCTACAAGGAGGGGAAAATTTTGGAAGTCTTAGATGGCAAATATCATAACACAAACATGTCTGGGGAGTTGATCCCCTTGGATTTTTTTTAAAAATAATGTTGATACATGTGAGGGAAGGTAGAGCAAGGAATGTGGGAGTGAAAGTGGGCACAGATACACCAGAAAGCTAGGACCAGTTTGACATGGAGGAAAACATCAACCAAACAGAGAAAATGCGAAGGTTTATTTAGGTAGGTGTTTTTGAAAACAATGTTTTGTGCTGCAGCTTATTTTAGTGTTACAATAAGCTAGTTGTTCTTTCTCAGAGCCGGGCATATGGTGCATGAAGTCAGCTGAAAAGTGAATTAGTAGAGATCCAGAGATGATGGTTGCAGTACTCGCCTTCCTCTGCATAATTTTGATAACCGCATAATTTCTTGCATTTAAAAATTTTTTTAAATTGATTATTGACTACATGACTTGTACTGTTTATCATTCCCCTAAACTTTCTGAACATGGAGCTCTCTCGACCGGAGATGGCTGAACAGCATCTGATGAGCTCTCAGACTCATGTAAAGCTCAGCCATTTCACAAATAGTCATATGACAAAATCACCAGTTTAGAGGGAGAAATAAAAAAGAAATAGGACCATTTTGAAGCAGAGCACTTATTGCAGCCTGAACATTCATGAAGTCTGAGTAATAAAAGCTGGTACTGCTTTTCTGGTACATCCCACCCTACTTGCAGCTCAAGTCCCCTCTCAGGGGAGCAGCCTTATTAGAGAGGTCTTAGAGACTGTCAAGGGTGATGGCAGTCTTGAGCTACATTTAATATTCTTACTTAGTAATTTGAAAGTAAGCAGTAGAAAACAAATGAATTACTGTTTTTTACTGTATGTGACTTCTGTTTTAGAGCTGGTCACAGCAGGAAAACTGTCCCAGGGGTGTCTGAATACAGTTTGAGGCTCCACGTGTCTGAGGAAAGTCACTTTGCTCTTTGTTTGGAGACTGGCTAAAGCACCTTGCGGAGGGGTAGAAAAAGATAAAATGTGCTCAGAAGAAGAAAGCTTCCTAGGGGGAGGGAGGCTTTGGCTCTGCCAAGAGAGGCATCTGAATGCTAATTGTAGGTGGGAGGAAGGGGGGCACGAACAGTTGAGTTGCCTAGGAGGAGGCTTGGGGAAAGGGGGGGGGGAATATTTGGGAAATACTGCCTTTGATTAACACAGACTTAATTGGAACATAACAAAGAGATTAAAAAAAAAGGTTTGGCAAGTTAAATCTTTCCAGTGCCATACATCTGAGGAGGCCAACGGTGGCCTATGGAGAGTCTGAATGGGCAATGTGGAAAATTCTAGGGGTGTGTAATTTTAACTGCGGGGTTATGACAGCCATCATTTTGAAACATGGTGACTATCAGAACTAATTAATTCTCCAAGCCCATAGGATGCATTAAGATGGAGCTGCAGCTGGTATGCTGAGGAATGCCGTGCGCCCGGCAGAGGCCATCGCTTTTATCAATGTTAATGAGGGAGAAGGCACAGACAGCTGATCTAAACCCAAATGTGTTCATGATGCATACAGCTGATGGCAATGCAGTCTGCCAGTCAAGGGGTGGTCTTAGCCATACATTAGATCCTCATAGTGGCCTCTTCAGCTTTCTTTCTTGCCCCTCTTCTTTTTTTTTTTTCTTTTCTTTTTTTTTTTTTGTTCTCAAAAGAGTCTTTCAGCTGGTGAAATTGTAAACAAAAGGCATTCTAGCTGAGGCCGTGGCGGAGAGGGCTTTGCTAGGGGAAGACAGGAGGAGAGTAGGGTACAGGGTGCTAAGTTGGACGATGTTATTTACTACTAATTTTAAGGAGGTGTGAGGTTGGGGAGCTATAAGGCTGAACTTGTAAGTCTAGCACCATGCTTTAAAGGGAATGAGCATAAAATCAGGGGCTGCTCACAGGCACCTCCGCTACCCTTTCGTGCTATAATAACATGTTGCTGAAAAAAATGGAAGTCATGCTCAAGCCATAGACAAGTCCCTATGCCCTGCAGGTCCAGTGGGATATAGGACTTATAAGTAAGTCTCCTATTTGTGGGAAGCATTCCCCATGTTTAGCTGTGAGACATTCAGGCCAAGATGTACAGGGTGATGGAGCTACGGGGCTCCTGGGTGGCAATGCCATGAGGGTGACGGGAAAGGCTTAGTAACCTGGACCTGGAAGTGTGGGTGGTGTAGAAGAATATTATAAGCCATCTTGGTGTCCCTATCTCTGCTCTGCATCTCCTGCGTTGTAGTTCTTGATAGGCCATGCATAGACTCTGGTCCCACGTTGCTGCCAGCTAATGGCATGAAAAACACAGAAGGTACTGCCCTGGTACAAAATCCTGACTTTTTTTGAACGCTATGACTCTTCCTGTTGATAAAACACTCTTCATAATCATTAAATCTCATATTTAATGGATTATAAATATAACACATATTCCTTGCACAGATTTGGAATCACAGTTACGAGCCACTGGATAAATACACCAAAATAAACTTGTAGTTTGAATTAACATCTGCCTGTTTGTGTAATGTCAGCACGTAAGAAGCTTCAGCTTTAAGATGCGATCAAAGGATATCGGAAACTAGGAACAAATAATGGACTTACACAAGATGAGAAGGTGGCTCAGATGGATCTTGATGGCAATTCTCAAGTAAAACTATTCTGCAGTTTATAAACATCCCGGCAGGAAGGAGACTGGGGTTGTTTGTACGTGTGTCGTGTACTTCTGCAGTTCCGATAAGGTTGCAGTGCGTAAGGCCAAAATACCAGGAAAACCTTGAGATTCCAGGATTTGGGATGGACAGAGGGTTGCAGATCATGTATTTCTGGTGCTGTAAGTATTACTTTGATTTTTTCCAACCCCATGGTAGAGAAGCAGGACAGCGAGCGGCGCAGGCGTTTCGGGTCTTAGCAGTTGGCTGTGGTGGGACTGGGGCTGTTTGGAAACCCCAGGAACCACGAGGCAAAGGAGCTTGTGGAGCTGGGGGAAGCAGCAGAGGCTCTGTCATTGCTGTGGTGTTGTTACCTGCTGACTTCCTTCCTTGCTGTAGACAGCGCAGAGAGTTAGAGCTTGTATGCTTTCATAGTAATGCTTTTGTTTTGACTAGTCAGACTTAAACAAAGTTAGCTTAATATAGTTAATAATTTACTAGTAATAGAACTGAATTGCAGATAATGATGTGGAGCAATCAACCTTTGCTCAGTTGTTTTTTTTTTTTTCCTTCCTTTTAAATGCAGCCTTTATAACATTATCCAAATGTGCGTGTTTATGGCTGCAGCGAATTGATTTCAGCCAATTATCTTGTCTAGGAAAAGCCATCTCAAAATTTGTTTGAGAAAAGAAAATCATGCAGAAGACGTAATTTCCACAAATAGAATAACACAATGTTATCTTCCATCGTCTTCCCTCCGTCCCATACACAAACTTGCCGTGGCTAAAGGGGTCTGTGCTGTGCTGCCCTAGGTGGGGATCCCTAAACCGTGGCCCAAGGGCAACGAGTTGCCCAAGGGAACATCTGATGTTGCTGGGAAGAACCAAGCCTGGTGTGTGTCAGCTGGCTGCAGGCCAGCAAAGGTGGCAAACCCCGCTGTTCTAAGAAATAGAGATAAGGGAGCCCAGGCTGCATTTTTTTTTTTTTTTTTTTGGCTCAGTCACTTGAAGATGCAGACCAACCCCTCTCCCTTCTGCCCTTTTTGCCTTCCTACAGTTTGTTTGCCTTTTGCTATGGGGATGTGTCAGCGCCTCCAAAAGTGACACCTGGAGCCGTGATGCCTCCGAGCACAAGTTCGTGCTGAAGAATAAAATGCAGTTTCTCCACCAGCATCTTCCATCCCTCTTCAGTTCCACGCATGCATTTTTTTTTTTTTTTTTTTTTTTACTTTCCTTAAATTTTTCCTGCCGCAGTCTGCTGGGGAGGGGAGAGACAAGAGTGGGCTTTTTACCTGCCACCTCCGGGGTCCCCATCGCCCTGTCCTGGGGCTGTTTTGCAGAGGACTCGGAGATGCGGGGGGACAACCGCCCGCATCCCGCCGCCTCCGAGCCCCGGCCCCCTTCCCTCTGGACCACCGGAGGGCAGCAGAGCCCAAGCCACGGCTTCAATCCCCCTCCAACCCTCAGGCAGCAGCACCCTGAAGGGTCTCCTCGGTCCCCACGACCTGGGGGAGAGCCTGCGTGGGTGACCCCCCGGGGGAGATGCGCCGGGGAGCGAAAGAGTGCAATTGAGGTGTACTGATTTCCTAAAAATAGTCTGAGAGCACGTGGGCGTAAATAAATAGATAAAATAAATATCTAATATGTATATATAATATATAAAACAAATGTATAAAATGTGACTACGGCAATGTTAGAATGATGAATAGTTTCTGTAGGTTGGAGAAGTTTGGATGCATTCATCTAGTTGCAGAGAGTACACAGGACATGAAGTAAAGGGAAGAGGATACATCCAGATATCAAACATACACTGCATCTCAGAAAATGAACACCTGGGCAACTATTCTCTTTCCCCTGATTGCCACTGAGTATGTAAGTGTAGTATATACACTCGAAGAAAAAAAAATAAATTGGAGTGATTTCAAATACACAGGAACATCCACAAAGTTCCGTATAAAAGAACCTGCTTTGTAGATTTGTATGTTGGAGACTAAACATTGTAAGAAAGTTTACTCTTTTTTTTTTTTTTTTTATTGTGATGGCCTAAACATACAAGGTCCTTTCCAATTATACAAAAGGTAGAGTACAATGAGGATACTCAGTAATAAACACACTGGAATGTCTAGTAAGCATAAAAATGTAAAGTTAGTGTAACTGGCAATGAGATTAGGCTGAGCGTGCGGATGCAGAAAAACCTCTGCAAGGGCTCTCATGTGTAGCAAGGATCTGTACAGAAGTAGGAAGGCACACGTGAAGAACCCTTCAAACTCCTCATCTACATAGATAAGTTTTGGATATGTACAATACATTCAAAAACTGTATTTTTTTTTTAAAGATTTGATGAAGTCAAGTGTTTAGAAATATGAAGAGTCCAAAATTAAATGCCCTTCCCAAGAGGATTGCTCAGTTCAGCAATTAGAGTTAGTAACATGGTGTATTCACCTAAAGAGAGAAAAACTAGATTATGTAGGAGTTATAAATTAGAAACATTCTCTTTTTTGGGTTTTTTTGAGTGCTTGACTTGTTTTTCAATATTAAAATTGGATTACTTTTTTAAAGCTTTTTGGAGATGTAAACATCTTCAAAAAAAAAAAAACTTAAAAAAAAAGGGGGGAGGGGGGAAGACCAAACCCATCTGAGCTTTAATTCAGTTTTTAAAAAATTCATTGTGGTTATAAGCAACAGAAATAAGATCTAATGATGTGAAACTCTAAGCAGGAACAATGTTAACTCCTCAGCCCCACTAACATCACTTGTCTCTGCAGATATATCTTTTCCTGGCCCTGCCAGATAGTCTTCCAAGACTCTCACCCAGCACTATATCTCCATCTCTCTGATTGCAGAATACATTTTAAAATGATTTAGCATGAAAAACATTCTAGCAATGTAAAGACAGATTCTTTCACATCTGCACCCTCTTTAACATCCTCTTCTTGTGCACCATCAATGACCTTAGACCAGCCATAATCTGAAAGGTCCTGCAGCCCCAATGAGTGGTACCATGTGAGTGTACATACATGACAAATGTTGACTGGTTTTGTGTAGTTTTTTAGGGGTAAGGAGTAGCACTGTAGGACAATGCCATTCAAACTTCATCTTTTTTTGTTTGCTTTCAAATTTTAACCTGCAGAGTGAAATTATGTAAAAACTACAGGCATCAGTTGGGGAAAATAACATTACGGGTGAAGAACACTGTGGTGTAACCTCATGAACCTCTCCTTGTTCAATAGCATTAATACACTAAAATGAAATAATGTTAGCTTCTGGTTTGACCTCCTCAGGGGAAAGACCTCTATTTCCTAGGAGAAGACCAAATAGATAATTAAAGATGTGGCCTGAATATTTTAATGACAGAAATTCTCTTCAGCCACCTTCTGACTGTGGTGTCCAGTTCTGATCATCCCATCCCATGAAGAATATAGAAGGATTTGGGAGGGTCTGGAGAATGGAAATGGTAATGATTAGAAAAAGAGGAAGTGATAAATGCCTGTGTGGAGTAGATAGAAGACTAAAAAGAAATAAAATGAATAGAGGTAATATGAAGTGTGTAGAGAGGCTAAATGGGAACTTCTTACATTTTCTTTTACTGTAATTCGACAGTAAGAGTTACCTTTAAAATAAAGACAAAAGAAAGCTATTTCTTTGTAAATAAGAGGTGAAAAAAACTTTTAGTTTTTTAGAAGTGCAACTTTTTATTTTCTTGTTGTCTAATTGTAGGTAGTCTTCATATCTCTTACAATTTTTGGTTGAGATGAACCAGGCAGAAAATTCTCTTTAACACACTTCCTATGCAGCATTTGGCCAGAATCTGTAAAAAGCAACCTTTTCTTTCATGTAGAAAATATTTTGGTTTTGAATAACTTTTTGCTCCAACTCAGACTGTAAGTATCCACAGGTTGAGTTGAAGAAATCTTACTACAGAAAAAATAAAAGCGTTCACCTTTTTCTACCGTGCCTGATGGGTACAGCATCTACCTGGCACGCTGGGCTCCTCAGAGATATAGTGGCTTGTCTCAAACTGTGCTGAGGAGCAGAAAGGCTTGGAGCAATTTGGGTGCCTAAATAACAAGTGAGTAGTGCCTCTTTAGATGCCTTTGGATGTTCAGGACTAGTGAGTGCTGTGGCTTTCTGGAGTACCACCTGGCAGTCACGTTGGGGTACCATGAGGCATCTGAAACTGTCCTGGGCAACTAAAACGTATCTTGTGGACGTTAAGGACTCTGAGCAACTAAACATCTGAAAGCACAAAGAGCTGCAGAGTTTATGGGACTACCGAGAACTAGCCCAGGATGATCACAGATACCTCCTTTCCAAGTACCCATTGGGCAAAATTCTACAGAATCACAATTTTAAGATGTATATTTCCTGCTTACTCAGTAGTTTGGCTTCTGTGGATCCACAAGCTGGGAAGCACGGGCTGCCTAGAAATCCTGGGAGCTGCAGGACGTGGAAACGATGTTCCGAAAGAAAATAAAACCGATTCCTCAAAATCAGTATCTTCTCTCAGAAAAGGATTTGTGGAACCCAGGTTTCCTGTTGGGAAATCAATATAATGGAAAAATCAAAAAATCACAAGTAGTTGTTCATCTGATATAGGCTGCAATCAGAGGGTAGAGTAGATGCTCATCTGTTCCCATCAACCACTGCTGAGTATTTCAAGAGATGTTATGATACAAGTTTTCTGTCTGAGATCCAGCTTTTACTGGCTTGGCACTCTCAGCTGTGACTACTTTTTCAAAAGAGCTCAGTTCCCATTGTGACTATTATGACCAGGTTTTCAAAAGATTTCAGCACACTGAGTGCTGAGCTCCTTTGAAAACCTCCTAATAATTATTTAGGTGAGTAAATAGCATCTGAGTCTGGTTGTAAAAGCTGACTCTTTCTGAAAATTCTTACTATAAAGTAACGTATATTAATCAACCCCAAATTTTCATGTTCCCTGTATGTGATTTGTCTTTACATGTTCTCAGCGTTTGAGCTGTTTCAAATGGAATTTCTGCAAAAATAGAATATTAGATCAGCCATAGGTTGCACTTGGGTGTCCTGTTGTTAATTCAGGATCAATACAGTGCAGTTTTTTTCCATTGGTGTTAAAACTTGAATGCTGTTATTCAGCAAAGTTTCCAGACTTGAGGATCATAGGCGTATTGGGAGATACGGTAGAAGAGTGAGGGTGGATTCTTCAGTTAGTTTTATACCTCAAGACCAAACACTAGTGGGAAAACAGACTGTGCTGATGACATTTTTATACCCAAGGACAGCAGGGCTGAGGACAGCAGTGAAGGTTTTTTTTAAGCACTGTGTCTCTTACAAAGTTGGATTTAACTAATTCCCGTCACAGTGCTTAACAGGCAAAATGCTCAAATTTGGATTCTTGGCAAAACTCCTGAGTGAAGAAGGCATGAGGCTGAATTTAACCCTTAATGTATATAAAAATGCAAGAGCATAGCAACAACCACACCATGTAAAATTAAAGGTCCATTTAGTCTGGTATCCTCTTCCTGACAGGGCCCGGTACGGGATGTCTAGCAAAGAATATAAGAAACAGACCAAATGTAGAATAATGTTTTTAAAAGACTTCCTCAGGCTTTCACCTGTAACCAGCTGTTTTTACCTGGTTTATAGTCTTCCTTTTGTTTTCATAGCATCTTGTGGCAGCGATGTCCACAATGTTAGTTGCACGTTGTGTGAAAAAACCCATCTCTTTGAATTCGGACCTTCTGTCAGATACTGTGGTTGTGTGTCCCTACACGCTGGGGTGTGAGAAATAGGTCATAGCTTTGTGTCTTTGTGGAATTGCATCATCTGCCTCCACTCTCCACTCCCAGTATTTCTTTTGCATGTACAAGAGTTACATTTTATCCAGTTTCTCCTTTTTTTTTCAGGAGTCTTTCTGAGCCTCTGACCCGAGTTTTGCCCTTCTCTGAGCTAAAATCTTTTGTAGTTCACCTCTGTTGCTTTGGAAATGGGATAAGCCAAGCTGCCTCCAGCATTCAAAATGTTTCTGTTGCTATATAACACTGTTTTTTTGTTATTTCAGTCTTGGTTCTCCTTGAAATTCTTAGCATGGTATATGTTTTTCTGCCTACTCTTGAACACTGAGCCACAAGGCTTTTTATGGAGTGTAAATACTGATTTAAAGACCATTCTTAGGTCATGGTTATTTTTCTGGGGTGTGTGCGTATTATCACAGGATTTCATTTGCTGCTTGTCCCCTCTGAATTGTTGTGAAATCCTCTTGCAAATCTTCACTCAATTGGCCTTACAATTGACCTCCCCAGATATTTGTATAACATGATACGTTTTGTTGCTCCGTTATTAACTCCATTTTCACCTCTGCTTTCAGCATAGCCATGCATCTCACTTCCTCACCAGTGTTTTCTCTCTGATGTGAAAAAATGGCAATCTATCATTTTCCTTTATTTCCTACATTTTGGTCAGTTAATAATCCACTGGAGGAACTTTATTCCATACGCACTTGATTTCTTTCAGAGGCTTTTGTAAAGGGATATTACATTTAGCAGCCTAGATGGCTGGGTCATATAAATGGGAAGAGCTCTGATGGAGTAGGGGATTCACACTCTTTGGAAAAGCAGATAATTTTTACCTTTTGAGGCAGAGAAGTTTTGTGTGTGTTTGGTCACTTGGCACTCATGCAGAACTAAAAAAATATGGTAGTGATATTATAAAGTGAAATATTTATTATTTTTGCTTAAAGTTGAGAGACTATATCAACTATATTTTGTTGTTTTTTATGAAAAGCCTGTCCAGTGAGCAACATATTGCTCTTTCCTTTGAAAGCGAAGGTTGCACAATAGATAGAATTACAGTATTATTTTGAGCAGTCTTTGAATAATTTGGTTTTTGACTGGATTGTTACTATAACCTTATGCTGGCCCTTGTGTAATGTCTTAGATTTGTTGGAAATTAGATACCTGCACAGAGCTTCAAACATCATCTGCAGAACTCGAAAGGGAAAATCTCAAATGTATTTGGAGTGAGGCTGCCCTATACATAACATTTGAGGAAGCGTGCTTTGAGACGTAATGCTGTGGAAGTTGTATTTTCTTCTTTCTATTATTTAAACCACTTGAGCTTGTCTCTCAAACTTAATAACACCATGAAAATCCCTTAGTGAAACTACAGTTTGTGATACCAGGTAGGGTGTATTTTATTCTCTCTTTCCTAAATTATTATTTGTCAGCAAGTGCTAGAGATTGCTTTTCTGTAATTGCCTACGATGTGATAGATGCACGGAGGTGTTCTGTCTCCTAGACTCTTGGTCACTCAGAGTCCTTTACAGAAGGATTCAGAAATCTCTCTCATCCTGGTTATTGCTGACTACAGAAGTGGTTTGGGTTTTGTCCTGCTTACTGAGTTCATGCTTAGGGAGCTCTTGGACTTAAAGCCACATCAACTAGAAACTCAACTGAGTGCAGCTGAAGATGGGGATGCCTGGGATCACAAAGCATTTGGGTGCCTCTTCGCCCCGCTCTCTCTGTGTGGTAGAAACATCAAGAGCCCCAGAAGCACTACGCATACCTGGGCACGTCCATTTTGTCCCAAGGCCTGGGGAACCCCTTGCCCTCTGGGTCTGTGGGTGCCTGGAGACACTGCAGCCTGAAAGGAGCACAGCAAAGCCTGATAAGGGGTGAAGCATCCTTTTAATGAGCCTTAACAGGCTTGAGTAACCTGATGGAGAGGTGAACAGATCTCTCTCTGTCCTTCAGAAATGCTTGCCAGACCTGTATTAGTATACTGTGTTGTGTTATTTAAGTACACAAAACCAAGAGGTAGCTAATGGCAAAAATGCTAGCTAGTACTTCTATAATAAGGGTGGTAATGTAGGAAGAAACCACAGCTAGACAATTTCAGAAGAGAAAAATAATGCATAGTTTGTATGTTTGGGGCAATTAGTCCAGATAACAACCTGTTGGAGTGAGCTGGGTTCTCCAAGCATGGAATGAAGATTTTAGTTATTTTTGAAAGAAGATGCTGTAGTTGTACCAGTAGTTATGAGTGGGACTTAGTGTTGCACTGGAAGGTTTAGGGTGGATTGTGAGGATGGGTCCTTAACTTCTGCCCAAGTTGTACTTTGGGGCTTTAGCTCTTTTGCAGATTTGGGCTTAGGTGCATGCCTGAAGTATGACTGGACAAAATGGCCCATTTCACTTAAATCATCTGATTCTGGGTTGTTACCAGAGAGATGTTGGTCATGCCAAAGATGAATTTATCAGGTAGGTTGAATACTGTATTCGTTGCAGCCCAAAAAGTGGTTTTGTGGCAGCAGAGAGTAGAGAAATTTCCCCTGAACATAATGGAAATGTTTTCAGAACAAGGAGAGAAAAACTGTAATTTGTGACTTTAAGGACATGTTTCCAAAATCCATTCAGGAGCAGGTAGAAAAAGAGGCAGTTAGTTGTAAGAAAGGAGAGATTTATCCAGAGTTGATTGAAAAGGGAGAATAGGTTGTTGGCTTTGTGTCCAGTTGGCCTAGAGATGTTATAGGTGGGACCACAAAAGTAATTAGTGTTGGATCCATTCCCCTAAAAATCAGTGGTAAACCACAGAAGGCCACGCAGTGCTGTGAGGCAGCACAGGACGGATCCAGGAAGAAATCCTATTACAAACTTACATGCTTTTACCCCATATTGCAGCAAGACTTATAAAACCTGGAAATTCTTCAGATGGACCAAACCTACAAGAAAACTGAGACTTGCTACTGTCTGATTTCAGCCTCGGCTAAATCTTCTTTATTAAAATCTTTAAAATCTTGTTTTCCCCTTGTAGAGATATTAAACCGTGTTAATAATATAATTCACGAGAATGTGAAAATTCCCTGATAATTACAAGTTTGGAAGCCGGGCTAAGCAGGGTGAATGTGTGAAACACAATTTACACCATGCTGAATGGGAGGTCCAGTGCCATTATTACTTCCTCTCCAGTGACAGAGGGATGTGTTTTGGCATTAAGGATGTCAAATTCATACTCTGGCAACCTGTGTGGTATGGACCAGTGTAAATCCCTCTCTAAACTTTCATTTAAAAAGAAGTACTGGAGCCTGTCCATAAAAGCCAACATTCTCTTTTTCCCCAGCGATAAATTACCGTAACATTTGATAAACACAGTATGCTATAAGAGAGTATATCAGCCACTGTTATCAAAAGTTAATTTTCTAGACTAAATATTCATTTGGATCATTAGAGCTATTAAATACTGTGTCAGCATTTAAGGAGCTGGCTGTGCCTGAGTGCTAGAAGGAGCCTGAAAAGAATCATATCCTGTCAAGATAAATGATTGAACTGTTCAATGAACTCTTTGACTGGCATTGGTTCCAGTCATGCCAGCTGAAGCTCAATTCCTCTTTGTCTGTGTGGTCTTGTTTTCACCTTGCCTGTGGGGTGAAAGAGGTTTGATGTGACCTCCTTGCAGAAGGAGGCATGAGCCTAACCTCTATTTACACCCTGCCATAATAGGGAGCTGGCAAACACCGCCGCTTGCTGCCGCTCCCCTCATTTTCCCTGCTTTTTTTTTGTCAAATAGTTAGAAGTTGCGCGTTCTAATAATAATCTAATTAGCATAGCGAGCTTATAACATCTTGTTTATGTTGTCTACTCTGTTTTGAACAAAAAGAAGCTGAGAAAATATGCTCCTTTGGACAGCTTATGCGCTGCCTTAGGGACCGCGTATGAAGTGGAGCAATAAGCTAACAATCTGATGTATACACAGTGTTGTTGTTTTGAAAATAAAATTGGAGATGTTGAACTAATTCCATAGTGTACCAAGTCTGAGGCTCAGACTTTAATTTGGAAGTTGGCGTACGACCCTCGATACCTGGTTTATTTTTTGGCATTCAGCAAACTTTCTCCTAATTTTCTGTAACTGTAAAACTATTCTTCAGTCCTTCTTCTTTAGGGACAGATTTTCTGTGTCACCCACTGTCTCTCCCCCTTCCTCCCTCCCTTTCCCTCTAGTTTATCCACTGTCTCTTGGGCCAGGCCTGGAATGGCAAAGCAGCAAAGTCCCCCAAGGTCTCCTGAGCTCAGGACTCTGACAGTGGCTGCCCTGGGGCACCCGGGTACCACGGAGCTCCACGCAAACCTCCATCTCCCCGGGAAAGTGGAAGGGAGAAAAGACTCTCTGGGGTGTCTTCTGGAAAATTACCGTGTGTTTGAGGATTTTCGGGTGAAGTGGGATACTGCAGGCCCACGTGTATGTGTTGCTGCATTGATGTGAGACAGAGCCCTGTTATCTATACAGTACCTGCCTCCTGGCAGTGATTTATCACCGCAGTGTGTAATAAGTTTGTGAGCTACAGCAGTGACTGATAGATACCCTAGCCTTCACAAAAAGGAAGAAGAGAAACCTTATTTATAACTACAAAGGAAAGAGGTGATTTTAAAAAAGCAAGCAAGAAGGGAAAAAGACCCTGATGAAGCTCCTTTGCGTTTTGAGGGACCATTTCTATTTATACAAGAAGATAAATTATAAATAGAACCACACCATGTCTAGCATTCTTTTATTGCTGCATGAAAAGGAAACAAGACGTAAATGAGATGGTATGAAGCAGGGAGATGGATAGAAACCTGTTCCATAATATGTGCAAATAATAGTTTTAGAAAAGAAAAAGAGTTCCTTTAATAATAAATAAATATATTTTAAATCTATTCAGCCTGTAATTCAGGTTAGTAAATTCTTTTAAAAGTATAACCTGACATGAGTAAAGGGAAGAGGAACTAGCTAAGTTTGTTGGATGCCCTCCTGAGCAATTATAAAAGTGTCCATACCAGATAGGAGATCTAGTGACAATGTGTCAAAGTGTTGCTGTAACCGCCCAGCAGGTGAAAGCAAGCCCCTAAATTTGAGGCTCTGGAGAAGACATTAAATAGTGTTGCCTCAAAGGGTAAAATTAATTGCCCTCTCAGGGCGCTCCTGGAAACGGAGGAGGTGGGTGGGCAAAGTCTTTGGTTAGTGCTCAGAAGAAGCCTTAGCCACTTCTTCCCTGGCATGCCTGATGTCTGCCCTCAAGGCCCAGGAGACGGTGAGTGATTTAGATCCTCACGCATCTGGTCACTGACATCAGTGGAAGGTCTCTCTTTGAATGTCTTCCCGCATCTTTCCCCTCAGAGGGGAAAACTTCCACTTCTCTCCCTTGTTTTGCTTTGTCTTGCTTATTTCAACCCTGGAAGGCAAAACCATCCAAATTAGTGCATTAATGTTAATCCTGTTTTGGACCTGCTGCCCATGCAGGCTAGTAAGTAGTTGTGTGCTCTGTAATACTTCTATCTTTTTTTTTTTTTGGGGGTCCAATTATTGCTTCTGCTACCGTGGATCATTAGTGGCATGAGCTGTGGGAAACCAGCACTTCTGCTATGCAAACGTCGTACTGTGCTACTCATCCTGGGGACTCTATAAGGGACATCTGAAGTCAGTTGTAGATGGGTGTCCTTGTAACAGAGCCTGTTAGATACTTCTGGAGAATGTTCTTTCTTCTTTCCTGTGAGACGGTATTTAGTTACAACAAAGCCTGTTTTCAGGAAAGAACAAATTCTTGAAACTGCTTATTTCAAAATTTTCCAAGATGAAAAGTTTTATTTTTCTGGTTTGGAACACTTGAGATTGAGTTGACTCCCCCCCTTCCTCTCTTCCCTGGGCTACTGATTTGCAAACTCTCTTCAGGATTTTGGCTTTTTTCTTCCATTGGGAAGGGAAAGATTTTTGGATCCTTGGACAGGCAGAGGTGAGGAAAGGGGCTCGGGCCAGCTCTCGTGCTCTGTGGTGTGGTGGCAAGGGTTCGCACGCATTAGCGGGCTGAAACCTTGTGGTAAGTTACCTCGGCCACCTTCTGGTCCATGAGCAGGGCTCTGGCGTGTGGCAATCGCCGTGGCAGCTTAGGGCAGAAAAGTCACTTGCTAAAGCCCCTTCCCTGAGCCACTTTGTATGCACAGCAAAGCCTTTTTACTCACGCTTTCCTCGGTGGCTCAGGGTTTGTCCCTACATTGCGATGAGCTTCATGCTTCCAGGGGCTGCTTGGTTTCGGGGTAAGCCGTGAACTTAGAGCACCGATTGCATTAATTGTTTTCACGCCAGCATATTTCCATTGTGGCTGCCATTATAGTTGTGTAATGTTTCTTCTCTCCCTTCTTTCATGGCTTTCTTTGCCTTGACAGGCTCAGTCAGATTCCCTCATTCACATCTGCTAATGTGAGGGCTGAATAGAATAAATCTATGCCACGATGGCTTCAGAAAAGAAGGGAGGAAGACGGGGGGAGAGCGAGCTGTCTCGAAAAATAATTTCTGCTTAATAGGTGGTATTTCAATAGACAATTTCAGTTAGTTTGTCCCAAGCAAGATGCTTATAGTATGAATGGTAACGGGGCCCCGCATCCAAAAGTCTTATCCCCCTCCGCTCCTCTTTTTTTTTTTTTCCCAACTTAAAAGTCACCCAAGCGAAGGAATAGACAATGCACAGATTACTTTATTTGGCTCCGCCAGGTTTGCCAGGAGAGGAGAGTGCTGCCAAGCTCCTCAAGACGAGCTATGCCGGGTGCTTGCCCCCGTGCCAGCGTGAAGACAAAAAGAAATCAGGAGCCTTGAAAAGAAGCTGGTGCAGCACATGGCTCTTTCCCACTCCTCACAAATGATGGCTGTTGTGCTCGTTAACCTCTTCTGGGGCTCAGTCAGTTCACGCTGTGCAGCAGCGGAGAGCTGAATGAAATAAAAGGCTCGCAGGACCCATAGAAACGCCATAACTCCTTCATTCCCAAACGCACACGCAGGGGCCGCCTTCCTCACGGAATACCAAGTGCCTCTCGTCAAACTCTTAATAAGTCAATCCCGGCTCCATGTGGCGGTGACAGCTCGGATTCCAGCACAGGCGTGTGGGGCCAAGACCAGCTCCTCGTTTACCCCGCCGGCTTTGGCAAGACACCTCGGGCTCGCGCTTGGCTTCGCTCTGGCGACACGCTCCCATGAGCCTGGGTCTTCTGCAGACAGGGCTTCAGCTTGGTTGGACCAGCTTGGTCCTGCTCAGATCCTTAGGGGTCTAAAAGGAGACATGTAATGAGCTTATAAGATCATTAAATAACTGTAACTCCGTTCCATCACTTATAAAAAAATTCCCTTTTTTTTTTTTTTTTTTAATCCAAGTAGCTACAGTTCTGAAAACTGAAAGAGAATCTCCTTTGTGGTTATAAATGAACAAAGAGGACTGTACAGGCTGATCCGAGGCCCATAGAAATGAAAGGAAAACCAAAGACTTCAATGCCCTTCAAATGTAGGCTCTCCTAACTAGTAGCCTTTGATTTTAAGGATTTTTATCTCAAACTGAAGAGGGCAAAGCTACTGTTTAAAATTAGCTACAAGCAGTTGAAGGGTGTGATAAACTCTCATCTGAGGCTGTAGAAGGAGTCTGTGTTCCACAGAGTGAGATATGAGCTCCAATATTTAAAAAAAAAAGGGAAAAAATTGAAGCAGAAGCTAATTAGAAAAAAATTCAGAAAATGTAACAGGGAAAAAAATCTAAATAAAGATTTCCATGGCAGTTCGAAGGAAACAGGGAAACACATTGCTCCATGACTGAATGTTTGTCATTAGCAATTTTTACCTGAATTTAAACATCAAAGGGAAAAGAAAACAGAAAAAAAAAAAGATAATGCTACTGCAGCAAAACATATGTTAAAACACATCAAATACATTTAATTATGCAGTTTTAAATGCATTGTGTTGTGACCCTAAAATACAGTATTACCCAGTGATTCTTAGATGTCAACGAGTGCATAACGGAGAGCTGCTGTCCCTGCTTAGTGAGTCTGTTGCCTTTCTGGATGACAAACTCTTGCTGGAGTCACTCTTTTCCTTTTTTCACCCGCCCCAGGTCCAAACCACCACTGGTTCCTTGAATTCAGTGAGCTTTCAGATGGTGTTTCTTCTATAATGAGCCAATGACTATCTTGTTTTACTGTCAGAGACTGAAGGAACTGTTCCCCTGATGCCTTGGTCAAGTTGAAAAATCTCTCTAGGCTTTCCATGCAGTGAAAAATAACCAGATCAGGAATTTTTATAACAGCAAATTTCAATCTGAAGACTACATCAAACTCACTATTTTAATAATCTTCTATATCGTTAAAAAAAAAAAATGGCATTAGAAAGCTTATAACTTGTCTGACTTGCCCTTAGAGAGAAGCATTTAATTGAATTTTTTTTTTGTTTCATTTCAATTTAAATCCATGAATGTCTGTTAGTTTTATGTTGGGATGTAAAAACCAGAAAGTGAAGTCTAGTTCGAAGAAGCAACAGCAAAATGGTGTGAGTGTTTCTAAAGGACAAAAAGTGTGTGGTCTTCATTGAGATTTCAAACTGGTTTGACCCCATGTCATCCTATTGGCTTTAGTTATTGTCCTGATTTATGTTAGCGGAGACAAGAGTAGGATTAGGTATAAGTGTGGTAGCCCATTGTTTAGAAGAAACGTGTTTGTTTTCCATACTCTCATCCAGAGAAATTGTCTAGAATGAAGTTATTTCAAATATCTTAATTTTTATTTTTTTTTTTAAAACAAAAGGTATGTAGAACCATCTGCATGCGTATTTCATGCAGAATTTAAAATTACAGATTGAAACAGTAAAGGAAAAAAAACATAGTTCTAGATCATTAGCAAAGCATTGCCAGACACATCTTTATTCTCAGTATTTTAGTAATTAACATACATGAAAAGATGAGTGAATTTTCTAAGTGAACTACAGATCTTATCAGCTGCAGACCCTGTTGATTATACTTTTGATATATTCATTGAAATTCACTAAAAATTTATTAAGAAAGTGCTATATGACTTTTCATGTGTACCTAATTTACCAGAACATTGTACTGTTACTAAAGCCCAGATGATGATGCTTATTCTTGGAAGAGTAACTTTTCGAAAAGGCAATAATTTATTGTTTGCAAGCAGAATGTAAAATAAGGCTGGCTTATCTTGGCTGATTTTTTGAATTCTAAAGTAGTTAGGGAAAAGTTGTATCCTCACTTCTGTACTCACTTGCATGCCACCCTTTGGATGCTGGGACTGGGTAGAGCCTGAAGAGCGTAGAATATGACCCTTATTGTAAAGTCTAAAGTGGCTTAAAATTAGAAAGCAATAGGAATATTATATATCACGTTTGTATTCATAACCTGAGCTGGTGAAACTATGTGTACCAGCAAGAGGGAACTGAGAACACTTAGAAGTATGTAGCACTGGTTAACGTGAAAAGCCCAAGGAAAATCAAACACAGCATTGGTAGCACGTCAGTACATGTTGGAACAAGAAGACTGCATGAAGTTGGCCAACAAGAGTCCTGTTTAAAAGGCAGATGGGGATAGATAAATATCTTTCTGTACCTTGGTACTATTTCTGTTAATTGAACATGCTGGAATCTGGTGCAGTAGCCACTGATGTCCTCTGGTTTGACCCTGACTAACTTTACTGGGAGCAAAATGAGGCCAAAAGCTTCTAGACCAAAAGTTGCTTCCTTTGTTTTCTTGCTGCCTTTACGTCTCTGGCTAAGTGACGTTTCTGCAAGGTCTTTTCCAAAGGTGCTGTGATGCTGGGTTAGGCCAGTCTGATACCTGCCCTCAGCCCCAGGGACACAGGTGAGAAAAGACAGTGCAGGAGACCAGTTGGGGAAGGTGGAAGGGCTAAAGAGACAGAGAAGGAGGGACATGGGGAAGAGGCACTGTATTATGCGTTGGCTTGGGGCTAGATTTTGTGACCTCCAGCTTGTGACACGGTCCCTGTGAACAAACTTTGTGGAGTCCTGCTCTCAGACTGACCTGAGACAGTGATGAAAGGAAGCTTTCTGCTTTGTGCTGTCTCACCTTCAGCATTTTGCCCGTAAACTTTTATTGGAGAAATTGTACATGATACCGTCTCGAAGATATAGCTCCCCAGGTAATTGCGCCTCTGCCTCTGGGATTTATACTTCTTAATTTGGTGTAAACGGTTTTAAAATGCCACATCAAATTATGCTGAGAACATTAACATCATGAAAAAATGTGTAAGAGTCAAGAAACACTGAAATTGAATCACCGTCAGCCATCTTACCGCAGTATGTGTGTTATTATACAGCTTTTAATTGAAGAATTCAATTCTATGAATTCTGTTCTGCAATAGAGACCTATTGAAAAGGGTGCAGGGCATTTAACGAAGCTTTTTTAAAACCGTAAAAGATTAGAGGTAGAGATTTAATGAATAGGTGGATTAGAAGCCTTGCACGTAGGATGTTCAGTGTGGATGTACGTGTTTAATGTGATTAAACGGTACGAACGCTCCTCTGGATGCACAGCTGAGCTAGCAGCAGTGGTTACTACTGGAGCAAGCACCTAGCTGTAGCAGCGTGGTCTCAGAATGAGAGAAAAAAAAAATTATTTATTCTGTGTGAACTTTGGAGTTTGCATTGCATTTTGAGCTAGCAAACTCCATGGTGACCTGCAAGCACTGACGGCGGGGTAGAGTCAGCCTCATTGTTAATCACTGAACTTGAAGCTAATGTTGATGTTCCTGGTTCCTAAACCTCTCTGGTTTAAGAATTGTATGTAGGAGAGGATGGGCTCTAGTTCAGAGTGCCCACTATGGTAAGAGAGGATGACACAGGGATGTTCTGGTGTTTTGGATTTCTTTTAGCAGGCGCTTCGTTGGAAAAATGTAGGTATTACAAAGATTGTGTCCAGCCGTCAGGAGGCAGATTGACTAAAACAGAGCTGCTGCAGACGCTATGACTTCCCCAAACCCCAGGAATAAGAATGATTAAGAAAAAAACCCCCACAATTAACTGCTCTGTCAGTGGTGAAATTCTCCAGAAATATAGGAAATATAGTGCACATTTTTGTGCTTTCAAGCAGTGCGTGCCTGTAAAAGTGGACTTTAGAAAAGGTCTTATTATTTCTGTAGGCAGTAGTTAGTTCTGTATTCTGGCAAGTCTTAGTAGTTTCACTTAAATCTGTCAGAGTAGGCTAGGCGTTGAAACTGAATTGAGGAGTGTTGCCCTAAAGCTATAACAGAAACCCAAATAAAAGATGAAGCATTTTTGAGGGAGCTGAGGTTAAATCTTTCATCTTTCTGGGAGACGAGTCATTTTCTGAGGGTCAGGTCCTCACTACAGTCTGGAGCTGAACGCCTCAAATCATTGAGCAGATCAGAAATAATCCCAAATTTTGCCAATCCACAGAAATTATTGTCTCCAGGATGAATTTTATATTAAAGGGTCAGATCTTCCCTGAAACATGGCTGTGTTGGATTTGCAGTCATGACATCCAGAAAAAAAAGAAAGGCTGAGGCAGAAAGAGAGATCTCGGTGTCAGAGCCTAAAGAGGATAAAACCTGCACGGTTGTCACAGGAGGTGAAAAGCAGGATCCAGTGTGGGTGGAAAGGTACAAAAGTTGGGGTAGGTGGGGGTCAGCTTGTGAGAAACAGAATTCAGCAGCCAAGGAAGGTGGGACCAGTGTGGATGCCCACTGCCACCACTCCTGCGGATGCTGTCCCCGCGGGTACCACAGTGCTCACTGGTGAGCTGGAAGACCTTTGTGCAAAACCAGTGTGTTGCCAGAGGCAGGACTCTGGCTGATAAAACTAAAGCCATTAGGAAAGGTAGAGGTTAAATCTGAGATCCTTCTGACTGAAAGAAGATTGAAAATACCTATCGAATCTCTTTGCTATGATTCCCTAAACAATGTGGTAAGGAGCTTCTCTTATGAAGAGAGAATTACTGCGTTACATATACTAATTAGGGCTCTGCTAGGCATTGTCTATTGATTTGTCTATCAACCTCCTGATTAACTTTTATATTTTTCCATGAAGGAAAGCACTGAAAAATAGCTTGAGTGGTTTTTTTGGTGCTGTCAATGGCTGAGCAAAGAGAGGAAGCCATTGCAATACGTGCTTGCCTGGCTCCTGGCTGTTTCTGTGTTCGACTTCCCTGCTCTCTAACTACTCGTGACAACATAATGTGATTTTTTTTTTTTCCCCTCTACTATGTTTACAAACATTTCCATCAGCAGAGGAATCAAGCACAGTACTTAACTTAGTCTGCTTGTGAAGGGTTATTAATCATAGGGCACCCTGGCAGAAAGTTGCTCAAGGCACTGTCGTGGGAGGAAAAAAAAAAAAAGCAAAAGAAGCCTATAGTGCTTAGAAAATGCTGGATTTAAATGCAAAGCAACTGTTTATGAAGACAAGTACTAGTGTAGGTATACCTATTGCCAGCCTTGTTTTGATTTTTTGTTCTGAGATGCAAAGAGAAGGCAGTGCTTGCCCTCTTTGGCAACAGAGATTGAGAAAGTTCCTTTCTGGTGCTAAGAACAAAAGAGGAGGTATGGATAATTATGAATATTGGCTTTTTTGTCTTCCTTTTTGGCAGCACTACTGTAGAGGAAACCTTCCCCTTTAAATAAAGGGCTCCTTTGCTGTCAGCTTACTTGTCTACATGATATTAAATCTCTCCTATAGCAAAGAAAAATTAAATGGGCTTTTGCTAGTTCTATGACATTTGTAACAATGCAGGGAAGAAAAAAAGCCCATACAATGAACAGATAAAGGATAGGTGGAAGAAACTTCAAAGAAGAATGATGAGCAAAGGAAGAGTAAAGTGGTAGGAAAAACAAGTTAATGGAAGAAGAAGCAAAGGCTCTGTCTGAAATTAAACCCTAGATAAACTGGGCCAAAAGACAAATCCTGCAAATGCAAATAAATTAATTGACTTGTATTTGGAAAGATGTGCCGTGTGGAGTCATGTTTTCCACTTTTACTTTGTCCTTCCTGAAAAGGCTACTGATATTTTTCCCACTAGTGTTCATCAATTTAATGGAAAATCTGTTTTCAATTAACATTTATTGGAGAATTAAAAACAAAAAGATTAGTTAATGAAGTATTGGCACTGTTATTGAGTCTCTGAGCATGGGAGGCAGGAGAACATAAACAAAAAAGCCATGTTAATAGACTGGAGTAACAAGATAACACCTATATATTTAGTTGTCTAGATGATGCTTTTAACAGAATGTATCACAAAATGGAAAAGGGCTGTTTATTGGTAAAGTTCAGTATTTGTTTGCTATCCTGGTTCTGTTCTTCTCCCATGGTGAAACGAGCATATGCACTACATCACTATAACCTTCACTCCCTGTTCCAAGCTCTTGAACTGAAGTGCTGTGATTCAAGGGGCTTTGAAAAAGAGCTCATTTTGTCAAAATTTAGACCTCTAATTGTAATTTTACCTGTGTGCTCACCTGCGTTTATATTCCTTCTTTGGAAATGAAGGATTGGTGGTACTTGATGGTCGCTTAGAAGGAGGCAGCCTTCATCCTCTTCTCGTGTCTATTGCATCCACAGCATCTCTTTAGTTCTTGTTCCCCTCCCCACCTCAGACAGTAAGGTATTTAGAGCAGCTTTGAAATGTTGGGTCCTAAATCTTAGAGAAATTACTGAAATTTGCATATTTAACTGCTTTTTTGGGTTTTGAAATGGGACATAGGACACACAAGACGTGCTTGTATCAACTCTACGTCTTCAGAGATTACTTTCACAGGCATTGTGGATCAGTGGGGCTCCATCCACACCTCCCTTCTCTTGGAGAAAGACAGGACACACTATTGAACGAATCCACAAAGTCCTGGGACATACTGAGTGCTAAGGGTGTTTTGATGCATCTAAAACCTTAGTGTTGTGTTCTTCATCTATTCTCATACACACGTGTGGACACTCACACAAGCGATACTGAATAGGGCTTGTCTCTTCTCACCCAAAATTATGAGTTAAGACACGTTGAATTGAAAAAATCGAGGCACTGGCTGACAGTATGAAGCTTCAGGGTACTCACATTGCAAATACGGTGCATTTGTCAGCTCACAATAAATCATCTCATTGGCATGTAGCAGACAGCATGGAGAAGGTTAGGTCTGCACAGACATCCAATTTGCCTACTTGTAATGAAAATGCCCTTCTCTGGGACCGTCGCTGCAGCGTTTTACACGCTCTCCCGCTCACATGCACATGTTATAGGAAAGGATGCTCTTTTCATAACTGAAAAATACCGCTGGAGACTAGGCAGTTTTATTAAAAGTGTGTCTCCTGCTGGCAGTTTACATGTTTTGACAACCCCTTGGAAAGCAGCGATAATCAACTGGAGACCACGCAGCCCCGGTGATGCACGGGGCAGCAGAGACCCAGCTCCCCATCTCGCCCCCACTCGCCCCCAGTGAGCTGGAGTGGAACGCCAAGTGCAGCTCCGCGTTCATTACCACCTAATTATCCCAATGTCTTTCAAAGTCATTTTTTCCTCATCACTAAACTCAGTCCAAATATTTTTACTTACCTGTGCTGATAGATTTTTTTTTTTTTTTTTTTTTTTTTTTTTAAATTTGAAAGAGTTTCATGTCATCCCATCTTTGCACGCTCATGGCTCCCACCTGAGCAGAGGCTGCGCTGAGGTGTTAGATCCGTGTTCCTCAGGGACACCAAGGAGCTCTGCTTTCTGCTGGCCAACCATAGGTGATCTTGCAAAAAGAGAAGTAAATTCTGGGCTCCCCTCTCCATATGCTAGCGCAATTTGAACTGTCACACGCACAAAATTAATAATAATCTTTTCCCCCTAAAAATTAATTATAGTGAATCGTAGACCAAAGAATAAAGTCAATAATAAGGTGACAGCAGAGATCTGTCACAGGGAACTGTAGGTCGGCTTCTAAATGGACAAGCTATTATCTTTCCAGTGCTTAATTTATTAGAAGCTAAACTGTTAAGAGAAGGCCTTTGGTATTATGTACTTTATCTGGTACTTACAGATGGATCCTTTGAGTGCAAATGAGAATATAACACAATGTTTGTGTCTTGTGGTGGTTGGGTATAATGAAATATTGTTGCATTTCATTAATTTATTATTGATTTTATAGATATTTGTAACTTACAAACGATAAACTTTCAAGAAATAATACCAGAGGGATGGAAACAGTTTTGAGAATAAGGGGAGCTTCTTGCAAACGCATGTAACTGCCGTGACCAAAATAAGAGAGGTTTTCTTTTCCTCTGGTGAAAAGTAAAACAAATTCAAGGGAAATTTTTCTACCATACATACTGCTTTATCACAGCTGGATTGCCTCTGCTGAGACCCAGAGCTGAGGAAGTCTCGTTCACCATGACTAGAGTGGTTTAACAAAACATTCTGTGAAAGCCTCCCTTCAAGCTTTGCTTTCTCTCTCACTTAGCTTTCACCTATATCTAAATCCATTTGTTCCTCCTCTGTTATGTCTCATGAAGATAGGCTGCTCCTTCCAGTCCATGCTGCAGAACCTTTCACCTGAGTCCTCACCTGCAGATTACTTAAATTTCTATATATTCTCAAGTGTCTGCCTCACCCGGTGTACCTGCCTAGGTCTTTCTTTTGCATCACATGGAGAATGCCACCATTATCTTGGAGTCACTTCTGCAGCTTTCCCCATATTTCAATACCCTGATTTTGCTGCTTATTTTCACTTTGTGTCCTCCACAGCGTTCCCGTTTGCTACATTTAGGCTCCTTTTAAAAAACACCCTACGTCCCCTTCATTTTATTCAGTGATGCTGGTTACGACAAATGGTTTGTCTGTCCCCAGTTACGCTTTTGCTGCTAATGCTTCTTTTTCCAGGTCTTCCCCTACCTTTTCTTTGTTGAAATGCTAGCTCAGAGCAAATGATCATTAGATAATTCATATGCGTGACAGCCTGTATTCAGCTGGCCTGTGCCACTAAGAAAATTTACTGATGTTACCTGCATTTGTTTCTGTTTATCCTTTCAGTATTTGCTCTTTTTTTAAGGTATTCTGGCTTAAGTAATGCAAATTTGCTTGGACCAGAAGTTGTCCTTTTTTTCAGAGATTGTCTGATGAGACTTGGTGTTAAATGGGGCCCTGGGTATGAATTTGGTATAAACAGTAAAACTCCCAGTAAACGTGAGCAAATATATACATTTCCCGGAGGAAATATGGGATAATTCCTGTTTGATAGCTGTTGCTATCAGCAGGATATCCTGCTGATCCTGGTGACAGGACAACAAGCAATGGGTACAAACTGAAACACATAAAATTCCGTCTGAACACAAGAAAGCAGGTTTTTTTTGTTGTTCTGTTTTGTTTTTTTTTTTTGTTTTGTTTTGTTTTGTGGCGAGAGCTGCCCAGAGGTGCTGTGGAGCTAAAACTTGACTGGACACTGTCCTGGGCAACCTGCTCCTGTGGTCCCTGCTCAAGCAGGTGGTTGTACCAGGAGATCTCAAAAGATCCCTCCTGGCTTTGGTTTGGGAATTCGGTGATGCCTTCTGGTTGAAGCAGTGAATTAGAAAATTGATTACCAGTTGAGACCAATGGGGAACTTTCTGACAAGATGGTTCCTCAAGCAAATAGTCAGGTTCTACAAAATCAAAGTTCTCTCGTGCAAAAATTTTGTGTTTATTAAAATGGTTCAATTGTTCCAGAAAATTTAAAGGGATTACTTCACTTTGAATTGTTAAATCAAAAAAATGGTCTCTGGATTTTTGGAGCCAATATCCATGCTAAATTTTAAGTAAGTTTAAGGAAAGCAGCGCTCTGTGGGCCCTGGGTGCAGTGGAGATAAAAAGGAGATAACATTTTAGTGTACACATACAGCCTTGTCTCTTTGGGAGCACCCATCCTCTACCAGGCAGTGCTGGGGGTTCCTGGGGTTATACCTGGCCACTCTGGCTGGATCTAGGCTTCTGTGTTCAAAACTTAGGAGAAATAACGTGGTTTACAAGGGACAGAGTTGTAGCTTTGGATTAAAAAAACCCCATCAAACTGATTTTTCCTCTTCTCCAGAATTAACCTCTTGGCTAAATGCAAGCCCCTCTGTTCCTGTTATTGTGGTACCTCTTGGTTGTCATTAACATCTCAGCTGCACGAGGGAGCAAGCTTGCTGTTTGGAAACCACAAGTTTGAATGCCTTTTTGAGATCTGACTGTGTTGCTAGACTTTTATTTTAAATATCACTGTTATTTTCTAGCAACTACTACTCTTCTAGGTCGTTTTTAAGGTAAGAGTGGTACTGGTGCCTCAGATATGCTCTGACGTGGTGAGAGAGTTACATGACTTGCAGGAAGCTGCCTGCATTCCCAGTTTGGCCCAGAAAGCCTAGAAATTACTGTTACTGCCAGAAACATAGTTAGTGCTGCCCAGGAAGAGAAGAAGACTTTTGAGTACAAGACGTATATGCTAAGGAGGTGGCTTAAAGGTCATGGCAGGTTGTATTAAAATATTTGAATGTAATATCCAAGCTCCTTGTCTAATGCATTAAAAGCTTCTTTTTTCAATGCTATTCACTTGCCAGCATCAGTCTGGGTCTTATTCAGTGTATTTGCTGCAGTGTACAGCTGCCTGGGAGCCATGATGTCAAGTACAATATTTTTGTCAAGTACAAATTTTAATGTACAATACAGACCGAAGCAGAGCTTTTGACTTCTCAACTGTTATAGGAAAAAAATGATTTTCAAGAGAATTCCTCCGTATTCATTGCCCTGCTTTGGTTAGTTTTTCTGCAGTTTTCCACTTAGTAGTTAATTCATGTAAATGCTGAAACACGGTCAGTCAGGCTAATGTTATTTTCCTTAGATAGGTTTACTTAAGTAGGAATAATGACACAATTTGGCTAGTGGATTTCTGGGGATCTTGCAGGCTAGATGTCGGTAGTGTTCACATTTCTTTCCAAGTCAAAATAACAGCCTGGAGAAGAGGTGGTTGAATGAGTGAAGAAGATCAGTATTATATGGAAATTCTTAAATGTGTAGACCAAAAGACGTTGTTCATTCCGGCTTTATCCGTGCAAGAAAGCTCAGCACTTGTATGCAGCCTCTGACTGGAAAGTGGGTGTAAGAAAATTCACAGTCCTGTCTCCTGCACACACTCCTTTCATGATTGGTCCAGACATTTCCAAATCGCACAGTTCCCGCAGGAAGTCTCTTTTTCATTGCTTCAACAAAGTATCTCATCTCTGGTTTGAGAAATGAGCCCCTGAATCAGTGTTTGTTATCTAATGCATGTCACGTTCATTCCCCACAATGCTGGTTTTCCTCAAGGTGCCCCAGTTTGCTAAGTTAGATGTCTTGTATAAATTCAAACGCATCGTATCGACGCAGCCTGTGCAGTAAGAAAGCGTGAGGAACTCTTGCTAACAACATATCCTGTAGTGACATTCATCGACCTGAATGGCTTCTTTTCTCAAGTGCACAGAAATGTTAACTTTGCTCTCTTTGTGCAGGGGTAGGTCTTGATGTTTAGATTTCCAAGGCTCAGACTGGAAAAGGCATTCAGGATATCACGTCCTAGTAGATGGAGTCTTCTGAATGCCTTCGTCAATCTGTGCATAAGGCAGTGAAGAAATAACAGAAGCCCATTGTTTGTCTAAACCAGGATGTTTCTTTAGCTTTCTTGTCCTGATGCTTTGCATCTTGAATTGTAAGCAGTGAATTCATTGAAATATTCATTCTGAAAACAACAGGAAAACAAGCTAACACTGGAGGTACAAAACACTTCCTCAACAAGTTGGTAAAGGAGGTTGCAGGAGTTGTACTTTACACATTGCGGTGAGATGTGTGCTTTACCTCTGTTTCTCACTATTAGTTATCCACCCATTGATTTTAGTTTTCCTAGAAGTGATTCTTGGTATTCCTCCCGCATTTACTTTGTAATTGATGCAGTAACCTTTTATTGGCTTAGAAATATGCTCTTTAAAATGCAAGGCAAATCCAGAACACAAATATTCCATATTCCTTCTGTGTGGATCGCTCTTAACTGTGCGACAGGTGTAAGGATAATAATATTCAGGGTGACAAAATATCCATCTTTAAGAGTCTGATTTCTCCTTATTGATTCATGCAAGCAGCGAGGACTATTAGCTGTGACACCTAAAAGCATGTACTGCTTGTGTTCAGCATGTCAATAGAAAACTTCATTAACATTTCTGAGATGTGAGTGTGGCATCATGTGAAAAAGTGCTTCAACAGTGATTACAAACTAACAAGAAAGCACCTTTCTTCATCTTGATGGGTTGTATGTGCTGGGTGTTTTGATTTAACCACTTGGAAAAACTTTCTGTGGTGCTTCAACAAGATCCATTTGTTGGTACAGCAAAATGCCATTTTTATACAGATTATTTAATGAAAACATTTCGTAGCTTTAGAGCTTTACAAGCGTTCAGTTAGTAGCCCTTATGTCACCTTAGAAGGATGAGTTAAGTGCTACCCTGTTTGACTTATGGTGATCCTGGAACAGAGGTAACACAAGATTTGCTGAAGGCCTCTCTGTGTGAATGCCACGGGGCTGCACTGGCTCCAGGTAACAGCAGATATTTCTAAAACTGGAAATGGTTGCTTGGGTCTGCTCAGTTACAGCTTTGCAATGTGTAACAATATCCAAATACAGTTGTTTGTAAGGAATGTTGCTGGTAGCTTTACATCTGAGGAAGCTGCTCCCTGATGAGTGATGTTGTAAAGAGGAGAACTCTGCGAGGGTGAGAGTTTAACTTGGCTTCTCGTGAACTCCTGTTTGTACACCGCTTGTTCCTTGTCTGGAATTTCCATTTAGGGTTAGTAAAGTACAAAAAATTTGCTAATGAGAAACTCAACAGACCAGAAAGATTTGCCAAGGGGTTTTGTTCATTTGTTTATTAAGGAGAAAGGATGTGATCTTGTCCCAAGATCCTAGTAGTATTGACTTAGTAGGGCAACTCCATATGGACCTTCATTGACTCCAAACGGTGAAGAACCTCAGCATGCTTTTGGGAGAATCTGATTCACAGGTGATATTTTAACCAAATGCCCAAGCATGATGGCTGTGATCATTCAGGCTGGCTATACTGCAGCTGTAACACACAGAACAGCAGGCCCTGTAGTCCTCAGCGCAAGAAGGACATGGACCTGTTGGAGCAGGTCCAGAGGAGGGCCATGAAGATCATCAGAGGCCTGGAGCACTTCTCCTGTGAAGACAGGCTGAGAGAGTTGGGGTTGTGCAGCTTGGGCCTTCTCTGGCTCTGGGACCAGGCTCCAGGGAGACCTTACAGCGGCCCTCTAGTATCTGAAGGGGGCTTACAAGAAAGCTGGAGGGTGACTTTTTACAGGGGCATGTAGTGATACGACAAGGGGCAATGGCTTCTAACTATAAGAGGGTAGAATTTAGTTAGATATTAGGAAGAAATTCTTTACTATAAGGGTGGTGAGATACTGGAACAGGTTGCCCAGAGAAGTTGTGGATGCCCCATCCCTGGAGGTGTTGAAGACCAGGCTGGATGGGGCTTGGAGCAACCTGCTCTAGTGGGAGGTGTCCCTGCCCATGGCAGGAGGGTTGGAACTTGATGGTCTTTGAGATGCCTTCCCACCTAAACCATTCTATGCTTCTGTGTGGGATAAGTCAAGGTCTCCTGAGAGGATGATGCATGTGGGAGCGTGTAGGCGCAAACATGCACATACATATTTACTTCAAACTCTATGTATGGATATATAACCTCCGCCCCAAAGTCAGTGGAATCATATATTGCATAGAAGACTGTGCTCATGCAACTAGTACACGGGTGGTCCCCTGGCTGGAGCAGGGGTGCTCCCAGTTGCAGAGAGGAGCAGCAGGCAGCTCTGTCCTTCTACATGTGTGAAAACTGGGGGTATTCCACACTGGCAACAGTTTGTCACCTCTCACAGTTTCTGAGCTTCAGCTCGTTGATACTGCCCAGTCTGGGATGCAGGGATCCCTAATTTATCTGCTTCTTAAGTGGATTGTGTTTAATACCAAACATATTGAAAACCATGCAGAAATCAAATAATTTTGTTTCGCGTGCACAGACGCAGCACCTTTCATTTGCATTCATTGCTATACAACGTCTGTGGGTTTATGCTCCCCCTCCTTCCCCCCCCCCCCGCCCCGTGCGTTCAGTTTACAAAAACAGAGTGACTTTGTGTTCAAATGATTTGTCAACATCCTTGCAAACTATTTCAGCCTCTTCTTCCACACTGAATTGTCTTGCCGGGGGGATGCGAGAGCGCTGTGCCTTTTTTTTTCCTGCAGGGGCGATGGGGGCTGGCTTTTGCGGGGACCCCTCCGCTGCCCTTTCTCCCCCCGGGGGTCCATTGTGCCAGGCTCACTCATGCATCCCTAAAATTCTGCGCGTGCAGCAAAACGCCGACTTCCAGGGGCAAGGGAAGGACCTTCCCAAAACCACCCCGCTGGCTCCGAACACCGCTTGTTTCATGCCCTCCTCTGGAAATAACCCAGCCCCGAGGAGCCCACCCGGCTCCCCACCACCTAACCCGGGCCAGCCTCTCCCCCCTGCCCCGGTGGCGGTGGGGGGACAGCCCCCGGCCGGGCCCCCCGGCCCCCTTAATCCCCCCCCCTCCCCAGCCCCCGCGTTGCCCAGCCAACAGGCCAGACTAGCAGGTGATGCATTGACAGGGAGCAGATGGTCTCCCGCCGAGGTAAGCGGGGGCTCAACAATGAAACCATATTGATCATATTGCTCCTTTTCTCTTCTTCAACTTCGGGCTTGAGGTTTTGCTGCTAACAGCATCCCCCTCCCACCCCCAGCTTCTCTCCCCCCCCCTTCTCCTCCTTCCCATTTCATCCCATCATGTCCGAGCCCTCATCCTGCCCACCCAGCTCCAGCTCTGTGTCCTCCCCGGCCTGAAAAGCCCTTCTGCGAGCAGAGGAAATCAAAGATTGCCCATGATTTCCCTTCTCTAGCTGCTGCCACCCTGCCCCCTTCCCTCCTGCACCCCCTACCCTCCTGCCTTCCTTCCCCACTCAGCGTGGGGGCGAGGAGACAGCCAGTCCCCCCAGTTCCCCATCCCAACCCACCCCACCGAGGCTGGGCACCCTTCATCCCCTCATTGTGCACCTCTCCCTTCCTCCCTGTCCAGCCCCCTTGGCTGCCTTTGTGTGTGTAAAAAATATACTACAGTGGGTGACAAATTTGCTCCCACCTAACCCAGAGGGGAAAACTTTAGCCTCTCCCCCCCTCCCCCCCCCCAAAATTGGTGTCCTGTCTGTCCTCTCCTATCCCTGCCTGTGGCCACATCTCCTTCAGTCTGCTCAGATGCGTAAAATAAATGCAAAAGCTGATGCCTTTCACTCCCCCTCCCCATCCCTTCCCCTCCTGGCTGCCTGCTCTCCCTTCACCAACCGACAATCAGCCAAAAACATCCCCAATCTCTCCCTCTGCCTGTTTCTCACCCCTTCTCCCTAAGCACGCCCTGGCAGAAGTACAAGAAGGAGCCCCGACGTTTGCATTTTGCTCTTTCCATCATGTGGCCTGTCCCCCTACCCCCAAGTCCCCTCTCCAGATGCTTGTGTACAGATAAATAAGAGAGAAAACCCATCGGCCCCCCTCTCCATCCTTAGCCCTGTGAAGATGCTAACACCCAGGGCTTGAGCACTGCTGGCCACTATTCACAATTTTAATACTAGCTTCATAGCTGTCACATGAATTCATTACCCGCTTCAGGCTTAGAATGGCAAGAGGGAACTTTAAAAAAAAAGAAAAAAGAAAAAGAAGCAGCACGTAAGGAAAAATAAAAAAGAAATCCTAAGGGCAGTTTGCTACGGTATCTGCGCTTGTTTGCAGGTGGTTTTTGAAACTATAACTACTGTAACTCCACGCAGTGTTCTCCAAAGTAGCTGCCTCATTGTGTTTTGTTGTTTTTTTTTTCTTTAAATCTATTACCCCAGCACACACACACTTTTTTTTTTTTTTTACAGTAGATAAAAATGCCTATAAAGCCTTCACCCCTCCGTATTTTTGTTTTGTTTTGTTTTGTTTTTTTCTGAGCGAGCGGAGGGGGAAAAAAAAAAAAAGGAAAGCAAAGAAAAAGGCTTGTGAATGGATGGAAAACAATGCAGGGTCACAAAGCTGTCGCAACCAATGTCATAGTGGTGCTGCTGGGCAGGCTTACAGAGGACTTCTTGTTCCTTGATTTTTATGGTGATCGGTAGAACGCATGTAGCACTTTGCGAACAGGTTCAGGACAAGTGGCAAAGAAAAGGCTCCTCACAATAAACTCTTTTCTGCTGCATCGGGAGCATTATGCCCGCAAACACCTGTGGTTTGCAAAGAGGGAGCTGTAAAGAACACACACAAAAAATATATATAAATAGAGGGGCAAGGCATTGTTTTCAAGTTACACTGCGTGTCACAATTGTGCACAATGGTGGGTTTTTTTTTTAACTCATCTGAGACTATGGCCCAGAAATATTACTGAATACAAATGCCAGCATTTAGAGGATGCTGAGTTTGGGAGACGGAGAAATGGGATGAAAAGAGAAATGGAAAGATCAGCCGAGTAATCGGGCAGGGTATCAGCGCTGCTCCGCGGCGATGTGGCAGGAGCTAAGACTCTATTATTCCTTCTGGAGCGTGTCTCTGAAACGGCCACCAAATCCCCACGCTCTGTGAAGGAAGGGCCAGCCCTGAAGATGGAGGAGAGCACCTTTGTTGGTACCACCCAGCCCGAGGGGGGCCAGTATTACAGTCTAGACTTTCTTGCCTAGTTTAATTTGATTAGACTCTAAAAAGCCATTTATCTTCCTCTTTAATTTTGAAATAAAGTAACAAAATACGATTAAGGGAACCTATAAATGTGCTCCTTGACTTCGCGGACTAAAGGTCAGTGAAGAAAGTATCTCTGGACCCCAGGATTTCTCATTTCAGTAAGGTTATTCTGATTAAGGCCCAAAAAACTTCTTGGTGTTCTTTGGGGGGCAGGTATTTACTTTCAAAACTTGTAACAGAGGTGCTCATTAGCATCCAGGAGAGCTCTCTCCAGGGAGAAATCTCTTGTCTCTCTAGAACAGCCAAAGTTTGCTTGCCTGAGATCTTCAGCTCCTCTGTACAACTTCCCTGAAAATTGGAATGACTTGGGAGCCACTACGATGAAGGAGGCACTGAACAATATGATCTACTTTCTTTTTAATAAATGAAGCTGTCTTCTCTGTTCCCTAAACAATTTGAATATATCTCATTAAAAAGGAAGATGTTTTCTTTTTTTTTTTTTTTTTTTTTTAAGATGGGTTGTTGCTTTTCAGTTTTATCTAAGCACTGTGAAGACACTTGCACAAGAATAATCTAGAAGGAAAACTCTGCATTTTAACCTTGTAGGGGTCTGGTTTGTTCTATGAAGCCTGCAGTTCAAAGTACTGAAGTTTAACACATTGGTTTCTAGTGCAAAAGTCTTGTTTTTCTAGTAGTTATCTCTTATATTAAGATGCCTAGAATAAATGTTTTTTTATTCTTTAGATAGACCAGAATTATAGAGTTGAGACAAAGTACAATGAATCTTTCTGTTGACCTTGACAGCCTTTGCCTTGCTTAAAACCTCACTGAAGTTGCTGAGCACGGACATGCTACTCTGATTCTATGAGTATTTACCCCTTTTGGCAAGTTTAATGGCCCCAGTAAGTGTATCACATTCAGGAGTTTCAATCAAATGTACAAGTGTTCCTCTTCTGAGTTAGGCTTATCTTAGAATTGGCAACTGCGTTAATTACCTTAAGTTAAACAACAATCTGTTATCTTTGTCTAAAGCATAACCAAAAATCTTCTGTTTGGGACAAGCTTTGGGATATTTGTGAAAACCTGATTCTGACTTGGTGTACTGGTAATAACACCATCACTCCCAGACCTTAGCACGTGGCAGCAGATGGGTCAGGGGAGCTACTGCTGTTCCCATTCTGTGTAGGCTTTACCAGAATAGGGTTGTGAATAAATGGCATTTCCTTGCAAGTTTAAAGAAATAGCAAGGCCATGTGCAGTCAGGGATTTTAGCACTGTAATTAAGGATTTTAGCACTTTAATTATGTTACCCGTGAATCTGTGATTCTCAGCTGCCTCTTGAAATACTGATGTGCTTACCTGTCCTTTGGGATAATGAGGTCAAATAAGTTCAGCATAACCAGCAGTGATTTACTGGATGGGTGATATTTTTCCTGTAAGTACTTGAGACTGATAGCTTGATTGTGTGGGGTAGATCTGCTTTCTGTATGCTTCACTAGTTGTCACTTGAGCATGGACTGAGATTAAGATATTTTCTTTGCTTTTGGATCTCTTCCAGACACTTTTTTGGACATCTCTGGACCATTCATCTTTCAGAAGTCCAAAGAGATGTATACTGTGTCCTATTTTGGTCAACTTGATCAGACAATGAACCTCATATTCAAATGGATGTTGGCTAGGACAATTACAACATAATTAATTATTGCAATTTATCACTTTGTAAATCACTAGTTTGCAGCCTGATCCAGGAATTCTTTAGAATCTCGTGTAGTTCTGTTAATACTAATCAAGTGTGGGGTCTTGAGGCCAAAACCTTTCAGGATTATCCATCTGTGTACTTTCATACATAAATAGTATTACTGAAGTTGATGGGACTAGTTAGAAGTATAAAGCAATTCCCAGAAGTGGTTGCAGCAGTGAATCCCTAATTTGCCTTTGTTCATTATGAATTGCTTGGCATAATTTGGTTTATATATACAAATACCTTCAGACGTGTATATTTATGTACATGCTTAGGCACATAATCAAGATTTACCTTCTCTTCCAGCGGTGCCAAAGTAGAACTTTCTTAACCATAAGGCAAAGAGCAAGTCAAGCTTTTTGGAGATGGGTAAATACTATTATTAGTACTTTGTCATTTAGTTTTGTAATGTCTGTAGTCATGCTTTTATTCAGTTCTCTTTGGCTCTGGGGAGTTTGCTGACTATGGAAAGACTATTCTGATTGAGATGAAGTCTTCCTGACACGGAGAATATACCCTTTGACCTATATCCTCTATTTCTGCTTTCTCATACGCACCCTCTTCCTTTTGTTCGTGGCAAGGAAACGGATTACAGTGAATGTTCAGCTCTGACAGAGCCTTGAAACGTCATCAAATAAGATTATTACTTTGAGAAGCACAAGCGGTGCGCTTGGCTCAGCAGCCTGATGGAGTGTACTGACTTGTTCTTAAACCTTCTCTCCTGGGCAAGAATTGCTACCACTGAGCTGAATTTATCTGAGTGAGGAGTGCTGGACTGGATGCTGCAGGGTTATCCACTATACAGCTTTTGGGTTCGACTGTGTTTCTCTACAGGGTTTCTAAGTAAACAGTATTGCAACTTCCAGATGCTTCAAAATGGAGCCCTGCCACGTCCCTGGTAACTGCAGTCCTTGGTTGTGCGGAGTAAAGTGAAGGACAGGATCCCAAGTTTCCTAATTGTTTCCTGACCGCGCCGAGCAGGGAGCCTATAAAAGAGTTGGGATTAAATCTGCATCTGAGCAAAACAAACAGGACCCGTTAATTGTATGCTGAAAGAAGCAGGCTGGCTGGAGTTTCTGGCTTTCGCATTATTGTCACCGCGCTACGAACACCATGGCTGCTTCCTTCGTGCTGACAATTGAGCGCTCCAATATTCCATACCTTCAAAATCCAGTGTTATAGTTTGTTGCGTGGTTTTTCCCCTCGTTCATGTTGCTCCTCAGTAACTTAGCAATGACCAGTCAAGATATGCGCACACCATATTGTTTTACGTGTTTGACTAGAACACTGACAGATTAATAGGAAGGGTAAATAGCTACGCACTCGGTGGTGGCTCAGTGTGGGCTGGCAGGATTGACTGCTGCCAGACTTTGTTGTATTTGCACAGAGGAAGCCGCAGCAAAAGCCTGCTGGGGCAAGGTGACGTGGGTCATGGGTATTTGTTTCTCATCTCTATAGAAAACAATTGTCCTCTCAATGGAAGACAGCTTTTGGAAACTATGTGGTTCCACTCGTGGGGAAGCGTTTGTACTTCCACAGCGCTAAATAAAATGCAGCTAGAGAGTGGCAGATGCATTAAGTGTCTGCTGTATACTCCATATCACGCATGAGAGTTTGCGTTCATGCACCGATAAATTATTTTCATCTATTTGTTTGAATCGCTCAGTTTAGAAGAAAAAGAGTATTGCTCAGACTTTCATTGATATTTTCTGGCAATCTCTTCTATGCTGAATACTTTTTCTATGACTTCAATTTAAGAAGAGCATAAGGGGTGCATTTGTCCATGAGATAACTGCCTTGGTTATTACAAAAGATCATTATTTTAACAATTGCTACAGCATCACCTAGGAAGCTAGTCTGAGACTACATCTTTACAGAACTGGATACCATAAAAACATGCAGTGACACTGAGCTTCTAAAATTGTTACAAACTAGACAGGTACCTAATGTAGTATTTTTTCCCCTAGTTTCCAGTGGGAGGTGCCTCACAAAGCTAGTTTTAGACAGGTCAGATAGAGGTCTGAGGTCTAGAGTCAGGACTGTGGTTTCTTCAGCAATGGAGATTCTGGGAGGACAAACTGAGGCAGTCAGGTGGGGTAGATGGTCTCAGTGTCTCCTGAAGAGATGAAAGTTCTTGTGAAGGTCATGTGAACATATTTCACCTGGATGTACGTTAGGTACTGGTAGTGTTCTTGCTGTGGCAGTACAGAGTGCTGAGGAGGCTGAAAAAAAACACTTGGGAGGTTACCATGCATTGCTTTCCAGGCTGCCTCTCCTGCCCCCCTTGGAGTACCTGAGCTTGGTGGTTGGCACTAGCTTAGGGATGCATCCACACAAACTACAGCCACATCATCTCCAAAGGTCACACAGAGTGCCCTGCCCATGGCAATTTTAAGCCAGAGTTTCTGAAACTCCAGCCCTTGTGTCTTTACCTCCCTCCTTTCCTAAGTTTTCCTTGAGGGATAAACCAGATTTTGCCGTGAATTGCAAGATGGAGGGACTTCCTACTGTGTCTGACCACCACAGACCACTGACTACTCGGTGTTAAGAACTTCTCTGTGTATAAAGGTATGAGTAGTGTTCACTCATGGGACGTCCTGCTGCCTATTTGGTTAGTATATATGATTTTATTCTAAGAATGGTGGTGGCTGCATGTGGTGTGTGAAAGCCTCAGCCCCATGCAGTGTAGGTATATGCCCAATATAATATTGTTTTGTCTCACATTCATGTGGTTCATTTCCTTGAGGCAAAAAAACCCAAACCGACCAAAAGGATGGACGACTCTAAGTTAACGCTTTTTCGAATTCATGAGACTCACTTTAAAATAATCTGTGATGGCTGAAGAAACTATTCATCACTTCTGTATAATTTTCTACAACATTGCCAGCCCATGAGAAAATCGCTGTGGGAATCAACCTCCTATTGTTAAGAGAATGTAAATACATGACAGAGCATTAACTCAAAAGTGGGAGGAAGAAGGCAATTCCTGTTTGCACTGTGGTGAGGTGGCCATGAAGCACTATCGGCCTGAAAGCGCGGTGGCGTGAAGAGGTTGCTGTGGGGTGAAGTGGTGTGTGAGCTTGCAAAGCCTCGGTAGAGTTCCCCTGACTGGGCTTGACTTTCAGATCAAGCTGCAAAAGCTGCTTTGCATCGCTCGCGGGGTAAAAAGATCACTCATGAGGGCTGTAGACAGTAATGTGCTTTATATTTAGGCTCTAATTTGCCTCGTTGTATTTTTGTCTTACATCATTTGTGTAGATGAGATGTGATTCGGTGATGTTTTATGGTCACTCTGTAGTGGTTAATATGACCGTAAAAGACCTGAGGATCCAGACAGGGCCTCGGACTTTTTTTTTTTTTTTTTCTCCTCAAGTAGAATATTTGAATAGGGTAATGGCCACAATAAACCTGTGGACAGTCCAGAACCACCTCATGATGTGACAGTGATTAGTTGCTGCCATTTGGTAATGGAGACAAGACTCTCTTTTTCCCTCATTTACAATGACCTCGCCAGCTGTCACTGGATCTTTTCAGCATATGCAGAGGCACCGTGAGGCCTCCATGTGATGGAAGAGGGCTCTGGTTTTTAGGCAATTTTTAAGTAATTTTTACTGAAACTTCAAGTTTACTTGGAGAAAAAAAATAAATATGTATATTCATTTTACATGTATATAAAATTCAAGTAGTGCAGTCATGGAGAAACGAAACATGTTGCTGCCCTAAACTTTGTCTTCCAAGGTTTCTGGGCTTGCCACAGATATATTCAACTTGTTTGGTGGTAAAAGCACAACACAACTGCATCATAAAGAACCTTTGCCTTTACGCCTAGTATGTCAGACCGTAGAGTCCATAGAGTCAAAGGAGAAGAAACATAAATGCAGTGTCAAATATGAAGATGCCTGTAATCACTCCCAAACTCATACAGCTGGCAAAATGCTGGAAACTCTGTGTAAGTTTTACGGTGTTCGGAGGCTTTTTTATTTTCCTTTGTTAAAAACGGAGACCTCCCTGCCTGTGTCTCAGCAGCTATTGCAATATTTTCTTCCTGATGTCTCTCTCCCACGGGGCAGTTTCAGGGATGGGGCATCCCAGGAATAGCAGCAACTTCTGGGTCAGTGCAGGACATAAATGGTTTCAGATATTGCTGAAGTAACTCGCTCAGGTAGACGTCTTACCTTGGGAAAGGAAAATGCCCCAGTAGCTATCTTTTATGCTTTATTCATGTATATAGGATTCATCGAGGTCTTTACAGTGGCTCCCCATGAAATTAAGGTGTAAATTGATGTTCCCTATGAAGGCTTTTATTAGTAGGGCCTGGTGCTGGCCCACTCCACAAGGGGTGGCATTTTCACCCCAAATATTTTAGAGTCTCAAACGAAAAAACTGTGCAGAAACTACTCTGGGGAAAGCACTGGCTTAAACTTGAGCAAAGGAGCTACTGTTGTCACCTCAGAGCCCTAGTAATTGCCTCTCTCAAAGTAGTTGCCTTTATGGGTAGAAGGAGAGACTTATGGGGCAACTGGGATGTTAGCAAATATATGGGGGGGTCTGAGAGCTTGGGCAAATTTGGCTGTTTAGAGAGATCATATTCTCACTTCCCAGGCTGACTTTTGGCTGGCTGGATCTGTACAACATGCTTGAACAGTTGCTTTTCATTAGTATCCGTCGTTTTCATGATGGATCTTCATCTGAATTATCCATGGTGGGATTCATCAACAGCTGTACATTTAGGATTGTTAAGGCATGGAAATAAATAAAAGTTGTATCAAATTTTACTATTATGATTGGATTTTCTTCACAGGTTGTCAATTGTAAAGTTAACTGTTTTTAATGGACTTTATAAAGTATTGCTATTGGTTATTTCTGGAGAATCCACCTGATTTAAAATGTTTAAGGCATCGTTTTTATGGCTGCAGATAGCACAAACTGGTACCATCAAAGATACCACTGCAGGTTAGGCACCCAGTCTCTGCAGATTTTAAATAAAATTGTGCAGAAAGAATGACTCCCGGTTCATGTAAGCATATTGCCACACAGCACAGTAAAGAAAAAGAAAAAAAAAAAGCAGACATCAACGTGATGGAAGAAGAAGGGGGTACAGGAGAGGGTATGAGCCTGAGCATCAGTGGGAGAGAGGAAGGAAGGGAAGCTCGGTTTGAAAGGGGAACAGGTGCTGTAATAGGATGAGCAACATAATGTTTGTAGGACAAGAGGTATGGGCTTGTACTAGGAATTAGCCCCAATTACCCGTTCGAAAGTTTCAGAACTGAGAAAGAAGTGCCACGTTTGAAAACAACTTGGGCACCTCCCAAGTGCTGTGAACAACGTGGGTGGTTAAACCCCCCAGGGCTTGGTTCTGTCACTTTTTGCTAATTTTACTGCCGGAGTAGTCCCTCTTGGGTGGTAGTAAAAGTAGCAGAGAGGGGGCCCAGGATCTGGAGTACCCTTCAAATGTATGATGGAAAGACATCTATAAAATGGACACCACCCGAATGGCTCAATAATTAAACCTACAGTTAAGATAAAGATAAAATCTGGAATCCCAGAGCAGAATTGCTGGAAAGTAGTAACAAAAGGTACTCGGTAACTTGGGAGCTCATCCTCTTTCCATAACTGACAGTGCCACTGGCTCTGGTTTTCATATAAATAATCCTTGAGTCATTACCCAGCCCTTTCTGTCAATACGATGGTAAATGGTGACAGCACAAACACTTGTTACCGGAGCACCGGTTCTTTGAAGGCTAAAAGTAACCCTGCTCTTCTCCTGCAGAGCAAACATTACGGAGAGTTTTCTGCCACAGCAGTTGGTGCAAGTACTGGAACAAAATGAAGAATAGTTAAAAAGGGTGGGTGACTCTTGTTTCCAGTCCAGGAGGTATTTTTCAGGAGCTTTTACTTCTTGCAATATGCCCCTACGCTGAGAGGCAGGACGGGCTGCTGTTTTGGAGGACCTTCTTGCTAGCTCCTGCCACTTACTGCTGCAGAGCTTCCCTGCTCTGTGAGAAAAGGAGTGGAGAAACCTTCAGGGGAAACCTGGAGCTGTGAGATCTGAGGACAGAATTTTGGCTTCTCTATGGAAGTCACCCTGCTGTTATTAACTGAAAAATTGTAACTATGATATTGAAGTTCATACAGGCATGGAAGCAAAAGTGCAATTGGGAAGTAGGTTGGTGGTTTTCTTGTTTGTTTGGTGTTTTTTTTTCCCCTTTATTTTTTTTTTTTACAAAAGGTCTTGAGCTTTTGCAATTGTTTAAAGCTGGTTAAAATATTCTTTTTTTTTTTTTTTTTTTTTTTTTTCTGGTGGACTTTAATATTTCTTTAGCTTTAAAATACTTACAAGTAGAATTATAAAAAACCACCACATGCTACCATTCAGAATACATATGAAGACAAGTTTTCCTTATTTGTTGTACCATACCCTTCCAATGGTCTTGCAACGAACAGGAGGGTTCAGTTTTTGTTATCCATTAGTAGTGGCTCACTAGGAATGTCTGGTGGCTGTGGAGACAGTAGTCAGCTTACACGCTATCAAATTAGTTTCTGCAGAATTTAATTAAAGGGCTCTGCCTACAACAGCACTTTTTCTGGGGAGGGTTTAGGAAAACCCTTACCACGCGTACAAATATCTTGGGTCTTGTGTATCTTTATTCCATTTGGAGTGTTCTTTTTCTCAAAGCTTCTGTTGCGTTGAAAACCTGCATCACGTCGAAGCTCACTGTGGAGTCTGTAACTGTGATGAGAGCTCATTACAGAGAGAGAAAATGCTGCCAGAAGTGTCAGTGCTTTTGCAAAACAACCAGCTCTTAACAACTAGGTGTTACGCACTTCAAATGCCAAATTTTTGCCCTTCTGTTTGTTTGTTTATTGAGTTTTCAGTTTTTTCCTTCAACAACAGCGAAGTTTTTGAAAGGCAGATGTGAAGAAAGCCTCCACTGAACTCAATGTCTCTTTTCTTTTCAAAAAATATGGAGATGAACAAGCAGAATGACTTGCTTATCGTGCCCCAACTTACGCTGGGGAGCAGAACCAAGGGCTCTGTGCCTGCAAAACCCATGACACTGAGCCAGCTACGCATTTTCCCTCTCCTGAATTCCCATGTGGAAGGTGTGTGGCTCTCCGGGATCGATCCCCTAAATGACTGGTAGGATGGCAGCAGCCTGATGCCTTGCGCATCCAAGTCCTCCAGCTCCCTGCTGGTGGAAATGCATCCCATAGGAACGAAAAAGAAAACGCGAAGAACAACTGTAGATCTTTGCTGGGTTTCTGATGCTAGAAAGACCCGATCGAAATTCCTCATCCGACTGTCCCGAAGAGAGGAAAAACACTTATCGTAAAGATTCATGATCTGAAAGCCTGATAGGATCTGCCGTTTCCATAGAGCCGGGCCCTAGATTTCCCTTTAATGTAATTAAGCCTGAAGATTTATGAATACAACAGGCCAGAACTTGATCCATGTTCATTTTCAATTACTGCAGTGAAAGGCCTCCATCCAGATGTCTCTATTTACAGCATTCACACAGGCAGGACCGGGGGGGCTGGCAGGGAGGGGGGGAGGGATCGCAAATTGTCACACTTGTTAATTCTTCACTGAGGACACTCAGCCAGAGGTCTTGGCTTTGACCTGGCCACAAAAGGCAGGGGTCCGCTGGAGCAAGTGCATCAATGATGAGGGGGCTGACCCGCCGACCCGCCGGGGTCACTCCCTCTGCTTTGTAGGTATTTGGGTAATAATGGGGGTTCATTCCTTATTTTTATTTCTGTTACAGTGCCGGGGCAGGGAAAGAAAGAGAGGAGCTCTGATGTGAAAGACAAACATACATAATGAGAGGATCAAGCTTCCCCTGGCAACAGTAACCACTATGAAATGCTACAGGGGAAATACACAGTACTTAGTGACCCACGTAATCAGGCCTATTTTAGCAGTATTGTTTTATTTTC
>JAOTQQ010000001.1:58926503-58951212 GCA_026546715.1 Gallinago undulata
GAAATGCTACAGGGGAAATACACAGTACTTAGTGACCCACGTAATCAGGCCTATTTTAGCAGTATTGTTTTATTTTCTTTTTGAAGCCTTTTTTTTTTTTTTTCTTTTTTTCCATGTTCCATACTTTTTCCAGATCCATACTTTAGTTTGACAAGCAATATTTGGGCATAATGCCTTTTCTCTGCTGGTGGAGTTAGCCTGGTGCCCTGTGTAGGTTTTCAATCACACGTGAATCACAGCCTTGTACTGGTTTTTATTCCAGTTCCTTAAGGCTCCTGACAGACTCATGCTAGACACTTTTTTTTTTTTTTTATCCCTTTAAAAATCCTTAAAGAAAAGTAACTGAAGTGTCACTGTAAAAAACATACTGTACCTTTCAGATATCTACACAGAGCTTGGGGCTTTGTTCGTCTTCGACAAAGCTAGTGAAACATTGTGTGTTCCTAAAAGCAGCATTTTCTCTCTCATAATGGTGTTTCTATTTTCACAGCACAAGGAACAAGGCTGTGACAGCACAATATTGTTTTCACTGAACTGTAATTGCACGTCATAAATTAAAATATCTTCATTGCAGCAAACCCTTTACAAATTTTCCAAAAGGCTAGATTATTTCTTGAAATAGCAGAAAATGTTCCACTCCATTAGCATTTCAAAGAGATTTATTTCTTTTGCCTTCTGAAGCTGTACCTTTTTGGCTCACAGATAGGTTTAGAGGTTTTAAAGGGATTTGAACAAACTTTGCCAATGTGAAATTATGAGCAACACTAGAAGTCCAAAGCATCCTCTCCACTTGCAGGCAGTGAATAAAAACTGCACAAATACTGCCCAGGAATGGCTGCTTTATAAAACTGTTTGGAAAAGAAAAATAAAAATAGGGAACAAACCACTGATGCTATCAAAACTGTCAATTTTTTATCACGATAAAATCCAGAATTTCCTAAAAAAAAAAAAAAAAGAGAACAACCTGGAATAGTGGGTGCTGCTAATTGGGATAGCCATCTTGTAATCTTTGTAAGACAAGATTGAATCCTGCTCAGTTGGCTTCAGAGATTTTGTGAGATGTGATTTATACTCAGCTATTGCTCTCACCATGAGGTCTATTTTATCTTCAGGTTTAAAACCTATTTTAGCTTTAGGCTCTATTGGTTTTTACCACAGTTATCACCTGGGACTTGCTAGACCTTGTGGCTGTAGACTTCAGTGAAACATGTTTCTGTAGTGAAGCTCCTTGTTCTTATAGATTGGGAGAACAAGGCACAACCATCATTTCAGGGCCTCTGCGAAGGGTGCACGGTTCCCGCCTATCTTTTTGGATTAGAATCTTCTTTTCATGCTCCAGGTGTCCCACCATGCTAGTTACTCTGAGGAAAGCCAAGGAAGGCAGCTACAGGTTATCAGGGAGGACCTGGTGGTTCAAAAGGATGATCAACAATAAAGAGAAAAAATGCTAAATATATTTAACTAAAAGAAAATTCAAGACTTCCTGCTGATCATGGCTGTTCTCACCAGGGTGAGAAGATCAGAATCCTCAAAAGCAAAACTTGTGTTAAATTTGTTCCAAACCAATATGGCAAAAGGGATAGACGGGTTGGTAAGAAGGATGAGAAGCATCTTTCTTCTCATTAACCACCCATGGGAAGGGTTGGACTGATCCCAACCAGTCTTTCTGGCTATAATTCACAGTGTTCTTAAGAAACAACCATTTTATCTCTACATAGAAAGCCAAGGATTTATTTTATGAAATAAGAAGTGAAACTGAAGGTATGTGGCTTGGTCTTGCTGCACTCATCTGTTCAGTTCTTCTCTTGAGGTCAGGAGAAAAGGTGAGCCAGTGATGGCAATGTTTTCCATAATATTTATTAAACCTCTGATCGTGTCTTACAGAGCACCCTGTGCTGGCCCACTGGGAACTGGGCCAACGCAGAGCATTTTGGAGAACCCCACCTGCAGTGGCCTGTGATTGACATTGCAAGTGCGGACAAGTTCTTGTAAGTGTGCACTTGTAGCTTCCATGCCATCTTGCGTAGTTGGTGCTCATGTTCTCTTTTGTTCTGCAAAAGTCATCCTGAATAAACTTTGTGAATTTTTATTTAATGTAAGAACAGAAAAGCCATAATTTTTATTATTTCTGATTAAAAAGCATTGACAAAAGATGACAAGAGAAACCCCTAATATGAATGAAAATTGTAACATGAACATGCTGGAAAAGAAGGTACGTGTATACTATTTATGAGATAGGTTTTACTAGAGAATACTTTAACTAGAGAATACTTTAACTCCACATTATTTAATATCATAATTAAACAGGATTACATCTTGATTACACTGAGTAAAAAGCCTACAAAAGTCACCTTTCTTCCCTCAGAGAGAAGACATTCATTCTCTCTCAAGTAGGGAACAGAGGCAGTGCAGTTCCAGTGTAGACCACAACTAGAGAATTGTACAACACGGTTGAAATGGCCCAGGGGCTGCTCTCTCCCCAAGATTCACTTGTGTAATAATAAAACTGAAGTTTACTACCAGATTCTCACAGAAGCACAGCCCTGCTGAGGTTGATAGAGATGTGCTGATTCAAACCAGTCATTATTGTTTCTTCTTCTGCAAGTAACAATGGTCTTGCATCCCAGGATTTCAAAATATATTTTCCATATGTTCGACGTTCAAATATTTGTTGATTAGGTACTGAACATGAAGTATCACCATGATGTAATTGTAAGAAATAAATATCTTGTTCCATCTTATAATCTTCTTTTCATGACATACCGAGACATTTTTGACTTGGGAGGAGTTCTGCAGAGGCAGGGTTTTCAAGGTCAAAGATGCTAAAGCAACGGAGTTTGAAAACAGAACTTGTAATTTGGGTGAAACTTAGTGGAAAAATAACATTGTGGGAGCTAGCTTGTGAATGCAGTTGCCGTGGATGACAAGCAATGTAGCTGACAGTTGTGACTTTGCTTCTAGACTTGCATAGTTTTGGTTACTAATGGAGTTGAGGAATTTGTATGTTTGAGATCCTGGTTTCTCCCTCATGCCCATTTTATCTGGCAGAGGGCAACATCACAAAACTGCCAGCTCTTCAAAGGAAGACACCAGTTCTTCTAACTCCTCCTTCCACAGGGGGAACTGGTATTTGGGGGGTGGACCTCTGTGGTACTGGTCTGTCCCACCTATGTCCTTATGGAGATCTCTAGATTTGACTTTGAGTCTTCAGGGAAGAATTTTGGGTTAGAAAGAGGAAAGGAAAGGTGTGGCTGGAAGGAGGGAAGATGTGTCTTGCAGTGTATCCTTCTGGTCTCTATATTGGTAAATATATGCCAATATATCAATACTACTGATGCTCTCATGAATATTGTGTTCTGTAGTAAATCTGGCTGCAATGATCAGGGGTCCCACATATTCCCAAATCTAATGCATTGGTGTAACCCAGACTTTGTTGTTTAGACAATGGGACCATTCTGGGTACACATATCTTTTGCAGGTTCAGAATCAAAGCTGATGGCTCTGTAATTACATCTCTTCCTTACGCAGTTGAATTTGCCACTTGGCAAAATGACCTGAGATGATGTAAACTGCTTTATTAATAAGATATAACCCTTCCTTTCCCCCCATACCCTACTAAATTCAGCTTCAGGGATGACTGATTGCATCCTAGGTAATCTCAGCAATGAGATCTGGTTGCTTTACTCCTCTTGGAAAGATAATGTAAAGGACTAAGAGCGGTAAGAAATTATGATTTACTGCCGGCACCTCTGACTAATGCCAGTACTCAGTCTATTGTCCAAGTGTTCCTCTTTCTTTATTAACCACAAACAGTAATGGTATCTTGAACTTTTATATACTGGACAATTTTGATCTGTTCTTCTACAAAGCATTAGTTTCCTTTTATTGCTATTTATCCCTTAAACAACCAGCCTTTATGCCTGTGATCGCATTTATTGGCTTTCATCAGGCCTCAAGAGTGTACGTTCCTCCTTTAGTTTATCATGTACAAGATGAGCTCATACCCTTGCTGGAAATGGCTGAGAAAACCCACTCTGCTGCCATTGGCACGCTGTGTGGATAATATTCAGGTAAGCATTTATTTTTCTCACTGTACTGTGCCTCTCGCTGATGATTTTTGAACACTTTGTCTTGAGCCACAGCGCAGAAGGTTAAGATACGCTCATGAAGTCCTTTGAACTGCCAGAAAAGACATCTGTTTTGCTTTCTCAAAGAAATTAGACAAAGTAATCTGCTACTCAAGGTAAAAATATCTGTCTGTCATAGGGACGGTGAAAGATGCATTATTTCAAGAGGAACGAGGAAAATCTTAAACTAACCAATGTCTCGATATAGTGATATTCAGAAAAATATTTTAAAGCAATTAATATTAAAGACCTCCACTTTAAACGAGGTTAGTATGAGCTTGATGATCTTACTCCCTTACTGATTCAAAGTCTCCTGAAGGCCAAAATGTTTGTAAATGTCTTTAAAATAGTCTTGAATCCAGTGTCATGGGAACATGAAAAGCATTTTCCTAACTTCTACACTAAACTGTATGGAGTTGCGAAGGACTCATCAGTTGTTCTCTTAAATATTTTTTTCTGACTTAGATGAGCTGTATTTGCTTATTTTTTTTCCCAAATATGTTTTGTTTTTTTTAATTAGAAATGCCTGATATAGTAAGTAGAACCAAAACTACTCCCATTTGCCTTTTGTGCTGTAAATGTAATATAATTGCTGTCATGAGGACAGTTTTATCTTGTTCTCCGACTAGGGCCAGGAGTCTGTTGTCACGTTGGTGTGTTAGAGATACCAGTGCTCTCTTCAGTATTCAAGTGTTTTATGAAAGTAAGAGCTAGGAAAGTAAAAGTAATTAAAGTTGAAAATCCCCAATGGAACTTCATTTTAAGTGAGATGCTGTTTGATCACTTGCATTTGGCTTTTCTCCTTGTGGGTTTGATAAATGAGGCACTTGCCACACCAGTTAAAATTTCAAACTGCATGTTTTGCTATGAGGTTTCAGATGAAGTTTATTTGCTGCCTAGGTAACAAATCCAGATGTGGCACTCGTCTGTGTATTTTATTGAATTATGTGGAACAAGCTGAGGACAAACACAGGAGACTGTACTCAAAGTATATGCTGGGGTATCCCAGTGCGTTACTAGGGAAAGCAAATATTGTACTCCTTGTCGTTTGGATTTGTCTGGAACCAAACCCAGAAGCTTGGTATTTAGACATAAATAACTCTCTGTATGATTTCCATTATCTTTCGTTGACCTAAGATTGTTTTATTTTAGAAAGTAATTGCTTTGTGTATTGATCAGAGCCTCATGACTCTAGTGTTTCGACAGAGGAGAAAATTCAAGCAGAGGGAAGAACAGGATTGATTGCTGCTGCAGAAAACTAACAGTAGTCTGTGTCTTTTTATCTCTGATAACTTTAATCTTGGAACTGGTTTTCTAATCGTGATTCACTTTAAAATATACACTTCTGAATTGCAAAGCTCAGCTTGCTGCTGGAATTGATAGCTATGGATAATAATTTTGCACATCTGTATAGTACAGAGATACGCCTTCTTCCCTTCTTTGAAGACCAACTACATTTTCTAGAGAGTAATCTACCTGGCAAACAAAAGCACCAATGCTTTGCCACTAAAGAGATTAGTGAGGAAAAAACCCACAGCCCTGCCATAACATATCTAACTTTCTGCTCTGTGCTGTTTAGCATGGTAATGACCTGAGATTCAATGCTGTAGACATTTAGAAAACCTAAAAGGTATTTTCTGTCTTTAATAAGCTGAGAAATGAAGGTAATACTCACAGTGCAAGTACACTGCATTCCTAATGTACCTAGAATCATACTGATTTCAGTGGGAGATTTGCAATATCACAGCAAATTATCATCCCATTGCCTGACCTCTCCTCAAACCAAAATGAGTTAAGTGATCTAAAAGAGGGTGCAGTCACCTCTCTTCGTTTTGATGAATGGTTCAACTGCTAAGAACAAATAGGATTGAGCAGCTAAGGTGGTGTTTCTGCTGACTGTGGTCTCAGGGTCCCTCTCTGGGCTGAGACTGGCCCTGCTCCGAGCCTCTCCACTTCTGCCCTGGCTTTGGAAGCAGAGTTGAGTTTTCATACTTTAGAAAGAGAGTGGTGGGACTGGAGAAGGAGAGAGAATGAGCTTGATTTGGAGCAAAGAGCTGGGAGCAGTCCTGGCTCTGCTGAAGTCAGTGAGACTTTTGCCATGGCCTTGGACAGGGTCAGGATTTTGTGTGATGGGGGGGGTCTATCAGCAAAGCTGTGGATGCCATCCCACGCTGGATCTGAAGGAAGCTGCTAAGTGTTCTATCATGGAAATGTTCAACAGAAGGCAATTAGCTGGGCAGTAATGAGTCATGAGGAGCCACTGCTGAAGAGGTTGGAAATAGCTTAAGAAAACCCCCCAACCTACCACTCAACTTGCATCTTCTCAGACATAACAGAAACGTTGGCTCCTAATGTCTAAAGTTGTTGCACTGTAAAATGATTACACAAATTCAAAAGGTTAACCAACTCCACTTTACCTTATCATCACTAGAAGGATAACTGAATTTGGGAGGCAATCTCATTAATATTGATTGGTGTGCTTTAAACATATTACAAGATGTTCTGAAATCTTTGGAATTACACAGATTTTCCCTTGGACACGTCAGGTCAAATCCTGTCGATTCTGTGCATTTTGATAATCATAGAGACTGTAGCTCACATTTGCTGTCACCAAAGTAACTCAAAGGAGGATCCTGACAATGTTGTCTCATCCTCCTCAATAGTTTTGCTTGTCATATAGGTCGTTTAAATGTGGATTTGTGTGTTTATGGTGATAGCTCTACTATAATGGTTCAGAGAAATATTGAGAATACCTTATATATTCCACATGGATCTGTACCCTGAATTATCTTCCATTTTTAAAGGCAGTTGTTTGACTTAGCAGTGGTGTGTTTGAGAGGCTCCATAAGGTAATATTAAATTTTAAAAAAGCGCACATCTGTCAGCTCTTGACAGCAATGAATCTTAAGTAGGTTTGCAAGTTATTTATGGGTATCGAAGTGATGTTCCTATTGTAGATCAAGAGCCACAGCGTGCTTCCCCTCTCTCCTGCTTTCCCCCTCGCGGTGCTGTAAATCTAACTTCTGCCCATCCTATTGTTTGAAGAAAAGCAGCCATATTGTGCTGATTGCTATTAAATTAAAGCAGAAAGGGAGGGAAACAAATGCGGAAGCCAATCTTACCAGCAGGGATACCACTATCTTTTATTTTGCCTTTTGGGGGTCACAAAGTCATGGCAGGCAGCTGACCTCTGATAACCTTTTCAGTGCCACAGCATGCAGTTTCTTTCGGAAGAACTTAATTAAACACAACTGAAGTTCCTGGCTAACATTTGTCCCTGAAAAGAGTCGTCTTTGATTGGTGTTTTCTGCTGAGGGGACAACAGAGATGCTGCTTTTGTTCCGAGGAGAAAAGTCAGCATATGTTAGTTAAGGATTTGTGGTTTCCTATAGTGGTGCTGGGTCTTTCTGAAGATTCACCAGGGTTCTCAGCTAGCATTGGAGCACCACAGCAGTGGAGGAAAAGCATACCAAACAAGCTTAAAACACGTTTTAAATGAGGCTTCTCCAACTTTATTTGAGGGCTATGTGTAGTTTGGTCTAAGGGAAATAAAATTGTATTCTCCCTATAGAGTCGGTGACGTACCTGTGGTAGTCCATGTGTTTGATATGGACCATGCAGTATGGAACACATGTCCACTAAAGCTTGTCTGTGAGTGCCAACAAGATCAATTGCAGCAAAATGAGATTTATTTAGTTTTTCTGTTGTGGAAATGTGCTTGGAAAACAGGAGAGAATAAACAGTTTTTATGGTATAGGATATAAATCGAGATCACTGAATTTAGAAAGCACCTGCAGAGTGAAGTGTCTGTTGCCACGAGTAAAGCTTTTTAATTGCAGAAATATCTGGATATAAGTCATCTTCTGCGTGCTTTTTTTAGTTCTATCACACTGGCATTGTGTACGTGGGATCTGTGGCAGAACAAGTGACTAGAGATAAAGGCTGTTGATGATCCCTGGAAACGGATCTGGGTCCTGTGCTCGGTGTTTGCTGCAGACAGTAGTCTCTTGGTCTCATTCCCTGTATGTGAGCACCTGTATGGGTCATTGGTGGGGATAAACTTAACATTTTAGCTTTACTGCAGTAACAACAGCCAGAGGGAAAATGTTTCCTTTTCTCAGTGGTCCAGGCTGGGAGTTGGAAGCACCCAAGTCACGGGTTTGGGCAGGGAAGATGGTCCAGCTCTGTGACAGGAACGGTAACATCCCAACACAGGGGCAGCTCTCATCATCTGCTACCTGCTCCCGTAGCTTTTATGGGGTTCTCAGTTTGAAATATCTCACCTTGTTTCCCAGGTCGAACTGTGTGGCCTCTCTGGTAGCTGAGGTCCTGCTCTGCTGGAGGTCCTTTCTCGGTGGTATGGGAACTCCCTGTGCAGAGAGGAGCAGAGGAGGACCTCCTGCCCTTGTCGGGTGTCCTGTATGTTGCTGAGGGAGGTGAAGTGGAACTGCTTCATCAAGAGTGGTGGGATGGGGTGTGGGAAGAGAACAGGGGAAGGAATACAATACACCAGAGGAGACCCCTTCTCCTTTGCTGAAGAGACATCCACCCTGGCAAATCCCAGCAAAGCAAAAATTTTCCCATTATTTACTCTTCAGTTTTCTCTTTTTCTCCTTTGTGTCTTTTCTCCTAACAGTATCTTGGATACTTTTAATCTTAATCTTGCAAAAGAGAGGCTTGGATGATGTTTGCTGAGGCTGTGTAACCTTCCTCGGAGTTAACGTGTTTCCATGCAGGCAAACGGCACAGAAAGCAGCTGGTTTTTTGGGCTGGGCCATACCAAGCTGAAACGATGCCGTCAAAACAGCCTCGAAAGATCAGGTCACCGACTCATTAGAGGGAATGTGTCCTGGTAACTGTAAAATGAGCTTCCATATTCCCTCATTTCTAGCATCTAATTTGCTAGATGGTTTCGTTTGTTAGCATACGTTGAAGTGTGTGGACACTTGTATGGCTCTTTCTTGAAGAAACAAAAACATTAACCCTCTAGTACACCACCTGTTTGCACTTCATTGTCAACTGTGAGGGGTTATTTTATTGGCTTCATTGTTTCACTTTTCATTAACTTTTTTCTTTATTAACATGCAGGCTGCAATCCAATTTCTTTTTGCTAGAAATGGACTTTGTTTGTCATTAATACCATACTTCTGGCCGCATTTCTTTATTTAAAAGAAATAAAGGTTTTCTTTTATATCTAGTCTTTATATCTACCCTTGGTCTGTGTCTCTGTCCTAGTGGCTTACCAAATGTACTTGATTTAGCTTTTCAATATGTAATTAATGCCAAACAAGTTAATTGCTTTACAAGTGTCCAAAATTCCCTCGTTTCATTTCTATTCATTTATCAACCTTCATTATACAGCCACTGTTCCACATAAACACAAATGATTGTTAATGAATGCCTAATGTCGTATTCATTAGAAAATCAGGTTAATGGCTAGTAATGAATATCCGAGCTACTTGTTACTTTCAAGTATGTTGTTTTTTTTTTTCCTTATTGGTTACAATACTCTTTAATCAACAAAGAAATCATACCTGTGTGTCAGGCCAACTGAAACACGATGAAGTCAAACCTCTGCAAGAGCCCACAACCATTCCCATATTGCAGGTGCTTTCTCTTTAGTGGGAATGCTAAAGATATTTGACAAAGACAGACAACCTGTAACCGCTACTTTATCCTCAGTTTGTGATTAATCTACTTAGGAGGACTACTCATGTTTTTAAAAATGTTTTTGTCTAGTCAAGGCGACAAAGATCATTCCCAGATGCCTTTCTACAGTTCTAAGAGATTATGCAGGATTAATATCTGTAGCTGGCACATACTGAGGCATATAGTAATTCTAATAAATAGCACGTTTGTCCTTGTGGCAGTGTATGCTGCAAACTCTAATGCTGTCCACCAAGTTTTGAAAGCCACTAAGGTTCAAGATGGGTAAGCACCCAAATTGAAAGCAGTGATAAGTTTTAGACTAACTAAACTTTGACTAGACAGTGTTATTTCACATGCTTCCATACAGCCATGTGCTGTTACAGATCATGGGAAATGAGCAGCTCTTACATAATTTAGACCACAGATCCCCAGCTGCTGGATATTGTTTCACCCATGAGGATGATCTGCCCCTGTGAACTTCTAAAGCAGCATAGGAAGAATACATCTGCATGGCAAAAAACGCTGCCCCGATACCTTATGCTGCGTTTTCTAGGAAATGATCTGCTTTAGGGTTGTTTTGGGTATGGAAATACAGTTCTGCACCAAGTGTTAACTGAGACCTTCAGAAAATATGCTTTGGGGAAGACCTTCTTTGAATCACATGTAAAACTGGGTCCTGACTTTTTCCATAAAGTTCACTTGAGCTTATCCCAGAGCAGATATGAAACTCTACCCTGACCAAATGGTTTTCTAGCTAAGAACATTATTTTGCCTCTACCAGAGCTAGCACATTTTAGCTTCTGGTCTCTATAACTGTTGTGCATTATGTTAATTCATTAGCATGGTTGGTATCTCCAGCCCCGGTTGTTCCTGCATTTTGATGAGCGAGGCAATTCTTAGATGTTGGCTATGGTGAAATATTTTAAAATATTTTGTTTTGTCTTGTTCAAATACAAACGTATGTACGTGCATGAACGTGTAGTGCCTTTTCACATATATTAGAGATAAGTAACATTGAATAATATCTCTTGTCTTGCTTTATAAGGTTCTGCCTGCCAAAAAGATTTGGCTATTTGAAGTTACATGTCCATAATAACTAAGCTATATTTCATATTTTGTTTTAGAAAGTGTTGGCTCATCTTTGTTTGCTATCGCTTCTGCCATGGTAACATGAAGGCCTGGAGATCATAGGAGTATTTGAGCTGCAGCTATAGCTCTTCTGAGGGCTCAGGAAGCAAAATATCTTGTATTGTTTGCATTGATATCCATCAACAGCCTTCCTGTTTTGCCTTATTAGACATTTAAGGGATTTCACAAACATATTGAACAATAATGGTGATGAACACAGTCCTGCTGGACCTCAAGCACAGTGGCTCTTTACAGCTATAAAGAAATTACTCATTGGTAACTAAACCTTGAAAGAACACATTTTCCCTAATTATAAACAGTGTGAAAAAAAGTCCCCAGAGTGACTGTGCAGACTGTTGTTTGTCAGACATCACAGATATTATTTTTTTTAAAAGAAACATGATACAGTTAAAATGTAATTTACTATTTATAATGTTCCTGTCAAAGAAATTACAATGTGAAATAGGATGAGAGAATTTATGCAATGAAAGACAACAAATTGTATTTATTACTTAGTGAAAGTATTTAAGTGGCAGTGGTGCACCAGAGGACATTATCTGCTCCTAGTTAATGTTGGTAGGTTGGTAGTAACCATGGTTGGGATCAGGGTCCTACAGCAGCATAACAGGTGCGTGTTACATATGTTGTTTGATCTCTGGGAGCAGCATTTAACAGTGGTTATGGTCAGAATAATTCCCAAATGTCTATCTCATACGTTGGAAGTCGAATATGCGCTGTGGGATTTTTCTGAATCATTTCTACTGACATCCCAGATTCCATCAGCTTCCTCTCTCTCTGCTCAGTACTTTGCGTGACTGAACTTTAATGAACGTCCGAAAATGTAGGCATGTGCTGGGGCTGCTCATTAGGCAAAGGCAGCTGAAATGACTGCTAGATGCAATACAGAAAAGCGCTGTGGTATCTTCAGGAAGAGCACTGTGGTATCCTCAGGCAAGTCTTTTGTGGGTGGCTTTAGAACACATATGATAGGTTCCTGAATCTGGCCTGGAAAGGTAACCAATTAATACCAATTTAGGGATTTAACTTACTATGAGAATAATACTAAGTCGCAGATACCTGATTTTACGTATTTATAATTATTTTGAGTGAGTCAACAGTACCGGCCAACGTACGGTGGAGAAATCTCATGCTTTGTCTTTCCGCTGGATTTGGGGAGTAGAAATTTCTGTTCAGGCAGTCCGGTTTTTAATGGTGTCTAGCCCTGGGTGATTTAATTTCTAGTAAATTATCAGATGAGTGTTTGATTTCAGAAACTGTTTACTAGTGTGACATGTACAGAGCTGAGAAGCCGATCGAGGAAATCTGATTGTGACAGATCACCCTGCCCGTACCGCGAACCTGCGTTAGGCAAGACTAAAATATGAGCTGAAATGTCTGTTATGCCACCTGAGAGTATCCTTAGATCTGTTACATCTCTTTGAAATCTCTGAGATCTCTTCCAGAAGCGATGCGCTCAGCCTGCAAAAACAAAATAAATAAAACTCTAATTTTTAAATAGGTTAGAGGGGGTCCCTTATTGCACAGCCTGTGCGAATGGGGTATGGTGGGTTGGAGACATTGACTGCTGTGCTGCACGTAGAGTCTCACAACTGCTTTGCTGCGTCCAATGTGGCTTTGTTTGCCCTGTTCTCCCTTCACACAGAGTGGTTTGGCCCTTCAGAGCTCTTTGCTGGTGACCACCCTACCCACAGATAGGGATGGCTTGTATTTTTTGACCCTCTCATTCTGCTGCGAGGAGGAGAGAGACACCTGGTAGCAAAATGTGTGATGTGCAGACCGTAGGCAACAGACAGGCTTGGTAGTTCAGGAATATGGCTGGCAGCTGGGAAGGATTGGTGGGACAGGTTGGGGGTGAGATAGCAGGGCATGTGGAATTCCTGGGCTGAGGGACAGAGCTTGGCATGTAGCTTGGGGAACTTGTGGAAGAGCAGAACTCACCTCTGCCAGATGAGCCAGACCTGCAAGCTGCCAGTGAGCAAGCATCCAGTAGGAAACACCATCCCAGACCTCCCTTTTCCACCCACAAAGTTTTTTTAAACTCTTCTTAATAAGTGTTATTGCCACATTGGTAGTATACAGCACGTCCAAAATTTCCATCATCACAGTGGGAGATGTTTTTGCTTACTTTCTACATATACTTAATTTTTAATACAGCTTTTTAGGAATTTCTGTTTTTATCAGGCTTGGAGCTAGTATTCTCATGCTGTTGGGTAGCTCTTGATCTTCTGAATGATTAAATAATCCCTTTTCCGCACACAGAGATTATAAAGCAACACAAAACAACAACAAATAAAACCTCGCTTGGTGTAATCTTTAGTACTATTTCTAGTACTATCACCTTTTGCATTTAATGTGCTATTCAGATGACTCTGTGAAGAATTTTGTAGTAATACATAGATGTCGAAGCATTGATTTTATTATTCATCTGCCGTGTAATAATCAAAATCAGCTTTATAGGTGCAATTTTCTCTTCACTAGATGTACAAAGCAGAAAAATTACAAGAATAATTTCATCTTTCTCTTTCAAATAAAAATAAATAGATGAGTTCATCAAGGAAATTGCTGACCTGTTATATTTTTTTCTTTCATTTGCTAATGATCCCCCTTTTCAGTGAATGAAGCTTGAGCCTGGTGATTTTTCCTGCAATGTGTACATGTATATCTGGTAAATTAATGTCAGTGTGCTGGGGAAGATGGTAGCCATAGGCCAGGGCTTTTTGTTGCCATGGATCCATTGCAGACCTCTCTGATTGTAGCTTGTTAGGGCTTTGTTTAAACAAGTAGGAACTGGAGAAAAAAAAAAAAAAAAGGTTTTCAGTTAGTTCTGTCATTTACATTTTAAATGTTCTAATTGTCCTAATTTCCTTCCTATTTAGGATGAATGGTTAGGAGAGTAAACCTTCAGTGGTGACCACTACACTCTTCAAACTCAGGCCACACACTATGTCTGTGGTTTTTTCCCTGTGCTATTCTGACATGGGAGGATTTACCCTGCCTCGATCTGCCTATGGGGGACAACAAGCTGCACCTTAGATACATTCTCATCACCTATTAAATATTGTGTGAGCAGTGACAGTGCCAATTCGAGCGTTAGCTTTAGAAAATATTTGCTCAGTTCCACTCCGATATCCGACTTGGTCAACTGTGCCGCTTGCTTGAATTCATCACAGTGTTTTAAATAGAGAAATAAACCCTCTAATTTTTGCCATTGCTGAATGTGTTGAGACTGGGTTTGTGTGAAGGCCAGCGACCTGCTCTGGCCATGGGTACCAGCCTGTGCTGCAGCCACTGCTGTTGTGCCAGTGTGGGGGACGGTCGTGATGACAAAATCTCAGTGGGCATCTGGCCCTGTACAGACAGTAATAAAACATCTGTGTCCAAATGTGTCTCCCAGGGTGGCCTTCCCGTGGGGTTCATAGTAGAAGATGGGGAATGTGTGAAATTCTGCAAGGATCTCTGAAGAATCAGATTTTTGGTACGCTGCTGCTGGTCTGAACTCCACCTTTGACAGAGGACCTGTCTTATCTCTGTGTCCATGTCAGCTATACCTGTGCAGAAGTGCTGCTACCTCTTTCTAAAGACCTTCTTTCTGTGTGAACAAAGAATTACTGTGTATCAGAAGAACTGGTAGACCTTGTTTTCATTGCACTTAAACTCCATTTTACCTTACTAAATGAAGAAAACTCAAGGTGGCTTCAAGTGATGTGCATCCAGTTTACTGTTACTTTAAAACCTTTTTTTACTCATCACGTGGGTGTATTTGCTTTAAGGTAGATGAATCCGGCTTGTTTCGAAGTTTGAGAGCAGTATTTTACCCTAAGGGTAAAGCCACTTCGCTGTGGCTGGAGATTTTAAAAGTTATTACACTTAGAAGCAATATTTATTAATGGTGCCAAGATAAGATTGATAGTTACTACCCACTGACTATGCACAATAATAAAATTAATAACAGTGCTAACAATAAAAGCCAATTTGTTGGCTGGCTTTTACTTATTCATTTATTTATTGTGTGAACTGGAATCTCCTTCTCCTTTCTTTTGCTCAGCTGTAACATGCATCTCACTCAATGACAGCATCCAACCTTTTTAAGGCTGCGTGTAACCCCAAAGACTCAGGCTGACCACAGATGGTGGTCCAATGAAATGTCCCAGCACTGTAGAAGGAAGAGACAGGATTAGGGCTGCAGTTATCCCATTTTTCTTCCTCTTTTCTCATGACAGTCTCAAACTGTAGTCACCTTCTGTGTTTCTTCAGCCATGAGATTTTTGGGGCAGAGGGAATCAAGAAATAAAGCTGGTGGAGCAGCTGATGGAACATCACATAAGATGCTGTTCTACTACATTTTGCAAATGTCACTGTTAATGTTACGTGTCATGGTGCTGAGGCAGTAGTTCTTCCTGGCTTCTTGGCTTTGGTGTTCCTTCAGCTTGGCCACAGACCTTTCTCCCTGCCTGTGTTGTCTGTTTAGGCTGCAAGGGTTTTGGATCAGGATCTGTCACTTGTTTTCTGTGCAGTGTTGTGCCTGGTAGGTCACAGTTGTTCTTGGCTCTCAAGTTGTGAGGTTATAAAAATCATAGTCGCAAAGATGACAATTTGTCTGGGATGGAGAGAAAAGGAGATGGCCCAACAAACTTTAGCCTGAGGAATTATCCAGTCAACATTTGCCTATGCGACTCCAAATAACCGTTCCGGTGGGCTCCCACTTTTATTTGGCCAACATATGGAAGATTCCCCACCTGCCTTTCTGTCACTGTGCATTTTTGTTCCCCTGCAGTCCGAATAATCCAAGTGTTTGTAACGGCTTCTTCACATTTCCAGTTCCCTCTGCTTTAAACAGAGCTCTTAAAGAGGGATGCTGTTTTCCCCTTCCAGCTGTTGAGGCACACCAAAGCCAGGTCCTTAGTCCTACAGCCTCAAGGCGTGCAGAACGATGCTAGAGGCAGCAGCAGGTGTGTGCAGATAGCCTGCAGGGCTACCCTGAGAATTTAAGTCGTGGCTCTCTCTAACAGCACCTAGAACAAAGCCATTTCTTGCTGGCCAAGGCATGGAGGAGCTTGCAGGCTCTCAGTGTGCTTCTCCGTACCGCAGCAGCAGCTCGGGAACATCACTCCGACTGACTGAAGAGCTGCAGGGAGGCTGCTGGTCCCTGACGGGCAAAACTTTGCAGGTTTTGGTGCAAATTCTGACCCTGGAAAGGGAAGAGGGGAAGAGAGCGTTGCTGGTGTGCCTATGGCAATATAGATATACTGGTAATACCCTCTAGTGGAGACAGGAGGTCTGCCAGCAAAAGGAGGGAGTTAACCAGCAAATTTAAATGCCAATTTGAGCAACTTCAGGACAGCTTTAACAAATAACTGTATGGCTGCTGTAGGTTTGCGTATAGGAAATATTGTACTAGTTCATTTGTGCTAGTTAGAGAAGGTGATTTATTTTTGAGAGTCCTGCCTACTGTTGCTGCCCGGGCAGAGCTGTGTAGTGCAGTCCCACCTATTGCTACATCATTCCTAGTGTTATGCTTTATACATGGGGCTAAAGCATTGTATTTCTAATTAAGTAATTTACACTCTGTATTTCATAACTACACAATAGAGAGGCTGTTAGTGCTTTTTTTTTCTTTTTTTTTTTTTTTAAACTCGGGATTTCCTGATGACTGCAGGTAACAGAGGTGAGAATTTGTTGTTTGCTATTTCTCACTGCTATTGCCCCTCCGCTTCTCTGCGAACTCCGTGGGAACACCGAAATTTCTGCGGGTGAAATGGAAAAAGAAATATGAGGATTCAGCTGAATAAATAAGTAAACAAGGAACACCACCAAAACTTTTTTTATTGTCCAAGTCATTTGCATGTAGAAAGTTGCATTATATTTTGTCAAGACTTGTAGCAATGTTATACCGGGATATTTAGATGTTTTCCAGTGATTAGCAGTCTGGCATATCTTCTACTTCTGTTATAAACCACCTTGGTTTTAGTAGGAATAGAACTCAGATGTGTTATTTTTCCCCGTTGTCTCTCTTTTGTTAGGAGACAGTGTCATGGAGGAGCCTCAAGAAAGGGCCAATATACATGAACCAAAAAATCTCTTGGATAATTTATCACTTGAGTAAAGAGTATTACTTCAAATTGGAATATGTGTTATGGTGGAAGATGAAGATTTCTTGGAGATCTATGCTATTTTGCATAGATCACAATATGCAGTTTTATAAGTTTCCTTTCATTCCCAAAAGCTATGTGAGATATTGTTTATTTAATAATACAATAGACAGAATTTTAATATATTTTTCCAGACTTTTGTCAGTATCGCAGGTAGGGAAGCATTTTAACATAAAATATCCCAGTGATTACATAATTAAAAATAAAAATAATGGAAATTAAACTGAAGTAGGTATTGCAGGATCAAAAATAATAGGAAGAGAGCAATTCTTATCCTTTACTATCAATACTTAACATATCAATGCATATAATGCAAGTAGCATTTTGATTTGATTACCTGGTTAAGTGGGAAAGGTTCCCATGGCTTCAGATTTTGGAGGGTTTTTTGTACGCAAGGCCAACTTTTACTTCTTATATTATTTTGTTTTGCACCCAACCAGAAGAGCTATAAAGTATAACGTGGTTGTACACACCCTAAAGTAGTTCAGCAGGGTAGAAGTTTGCTTTCCACGGTGCACGTACCCTCAAAATTAGTGGTGTAATTTTGCTGATGGCTGAGGGGTGACTCCAGATTTACACCTCTGTAGATGACAAGCTTAATTAGGCCTGTTGAGTTGCCTGCTTAAATTCTGATGGGCTCAGCTCGTTAAATTGGATTTTAGTCAAGCTCAGATAGGGTGGCATTTAAAGCGTTTGCGCGATGCCCCTTCCTTTGAAATTAAGTGAAAGTTTTGCAAATCCCATCACCACTGTCTGATTGCTGAAGCCAACGTGATTAGTTTTGTGTAAGTGCATTGGCACGCTAGGTATGGCATCTTAAATTTGTCTGAATGCAACATAAAACCAGGAGCCAAGGTTTGGAGCTTCTATGCTGGGTTAAGACGTATTGATTAAGACACGCTGATGAATGAGACAACGGCATGTTGCTGGAGCTGTACTGGAGTTGACGAGCTTGTGGATGGCTTGTTTGCTCTCAAAACAAAAAAAAAGCTTATTTTCAAGGGAAAATCACGCCTCTAAAGATAAAGTGACATGAAATTGCAGTTTAGGATTGTTTGAGGCTATGGCGTGAGGGGTGTAGATGGTAGGGAACAAGAGGCACAGCAGCAGAACTGGGTAATCTTCCCTCCAGGTATAAGTGACTTATGTTCTCCTACCAGGCAGGTCCTCTGAGGCGCTCCCATTCACCGTTCGTGCTCTGGAGGTAATTATTTGGGCTGTGATCTGAAAGGCAGCCAGCCTGCAAGGTTTTTAGCACAGATTTCTGGTTTTGCGTTGTTTATATTAAAAACTGTGGAATAATCCCAGATTTTTGAAATTAAAGGACGTTGGAAAATAGCAATACAACGTTTGCTATTTTTCGTTTACCGTTTTGAAAGGGACGCCGTTTTCCCCTAGATCTATATCACTTGCCAAGCTCAGACAAAGTACAGAAAAATTAATCTGCGGGAAGGGGTTTTTATTTATTTATTTATTTTTAAGAGCGATCAGAAAAATGGTGAGTAGAAGAGGAAGGGAAACACAGCTTTTACTAGAGCAACTCTGTAATTTTCCCCAAATGCCCCTGTTTTTATGACTTTTATCCGTGTCTGGATAGAGCAGCCATGGCCATGAGCTTAGTGAATGGAGAGAAATGAAGACCCTCTCTCACATCACCCCGATCTCCCCATCCCACTGCGGAGAGATGCTGGGTCTGGACCACAGCCACCACCTCGGGGAGCTCATGGTGCAGGACCAAACGTGGGAGGGCAGTGCCAGGAGGCAAGGACATGGGAGAGGCAGCACTCATCACAGCACAGTTACTGTAGCAAAAATTGTGAAACTAACTGCAGTATATAATTTGGACCAAGACAGAAAAACAGCCCCAAATCCCCCTTTTTTTGTATATAAAATCCTAAAGGAGTAGTAAACTGTGTTTTGCACGATGCCAGCTGTACAGAAAAAATACACAGTAAGTTTGCCCAGTGTTTTTTTTTCTCTGTATACAAAGGTATGTTTTCTCTCACAAGAACAGTCTAAATATCCCATTAATGTCTTATGTGTAATATTAGCAAAACCCCTTTCAAGATAGATTACAGTATTTTGATTTGTTACTCATCAGTATGTATAATTATCGTTTAACAATGTTATGAAGGACTGATGAAGGGAAGCAGGTGTTTAAACATGTGGTACCAGTAGTTTGACACAGCATTTAATTCTCTTTATTTGTGCTTTTTAAAGACATCTATTCAAGGAGGGAAAACAATGAGGCACTATAGAGTCATGAGTGTTTGCAACAGAAAGAAAAAAAAAGATGCTTAGTCAATTTTTGGAGCAAGTATTTTTTAATTAATAAGGGTGGGTTTTTAATGGTAGTATAACATTATATGAAGTTAGTGAAGATATTGAAGTGTGTTACAGTTTTTGCTAGCAAGAAATTGATAACCTCGGATGGGCTGTAGACCCATAAATGTTTCCGGGTATCAGAGTAATGAAAAGTCAGCTTGGTTCTGAAAAGCCAAATATGATTTTTGAAGTTGATACCCTGGAGAGTGCCGCCACCACGAGGTGGCTACCAGGGCCACATGAAGGGCCAGTATGGTCCCATGGGTGATGCCCACCCTCCCTGCCCCATGCAGGGCTTGCTGTGTCCATTACCTCCAAGGGTGTTAACAACCTTACTGGAGAGCTCCAGGGGGAAAGAGCCACCTCTCCAGAGTTTTATGTGTCAGAAGGTGGGATTTTCAGGACCAAAGAGTGCTGTGAACTTCTGTCCAACCGTCAACTGTCTCCTTGAATGAAAAAACTCCCATTTATCTCCAAGCAATGTGTCCTGGGAAGGGGTATCTTCATGGCTATGAGCCAGCCTTTACCAGCAGCAGTGATCTCCCTGGCCATCGCAGTTTGTCTTCTCATAATTATTACTATTTAGCTACCAAGTTTTAATTAATATAGGTGAATAGAGCCTTAAAAAATAACCTTTAATTGAGCTAAAAAGATGCGACGTCCCCCCCCAACACACACCTGCATCAGATTTTTCTCCGTTGTCCAAAATAAGCCAGTAAAATATTTTTATTTCTGAAAACATAATTTTTTTTTTTTTGTATGGAGGTCTAGCAAGCCCTTTTGTAGCCAGAGCAGGCTATTTGGAACGGTTCCATATCGCAGCAGTGCCAACGCTGAGCTTGCCTTGAACAGCGACGCGGCACTCCTGGCTGTTGCTTCTTTGTCTGTGGCAAGTCTTACAAGGGGATTCAAGACACCCATATTTAGGTTTTTTTGCTCTGTTTTTTTGTTTTTGTTTTTTTTTTGTGGAAGACCAGGTTCAACAGCCTGAGCCAGGCTGGGTGAGTATGGTGTTAATGCTGCAGCCTGATAGTTCTTCCCAGTGAGACTTCCTTGCCTGTTGATGGAGGAGAAGTAGGTAACTCCAGAGAGAGGACATTTCAGCCATGTCTCCCAGTCCTGTTGCTACTCTAGTGGCTTCATATCTGTTTTTTGTCACTCTCCAATTAATCCTCATCTGGTTCTGTGGTTCTTCACTTGCTCTGTTTCCAAAGAACCACCCTCTGCATGAAAGAAACCTATGCTTGCAAAGTCAATGATTGCTCCTCTGAGAGGTGAAAGGATTTTTGCATTAGCAATTTTGCTATTGCCATCATGATTTGCTTTAAAGGTGGCAAAACTATGCCCTGCCTTATGGTGAAAGTCATTGTAAGTGATCCTAACGATCCCTGTCAGCCATAAAATGCACACATAAAAAATAAATGTAAGATGGTGTTGCAAGATTACAGCTGTGTTTCTCTTTGCCTGATAATTTGGTTTTCCCTGCACAGCATTCTATTACTTATAAAAATGGTGTCTCTTTAAAGTCACTTACTTTATGGGCAACCTTAGTATTTCTTTTCCTCTATTTGCTTTGTTTCCTAATTGCTATTACATGTCATTAACAGGGAGGCTAGAATTATTGCACCTGCTGGGCCAAATAGCTGAGATTTTTCTTCCATTTCTCATTGATCACCTTGTTCAAATTAGTTCTCAGCATGCTTGACAGGTATAGAAATCTTCCATCTTGCTTGTGCTTTGCTTTCGTTAGGCAAATTTATTTGTAATTTCAAGGGTAATGCTCATAGTGAATGGATTTCCCTATTTTTCTTTGGGATGGGGTCTCCCCTCAGCCTGCCGCTGTGAGAAGTAAGAGGAAATAAATATAACAGTGTAGGCTATCTGTGTTCTGTATGTGTTCTCTAACTGCTAAGGACTTCTCCTTCTTAAAATGGCTGTCAAATGTTTTTATGGGGGAACTTCTTTGCGGTTGTCTCGCTTTTCATCTCCAGCACGCCTTGTGCCCGACCGAGCCGTTGAGTTCCCATAAAGCACTGTGCAGAATTTGCATGCAGGGGTGGCTGTGTAAATGCCAACAACTCCTTTAAAGGCCGTGTTTGAGTTAAGGAAAAGGGGTTTGGGGATAAATACAGGTGGTCAGCAATGCCTTTGTCCAAGAGACCTACCTTCTGGCTCGCCAGGTGGCCGGTGCGTGGGGCTTGGCAGACCTGGGCTGACATATTGGTGAATTGCCTCCTATTTTTCACAGCGATTTGAAGACTTGGTGTATTTTTTTACAGACCTCAGCATCGGTAGCTGGCCTGTTCTTGTGGGTGCAGAGATCATCCCTGGTGCTGCTGGGCTTGTGCTCAGCAGAGGGGTGTTTTTTTTTGGGAGCAGCTGCTGCAATTTCGAGTTGTGCAAGTCGGGTCCCTGTTCCACACCCTCTGCCGGAGCCATTTCTCTCTTTTGCTTTACACCATAGAGAATTTAGGAAGCTGAGCCTCCTTATTTAGGCAGCTAAATATGCACCCCGCTGCTTAATTTCCCCGAGGTTGCTGTCACAGACAGACCCCTGCAGGACATGCACGTTGTGGGGTCCCAGCAGAGCAGCAACAGGGTGGCTTCCACCTCCCTCCCTAAGGTCCCTGCGGGGCTGGCACCTCCTCTGCCCCCCATGTTGCCTGCCCCTCATGGCCAAGGGGCTTTTCCTACACCCCCCCTTCCCAGTGTCTTCAAGCCTGTTGAAGAGGGTGAGTAGGAGTTCAGCTCCTTCCCTCAGAGGACGTTTTGCTCCGCTGTACGATGAGAAGTTATCAGGGCTCAGAGCTCTCTTGACACGTCACCTCGGTGACGTGATACCTGGAAAAAGGCACCAGCTTTTGTGAGAAAATATCTCCATTTTGTCAGAGGGCTCCGACGCTTAAAAGTTAACCGGGCTGATTTTAGCCAGCACCAGTGGACACCCAGCCAAAGAGCAGATCCCACAGCAATGGGCTTGGTGTCCTTTTAATATAGCTTCTGTGTCTTCATAAAAAAAAAAAAAAAAGTAACTTCTGGTGTCAGTTGCATGAGAGTTGATGTTTAACTTTTTGGCCTTTAAGAAATTATAGTTTGACATTAAGTTTAACTTTCCTGGCTAATGAAATTATCATGATGGAACAGCCCAAGTAAATAATAAATACAATAACTCTTCTTTGCCTGTTGTGTGCTTTTACTATTCATAATTTTTAGGACCATAGATATTAGATACACTTACGTAAGACTTAACGAACAGTAATTATCTTTTGGCTAAAGAAAAAGCCCAAACGAATGCTAAGCTGCATTATCGCTTGGCTTCTGACATGAGCTGATAATCAGATTTTCTTGCTTAAATCCATGGTGCTTGAACAATGCTACCCACTGTCTGTCCTTCCCGATATTACCCTTAATTAGAAAGAACAGAAACACAAATCTGAATTATTTCAAAATCTGGTTTCCATGGTCAGTGGTTGGAAGGGCTTAACTTTATTACAAATAAACCTGGCTTTATTTACTAATGAAATCTGAAATGTTAGGCCTGTAATAGTAGATAGTCTAATAGTACAGTGTTTACATGCTGAAAAATCTTGTGCGGGCAAAGTATTTTGTAATAAATCGTTAAGTAATTGAATTATGATTCTTTTATCCAATTAATAAAGCAGAAAAGGAGACCCATAGGAAGCCCTATACCATAGTTTAGGGCAAGCAATGAGTCATTGTTCTCTATCCTTGCTCTTTGTATGTAATTTTTTTTAACTTACATTTGGTGATTGCCTGTTTCTGTCTTTCCAGAGATCTGAGATTTTTGTCTTTTTTTTCCTAAACTTTTGCATTTACTGACTCCTTGTTTCTGAACACTTGACACAGTAAAAACTTTTTTATTTCTTATATATATAGCTGGGGAAATAATTTTCTTTTGTTCTTTTTATTTATTTAGGGGATTGGAAGCCTCTTTTTCAACACTACATAGAATCTTTTAATTTGGAGCAATAACTTTTATCCTCTATAAAACAGAATATTTTGTGCTGCCTGATCTCTCTCACTCTGCTCTGATATAGCTGCAAATCTACTTCTATAGTTACTGTTGTGGTAAAACATAACTTTAGCAAAATGTAAATTTAAGTCTACGACAAAAACAGAACAGTAAAAGTAGATAAATAATTTCAGTGCGTGCTTTTTGTTTCATAGGGCATATATATATATCTCACTTGTTAATGTACCAGCATATGTATGAAGCTTACATCAATAGCTGGAGTTTTCTGCATCATTTTCAAGCTATCTTCTTTTTTCAGTAAAATACTGTACATCTTAAATAGATGTTTGGTGCATAATAAATAGTTATTTAAGAGAAAAGCCGGGAAGAAAACCGCAGTGTTCTTGGCAAGCCAACAATTGAAAAGTACAGGTGCTAGGAGTGGGTATAGGCCTAAAGTAAATAGTTATGTTAGTTTTTTCTTTTCTAATCAAAAGAAGGTACCTTTCATTCTGAGAAATTTATTTCTTTTAAATATTTGCAATTCACAACCGATAGCACATAACGCCACTTTTCTTTCTTCCTTGACAAAGGGAATAGCTTGTGGTAACAAGCAGATGCTTGAGTGGGCTATGTGGCATGAGGTGTACCATCAGCCAAGAAAATCAATATTTACTGTTCTAGTATCTTTGTGGTGTGGGAGTTTGCCTTGTTTAAAAAGAGGATCGTGTATAATATATAAGACCTTGCTTTTAGTTAATCAAAAGAGGGTTATTATTGAAAAGGGCACGTTCTTTATAATGAGTCGCACTTAACCCTCCATGTTCTATAGTCCTGGTCTGTCCATTTATTATACAAAAAAAAAAATAAATCAAACTGAAATCAGCTGAACTTTTAGATCTGAGAGGTGTTTGAAGTCACAGAACCACAGCCTGGTTCGGGTTGGAAGGGACGTTAAATATCATCTTGTTCCAACCCCCCCTGCCATGGCCATTCTCTTATTTAAAAGCGTTTGTTGTGAGGTAATAAATATGCTAATAACAACGGTAAAAATGGTATTTGTTCACTAGGAGGGAAGGTGAGTCCCCAGCCACCACCGGAGACCCCTGAGACCGCTGCCTCATCACGGTTTGTGGGAGCGCGGTTCTCCCGGCGGGAGGATGCGGCAAACCCATGGTAGTGCTGAAATACAGGACCCATGGCAATACAGAAAAACCCATGGAAGTGCTGAAATACAGGACCCATGGCAATACAGAAAAACCCATGGAAGTGCTGAAATACAGGACCCATGGCAATACAGAAAAACCCATGGAAGTGCTGAAATACAGGACCCATGG
>JAOTQQ010000001.1:58955457-59026316 GCA_026546715.1 Gallinago undulata
ATTTTCACATGAGCTAGCTTCACCCTATTTGAGTGTGTAAATAAGTAAGTTGTACTTCCTAGAATAAGAAGGAAACTATTTTATTGATATATTCCTTACCGTATATTGCTGCTGCATTTTTTAAATGTTTAATTATTATTAGAATGTATTGGCATCCTGCTCTTAGATTCGCATGCTATTATCAGTGATTGAAGGCAACAAGGAGGACACACAGCCAAATTTTAGCTATTCACGTTTAATTTTTCTGTATTCTCTGTCAGCCTCAGGCAGAGTCTTTTCCCTTTAACGGTTTCAGCTGCAACAGTCATACTGCTTCTGAGAACAGTGTCAAGGAAAACAACTTTACTTTGCTAACGTGGAAAGATTTAGACTGCTTCTTTGAGGAGCCACTGGTGTTTCTTGGGACTAGGGACCTGATCTCAAGCAGGATTTATACCTCTGTCCAGGATTTGCCTTTTGCCAGTGCCCTGAACTTTGCCAAGTGTATGTTTATTAAAAAAAAAAAGAAAAAAAAAAAAAGAGAGCTGTGCTTAGAGAACGATTAGGCAGCTAAACTCTTGGAAAAGTCCACCATCCCTTAGAGCTCCCTCCCTGGCATCCCTCTGGACCCCCCTCCCCGGGGCTGCCTGCCCAGGCAGAGCTGTGGTGGTGAGGGGCTGGCAGCCCAGGAACTGGGGACGTGTTTGGGGAGTCTCTTTTTCCAGCTGTGAAGCGCAGCAGTGGCTGACGATGCTGCTCAGCCACCAAGACAACGTAGGAAGCTCCAGAGCTTTGGGTCAGTCGCTGCTCCTCTCCACTAGCTGGGACCTGGTGGCTCCCTGGCAGAGTCACCTTCCTCCCTTTCACTGCAAACCACCCAAAGGCACAGCACTTCTTGTGGCCATACGTGCCTGACAGTGATGAGTTGTTATTTAGAGCTGAATTAACAGAATTGCTTCTCTGGGTTTGGGCTGGTCAAGTGAACCTTTTGTATTTGATAGCATGCGTTTCTTTTCCTTTTTCTGAGCATAGGAAGGATGAAAGTGAGTTAATTGCCCTAGGAGAAGTTCACCTTGATTAAATCCAGCAAGATTGGATGTAGTAGGAAGAAGCTAGATCCAAGAGGTAGGAGAGATGCAAATCACAAGACAAAGAAAAGGGTATAAGGAAGCCCTGTAGGTACAATTCAGAAACAGAGGTAGAGACTGCTGGTGGCTTTTGAGCATACCAAAGCTAAAGCTAGATGCTGCCATAGGAAATGAACTGCCATAGTACTGGGTAGAGTTTATAAACTCTTGGATGCTTCTGCTTGGATGCTTAGCTCATAAGTGGTCCTCTGAATGTGAGTGGGATGGCTCACTGGAAATCAGACCCTGAATTTTTTGTCAGTTAGGCTGAAAGGTCGTCCTCTGGCTTTTAAATCTGGTTTAGTTACAGGGAAACTTGCTGTTGCAGTCACCCTCAGTTCAAACAAGGAGAAATTCAGGCTCTATAAAGCAAAGCGTTTGAGCACATAAAAAGCTAAATGCAAAGCAGTTAAGTCTGGGTTTGGCTCTAACTCTAAGCATAGACTTAAGTATTTTGTCAGGTCCAACGTACAATGCCTGAATCCTTTACTTTGCCAAAAAGAAATCTGCTGAATTATGTTGTGGGGGTTTTTTTTTTCTTCCCCTCCAACATAAATTCTGAATGTCGCCAGTGTTTCTAATTATTGTCTGGTTACTTTACACAGGTATGTGCTTGATTTATAGAAAGCTCGCTTAGCAGCACGACTGTCATTCAGGATTTGGCAGAAACAGCCTTCTATTATTTGGTAGCGGTTTGGTTTCTGGCTGTAGACGCAAACAAGAGGCGTAGCCCTCAAAAACATTCACGCAGCATCCTTCAGGAAGGGAGGGGAGGTTATCCAAGTCCCCATGCTGCTGTACTCATATAAATGCTCCCTCTTTTGTTGCTGCTGGACTCCAAAGAATAAAACCAAAAGACAAAGCAAGAGGCGGCACCGCTGAGCGAATGCCACAGTGTTCCCTTAATCCATGTGGATCAAAAACCACAAACGTTTTGATTCTGTAAAGAATCTTCCTCAGTATGCTGGATTAATCACATGGATTAATAAAACACTGTTGCACTCACTCAGTGGTGCCTCCTCTGCTTTGTATTTTCTTTTATTATTCTTTAGAGCTCTGCAGGAACAAAAGATGGAGCGTTTATAAGAGTACCATAGGCGCTGCGAATTCTATAAACCTCTCCCTCTGTAAGGTATGCTTCTTGAATTTTTCCCTATGGATCACGCACGGCAGATTTGTCTGCGTACTAAGTCCTGTGTTCCTATCTGCCTGAAATACACGAGGAGTTTAAAACCTGCGCTTTTTTTTCTTTCATTTTGTTTCTCTTTATTTCTGGAAAGAGGGCGGCAAACAGCACGTGTGGAACGCTCTCGTTTTGCTGCTTTTGTGGAGCAAACACTTTTGTGTATCATCTCAGTCACTGGCTGGAGAGTGGAGCCGGTGGGCAGGGGCTGACCGTAGAGAAACCCTTAACTCTAACAACTTTCCTACGCAGGAGTGACTCAGGAGGTACATACAGACTGCACTTTTGCTTAAAATATGCTCACACATAAAATATATCTGCCAATGTTAGCTTTTGTGAAGCCATGTGATAAGCTGCCGGCATCCGGCACCTGACTGTTCAACTCTCTGTAGCTTTTCCAACATCTGCTTGCCAAAAAGCATCCTTTTCTGCCTTGTAAATGTGAGGCTGGCCTCTTCCTCTGCTGTAGGCCCCCACTCCTTTTCATCGGTGGAGGGTGATTAGTAATCAATCTTATGTTATAGGTAGATTAAAGGTCTGAAATCTCAGGGTTTGGCAGTGCTGAAATTGAAGCTTTAAACTTTGCAAACAGGACACATTAGGGTCCCTGGGTGACCCTAATGGAGTTAATTTAAAAGATGCAAAATCACTTCTTTTTCATGAGTAGAATGTACTTGAATTTATTTTGGTGTCTTTATGGTTATTACTTATAGGGTTGGATACATAGTAGTAAAAAAAAAAAGAGTCCTAATAAAAGATAACTTGATGGCTTTCTAAAATATTCTGCTCATGATTTTGCATACTTAGGTTTTATTTACAAACAAGGAGACCCTATAAGTGTTCCTGTGTTTATTATTTATCCACTGCGATTAGAGGTTCTGGCCTTTACCTGTTAGTTCAGTCTCACAGCCGTTCTACCTTTCAGGACACCTGGGTTACATCAAAGCCAACAAGTTACAGTGTCATGGTCTCTTACAGTAACTCAGCATGCATATGAACTGATATCCTCCATCCTAGGCCTTCTAGACCCTAAGTTATCTACTCTGTGGATGAAGATCTGTTATAAAGAATGTAGGTGCATAACAAATCAATCCAGCATAGTAATCTTCTTAAACAGTGAGTTTATGTATCTTTACAGAGATGGACACCTTCTCACGTGGCCAGAGGAACATCATTCTTGTTATATTCCTCATTCTTCTCAGGCTTCCTACATTCTTTCCATTCCTACCTTCCTACCACGCGTCTGTCCTGGCGTGCTACTGCAGCATCCCATTTACATGTGCATTGCTACAGGGCTGGATGACTCTCTCGTTGCACCCACTGCTTATGAGTTCTCCAGGGTTCAGCCCCATTGATTTCAGTCCTCCAGCATCCCCTGACCCTCATGGGATACAGCTCTCCAGGCTCCTTTTCTCTCTGTGCCTCCATTTACTTTCACTGAGACCGACTTTCCTCGCCTTTGCCAGAGACTGGCACTTGATTGACTGTAGCATCACACCACCAGTGACCTGACTTTTTCTTTTCAAATGCTGCTCTGAAAATGAATCTCTTTTAGGCAGATAAGGCCAATTTCAAGCAGCAGGACGTCCTGCAGTGAGCTCCTCCTTTACTTTCATAGTATGTCTGCTTTGCCTAGGATTCCCTTTTTTTTACAGCCTGCTTTATTCTTTGTGTTTTAGAAATTCCCCTATGAATCATGTTCTACAATTGATTCATACTGCATACTATTCATTTTTCTGCCACGTGTTGCAGAAATGGTGGCACTTTGTTCTGCAGTTTTATTGTGCTGAGCACCTTCTCCTCTCGTGTTCTGTAGTCAGTAGCGGTGAAATATTGTTTGGGACTATTATCTATCGGTGATAAGTGATTCCAGAATTGTGCAGCATAATTTTCCGTAGAAATTCTGAAAGCAAAAAGGATAACAACATGGAAAGAATTGCTCAATAAACAGAATTTTACGCATATAAAGTATAAGCTCTTTCACTCTGTGGTAAGTGCCATTCATTAGTGATGAACATAGAAATATTTTCCCCTATAGCCGGTGTCGTATAAGTATCCGCTATGAAGCTTCTTACATCTTCCTTTCATCTCTTAGGTGCTGACCAAAGTCCTGGGGTGAAATGAGGAGCAGCTATAATTTGCAGTGGTGGAGATGATGTTTTAAACGTGGCATGCCCTGACAGACACGGGGCAGAGCCTCTCTGTTCTACTCAGCCCCGTTCACTGCAGTGTTTTGTAGCAGAGCACAGGAAAGATGTCGTACCCATTTTGGAGCAGAAGGGATGATAAAAATCTTGGCAAATCAGAGAAGAGTCTTCAAGAATAAGACAGGCTGTTGCAAAGAAGGGAGTAATTTTTTTTTCTCCCTGTGGATGACTGATAGGGCAAGACATAGTCCTTTTAAATGACAGCCTCGGAATTTTGTTTTGACTTTTTTTTTTTTTTTAGTGGCCAGAATATATAATTTAGTGCTTACTATTTATCAGAATAGCTTTAACGGAAATCTGTCAGGACGTGGACAGGTAAAGCTGATTCTGCCTTGGAGCTGGGAATGGAATAAATGACATCTGACCTCCTGTGATCCTGTAGAGATGGATTTAAAAGTGTTTCTCTTGTTATGGTTGTCACATTTCCCACCAATAACAGAGTAGGCATTCTGCCTCTCATCAGGGAAAGCCTCATAAACCCAAGGCTTAATATTTTGGAGAACTAGGTCTTCTTGTAAGACCTGGGATCTAAATAAATTTATTTTCTTAACTGACTGCCTTGGGTTAGGTTCTAAATCCATATTTCAGCATCTGACTAGAGATAGATAGGTTTCATAACTGCCGAGTGTTTACCAGTTAGTGAGTTATTCACATAAAGAAGCCATAAAGGTTTTATTCTTACAAGTCAAAGACTTTTCAGGTTGGAATGGCAGGGGAGTGAGATGTGAGATGATTTCTATTCAGATTTTTAATATTAATTTGCCACATCATTGTAGCTGGAAGACACAATAGCAAAATCATTGCCCCAGTGCATTCTTGCAGTGTTTTTCTTTCTTCTTTTTGCTGAAGTTAGCCAGCTTTAGGTCAGTCTCATCTCCCAAAATTGAAAGGACAGTCAATTTAATCTGGCTCCACAGACTTCCAAATTATTTCCTCGGTCTCTGACATATTACCTTCTGAATTTTAGATTTGTTCTTTGTGGACTGCAGGGCTTTTGTCCTCACGCCCACGGCAGTTCACCTGGGGGTTATTTGAACACTTTTAGTGTATGTGTACTGTACAGCCTGCAGATTTTGTACGTAATGTTTAGAATCAAGGTATGCTCTGGCTATCCTGAATGCTTGTAAGTGAAAGGATAACAAAATACTTGCTTTTTGCTCTGGTTAAAAGAACTATGGACAAATTTCTGGCATATATTCGGAAGCAAGTGATTGTCATAGAAACACAGCTGCCCTTTTATAAATGCAGGTTCTAAATGGGATCAACTTTTAGAAAACTTCCTCTAGTAAATGACTTCCCAGCAGAACTAATCTGGAATAGAAAGTCCAATTGCAAATTGAAAGATCCAAAAGGAAACCAGGCCCCAACTTTTTATTATTGGGACTGTTTGCTGAATGTCGGTTGCTTTTAGCCTTCCTCAAATCTTGGGAGCCTAACACATGATTTCCAGCACATGGGATGGATAACGTTATGGTTTAAAGACTGCATATGAGCTGGGCTCAGGAAGAAGAGCTGAGATGGGAGGAGAGGAGCAGATACACTTTACAAGGCTGTTTGCATCAGATATTTACCTTAGAAGCAGTAGTCTCTCTCTCAACTCAGTGACCCTACATGGCTGCCTTGTCCTTCATCGTTGGATGGGGTCTGAAATTACAGAAAGGTAGCAATGTAAGATTTGGGTATCTAGTTAGGGCTGGATTAAAGCTGTTGCAGATTGGGATATGGAAAAAAAAAAAAAAAGAGGAAGGAGAGGGGAGTGAAGAGCCTTGATGTACGTCAGAGGTAAATTGTGTGTTCCTTTAATAAAGGAGAGGTCTCACACCCTCTGTAATATACGTCAAAAAGTGAACAATTTACCATACATTAAATGACCTCTCTTACTGGAGCAGTGATTTGGTGCAATAACAAGTACTGGAAAAGCTAATTGCTAGAGCCAGGAAGGGAAGAGCACGAATTTGCTGGGACCCCGTGCTGAGACATTGTGTGTCGCAGGAGTAAGGAACCCATCCTCTTGAAAGGATGTAGCAAGATCAAACTAGTGATGGCTAGAATTGGTCAATAATGCCAGTTCTGGTTATTAAGAATTGTAGCTGGTCTCCTGCTCAGCTTTTGAGAATGTCTCTGTGCATTACACTTCTTGTGATGTAGTTGTACGTGTGTATCTTCCAGCATCGGTCACTAAGCAGGTTTTTGTATTTCTGAGAGTCAACCTATCATCGTGTCGGTGAGGAATACGATGAAAACCTGATGCAGTATGTCTGTCCTCCACTGCGAGTCATAACAGTACTACTTAAGTTATTTAATTGAGAAATTAAGCAAAGACAGCAGTTAGACATCTTGTATAAATCTTGAAAATAACAATAAGAGGTTATTCTATATGAAGAGGATGAAATACTGTCAGCACAATCAAAACAATAATAACCTGATGCAGTTTTTCAAGAGTTGTTCAAGAGATGTGCAAGGAACCCATAACCAGCCTGAGCGGTATCACCACGTGTTGATGGTGACAATAAGGAGAGACTAGGAGGAGCTTTCTGAGGCCCTGATTAAGGAATTTTTAAGTGCTTTTAAGGGCGTGTTGAGTTGTATTCTTTTCCAGGAGAGTATTTGAATGGGATTTAATCCTGTGCTCAAGCACTTTTTTCTGAAAGTGGTTGTCTTCTGGAATCAACTTTTATTTCCATTTGTGGTCTAGTGACAGCCCCCACCTGGATTTGAAATGAGGTCATTGGACCTGAAAGGTGGGGGTAAAGGTATCTAAGTAGCTTTCATGGAGACTTACTCTGTTGCCTATAGCTACTTCCATCTTAAATAAGGAAGTGTGGCATGTTTGTATTCACAAATCCCGTTGTGCAATGCTCTGTCTCAATCGGGGCTGTCTGTGTCTCCATATTAATTCTGAGGGCAGCTGCAATTTCCTCCATTTCATGCAAATCAGCTGCAGCCTTAAAGCTCCTGGCAGGTCGCCAGCATAGCCCTCTTTGGCAAAATTTGGATTCATCTGGGCAAAGGTATTAGCTCTTTTGCTACAAAGGCCTTTATTTAGGGAAATATTTCAGTACCTTAAAAGACAAATACTTAAGGAAATTTCTACCTTTTAGACAGATGTGTTCTTTAACTACTAGAATAGTCCTAAAGACAGAGAAATAAACAAAAAAATAATTAAAATGAAGGTGTACATTCTTGCTGCTTATCTTGAACATTACTATAGATGCCACTGCACCGGTGCCATTAAAATGCATGTCAGGAATTTTCCTTGGCTGCCTCTATGTAGCCTTTTAAGATCATTCAACTACATAATGACTTTTAAAGATATTCTTTTCGAAATGGAAGGACTTTTTTTCACCGCCTAGCTGAAAAAGATATTCCACAGATTTTCAATGCAGGTTTTAACGATATCTTAATTCCATCTCTCTGATTTTTGGAAAACAGCTAAACTTTTCAGACTGCACAATGATTTTGTGGTTTGTACAATTATTCTGAGAATATTTTTAACTTGTACATCATTATAAATACTGTAAATGGTTTTTGTTTTATTCTGGATATATGATGTTCTTTTTAAAAGCCAGATTTGGTAAAGGTACCTAATTCTTCCTTCTATTCTTTTCACAAGGATTCCATTCATAGATTTCCTAGGCACCCATTATTTAAATTTTAGTTCTACCTGAACAGTAACAATAAAATAACATGAAAGGTTCCATGTTCATGGTGTCACATTGATTTTTAATTTAATTAGTTAATGAATAAGATTTATCTTTTCCAGCTATTACTTCCATATAGTTTCTTGGCCTCTTAGAATCAATGTGTGTTCATCCTGTATAGGTTACCATCAACAGAAGTAGAAATTCTTCAGGAGAAAAACTGAGCTGCTCTTCCACTAGTGCAAGCAGGTAATTTTTACCCAATACCCTCATGTCTACAAATGCTCTAAAGCACGATGGACTCCAACAGATATTACCAGAAACACCATTGCTTGTCACTGAAGTGACTGACTTCTCTCTTTCCTATTACTGTTGACATGCAAGATGATAAGGCCGTCTGTAGCATCTGAAGTATTTTCCAAGATTAATATTTAGAAAAAATGGCACTATATTTGCACTAGATTAACTGGAGCCACTTTGTAACTGTCCCCTTGTTCCTGTAGTTCTTGGGCCAGCATTCATAAAAGCTCCCAATTTTTAAGCCATTAGTGTTGTATGCACTTCTATCAGATCTGCTGTTATCTCCTCTCTAAGGTAAACCATGCCAACCAATTCAGTTTCTATTTTAGAGCCTTCTCTGGGCTTGTGTCTTGTAACTTTGTGAAACATACTTCTGCCTGAAGAAGGGACGGATTTTATTTGGAATGCTATCTTAACCACAGTCGAGGTTGGTGGATCATAAACTCCATGAAGTTTCACTTTCTTTTAATCATAATCTCTTTAAAATGGATATTCATTTACCAAACAAGCAATTTTAAAAGAAATTACATAGTGGCTTAGGTATAAATGGTACAATTTGATCACAGTTAATTAGAATTTAATTTAAAGAAGATAAAAAAGTTCATGCACCTTCATACAGCGCTCCACCTCTTGCTCTATTGACATGATTCTAATCTGTGTTCTTTTTATGTCATTGCTATCTGTTAATCAAAATTAAAATACTGTCCCCAGAAGGTCCAAGTCACTGAATAAGGTCCAAAACACTCAAAAAGATCCACTGAAAGAAGCTGACCTAATTAAAAACATGTGAATGTTTGCTATAGTGAGCTGCTACCAAGGAACTTATGGCACTAGAAAAAACATCTTTATAAATCTTTAAACTCATGGAGGTAGTGAAGAAAAGAGAATAAAAATAACACCAGAAAGGAAACGGTGCCTTAGTCTGTGTGGATGAAATCCACTTTTCCATGGGCACTACCACTATTTGAACTAAACAGTATGAACTCTGGCTTGTGCTAAAAACTGTTATGAAGAAGATTTAGTGGAGCATTCAGCTGCCAGATGATAATTTATCCATTTGATATTCTCACACAAGTTAAATGGAACAATCAGTGCCTGGGACTGCAACAAAAGGAACTAAATCTGCAACTGCTATCTTTTCATAAAAATGTAAGAAAACCCCAAACCATCAGCACTGCCTATGCGTGTTAGCTGTGTCCAAAATTTGGGATAGTCCAGGGAAAAAACTGCCTACCTAATCGACAGGCTTAACACATGATAAAATAACAGATACAGGTTTCAAGATCTACCTGTTAGTCAAATCTGGAAAGTGAGTTCAGACCTGTGCATTGGTAGCCTTTTGTGGTCCAATTGACTTCTGCTTGCTCCTGGGTTACTGTTATGGCCAAGAAGATGCTTTGGGGAGGGAGGTGGGTGCCGCCGATGCCAGGTTCCAGTTGGGCCATGTGATGTGCAGAGGGTGAACATCTTGCCTGAGGTTCAGCAGTGACGGGGACAGGATCTGAGTGGGGATCAGGCTGTGCACATGGGTTTTGTCAGTGGCTTTCACCACTGAATCTATGTGAAGGAAACGGAGGTGTCTTGGCTAGCTTGTACTGTCCCCTATCTTCTGAAGAGTGGCTTTGACCTGGAGTATTATAACTGTGATGCGTATTAAAATGTTTATTTCTGTACTACACACAGTGCATATGCCAGAGCTGTAGCTGTTCCCAACAGCAGTTGTTAATTACTTAGAGGTCTGTTTGTAAATGCTTGCTTTTTTTTTCGAATGGCTTTGGGGTGAATTTGGGACTTTATTAACAACAGGCGATAGCCAGAACCATCAGCTTTTTTGAATATGATCACCAGTTCAGGATGTCTGCACGATGTGGGGATATTTCATTCCATAGAAAATATAGGTAAGATCTCTTTTTAATTAGAGTGCTAGGAAAAAGAAAAATCACTTCAGGGAGCCAAACGTGCTTATAGGTTTTAGCTGAGCTTTTTAAGTCCTTTTGACGGAACCATCAGACATATTTACCAGCCTCGGTCTCTGGAGGTGAGTGTTTGCTCAAAGGTCTGGGAGTGAGTCTTCAAGGAGCCTGCACGCTGCAGGTATTGAGTATAAATTCGTATGCATCGAGCACTCAGACAAAGAGAAGCGTGGAGGAACCTGCGTGCCGGCTATTTACACAATGCACCTCAATTGCCCGCCAACAGAAGACGTCTGTTTGAGGGCTCTGCCTTGCCAACCCTTTTTACGTGGGTCGAATTCATCATTTTGAGAAAGGGAGCAGAAAGACTGAGAAAGCAGAAAGCGGAGGAGCGGGAGGATTTATCGCCAAGTTGCTGTAGTGTTTGAGAAATGGAGGAATTTGGTCGAATGGTCCTTTTCAGCCGTGACTCGCCGCCGCCCGTCACTTGGTGCCGTAAGAGTCGTCGGGATTCTCGCGGTGAGCACAGCCTGCTGCCAGAAAAACCTCGACTTCTGCTAATGTATAGGCATTCATCATCTGCTGTTCATTAACACACATATTGCTAACGCCTGGCAATGGAGCGAACATTTTTCTAGAGTGGGGTCGAAAAACTAATTATTCACCATATGGTGGCCGGCTCAGCAACAATTGCTGAAGCCATGGAAGCAAAAGGAAGTTGGCTGGTTGATTTCTTTGGGCAGTTTGCACAGCGATGACTCTCTTGACACATGCCATTCATGTGGCCGCTGCATAACAGATGGGCTAAGGCTGGGAACTGTGGAAAAATCATGGCAGAGATCTGGTGGCAGCCCCTGTCTTTTTATCCTTCAGAATGACTTTGGGTCACGTGGGCTGGGAAAATAACAAGTAGGGGATTGTGCTCCGAGGATTTCCCTGCTTCTTTCATAAAGCCAGAGCGTAATTTTGACCGCCTTTTCGTATTTTGTTTATTAAAGGGATCAGGGTTTTAGATGAAAGAGATTACTTGGTTTGTGGTAGGGGGCTGTGCTGTGCCCATGACACTCGGCTCATTGTTAGCAGGAAAAATGCTGGCAGTTTGATAAGGGATAAGAAAATGGAGGGGTTTTAAATTAAAATTTAAATTACTCCTTATTTGTTCTTTTCTCATTTGTAAATCTCACATAGGCAAGTTAAGATAAGAGCTGTTTTAGATTCAGCATACTCAAACCTGAAATGAGTTAGTGTTTTTTTTCCAGAGGAGCTTAGGCAGGGAGGGTAAGATTAATTTGAGCATGCTGCCTTTCCAACTTGTGTGCTTTCTGGATTTCATATCGTCCCACCAGTGCCTGAATGGGGAAGGCACTGAAAGTTTCCAAGCAGAGGTTTGCTGAGCTTTAATGCCATTCAGAATTAAATCGGGTGGGATTGAATTATCTGGAAATTAAATTTGAATTGATTATAGCAAATCGTGGCCGTTGAGAATTTTCTCATGTCTCCTTTCGCAAGAGTCGGGAGGAAAAGTTGATGAGCTGCAAAGGTATTGCCAGATCCCTTCTGAAGCTGTGCAGCCAGGTAGGTACTGGTCAGACTGGTCATGACAGACCTGGGATGGGATGGGAAAGGTGAAGTCGAAGCAGGACCGCTCATGAAGTTGAGCAGCACGAGGGAAGATTTGCAGGTGAATCAATTAGAGTCATTTGGGATTTGGGTCTGTCTTGTCAGGAACAAAAGATGAAGTTTCTTACATGAAATGTGGTGTGTAAGGTCTGGATTCAGAAATCTCATTCTGCAAACACTTCTTACTATCGTATTTTATCTAAACTTATATGTTTAGATAACATATACATATATAGGACTTCTTCCCCCCCCCCCAAAAAAAAACAACCACCAAAAAACCAGAAAGAAATGAAAATCTCTTATATGGCAAACTTGAAGCAATATTTTACAATTCTTTACTTTTGCAATTTCTCTTTATAAGCAAATGGGCACGTGTGGCTTGTCACTGTGGCGTCACATCGCTGGCTGTTTACAAGCAACACCGCCATTTCTGTGGCCATGGTGACACTGAGCAAGGCCGTTGGGTGAACACCACATGGCTTTCAGGGTCCTCACATCGGCCCTCCTGCAAAACCCCATTGTCCATTCTTCTCCATCAAAACCCGGGCTGTTGGTTTCAAAAGCAGGTTCTGCTGCTTGTGTGATGGTGCTCAGGGGGAGCCACTTCGCAGGGTGGTGCTCGTTGCGTCGCAGAAGAGATTGAGCAAACAAAAAATAATGTGGTTTTATCTTGGATTCTTCTGTCACTATTTATGACAGGCCAGGGGTAAATAACACAAGTTTTCATTAGGGCACGGTGCTTTCCCATATGGGATCCCATTTTTGCCAGCTCTATCTCCTCTATCAGAAGGAAGCTCGCCAGCCCATAACGCTGCTGACACTGAGCATTCCTGCTGGAGAAGGAGTAAAACCAGTGTGTTTTACTTTATGAACTTCCTTAGCAGCTTTGTTTTCCCTGCATTGAGCTGAGCAAGCACAAACCAGGGATACGCTGCGTCCCCTTTAGCCGTGCCACACGTCACCTGCATTTCTGGGTTCTTGTGACCTCCTCAGGCTGGGATAGCTCTTTTCCTCAGCCAGTGCTTATCCCATCTTCCCTCCGTGGTTTCTCTACCCATATTAAATAGGGGGATACTCCTTTTAAAGTCCGGCAGAAGATTAGGACTAGTGCCCTCCAGCAGTTGCTGGAGAAAATATCTGTGTCTCGATGCACTGCTTGAGGTAGATTGTGAGAGGGCTGGATTTTCAGATCACTGCTCCTCTTTGGCTTTTGGAAGTAACTCCAAACCCTCAGCACCTAATGAGGTCTTCTTCCACCTGTGTTGCACCCGCTCACCGGAGCTTGCAGAGCTCTCTGCTCACCTGGATGGAAAAAGTCCCTCGGATTTTGCGTAGAGATTTGCAAGGAATTCTTATGGTTGTGATTTATAAATTTGCATGCCTGCCAAATGTGATGGCTAATAATCTCCTTTCCTGTGAGAAAAATGCAGAAGAGGATAAATATTTATAAGGAAAGTTCCACAAAATTCCTAAGGCCTCAGGTGAGATGCAAAGGCATTTTGCAGATATGAAGAGAGGAAAAGCTGGCATGAAAGTGTGTCCATATACACACTTACATATATACATATAATACGCACTCACAGTTCCATGATATTTTACAGACACATATTTATGTATACAAGCGTATGTTTTATAGCAAACTCATTTATTTTAAAAATAAAAGATGCATACTGACAATGCTGGGTCACAAAGAACAGAGTCAAAGGCTCTAAATGTAAGATTGGTCCTTTTTAGAACACCAGATGATGCCCTAAGGCATTGCAAACCAGTTTCTTCATAAAGTGCTTCTAATCCAAAATATGATTTTTCAGTGATTTTCTCCTTGTCTGTTGTTACACTTTTATCTGAGCATTTTACTAGAAGTATTTACATTCCTCCTTTTTTTTTTTTTTACAGTGCAATTAGGGAAGTGTAATCTGTGCCCCTCCCTGATTATGAAACACATGAAATGTAAATTATTTTGTCTGTGTGCTAATAGCTAATGAGACTTCAAATGATAGCTTTTCTTTTTTTCATCAGCTGGAATACCATGCATTGTGGGAAACAGGATTTGATACGTTGACTGTGAAGTGCAGTCTGGAAGACTGAAATTTGGCAGAAATGTTTCTCAAATAAGAATTTGCTGTTCCTTGCTCAGGTTCCTACAGGAACTGGAGATGGGTTGTACATGATTCCGTGTGTGAAAATTAATCTCCTGTTGTGCTTTGGTACTTCTGCTGCTCACTACACAGGTTTTTTTTTTTTTAAAGTTTGCTTCACGAAAGCCTTAACGAAGCTCTCAGGCTTTTAAAACAGATGATGAGCATAATCTTTTGTTTTATGAATTAAGATATGTTATAGGAAAAAGCTTTGTTTTGTTTTGTTTGTTCTTTTTTTAATTGAACTAAATACCAGACATTTAGACATTGAAGTGTAGGGTTTGAGTTTAGCTTTTGTTCACCACCCCACAGCTCCCAATGCAACCAACAAGAGCTTTGAAGCCCAGAGGTAACAAAAAGCTTTCTTTTTGTTTTGAGGCACAAGACCTGCCGTGACCTTCACGTAGGGAACTGGTGAGTGCTGGCTTGGCAAAAAACCTCTATAAATTGCCATAAATTGTGGGTACAGAGCAATGCAGCAATTTCTGGCTAAGATCTGGAGCCCAGAATTTGCTGATTTAGCCAGTCTTCTTAAATCATAGCACGGTTCTTTGCTGAGCTGAGGGACTCACCCGTTTGGATAGGATGTGCTGTTTATTCTGTTGCTAGGTTAATATGTCTCTTACTTGAAGAACAGATGAATTGTGTTGCTCTCATCCTTGTTTAATACACATCTTATGTAGATTATATGAACCAAATTGATTTAAATGGGAGATTAAGTAAGGGCTGCGTGGTGATTATATGTGCCTCCAAGTGTTAGGTTCCGTATTTAAAACTTTGCTGTGTATATTTTTTTTAAGTCCATTCACATAGAGAGTAAAAAAAATCCCCAATCAGAGTACAGGGATTTTTGCAGGAAGAACATTTTAAAAACTTCTTGAATTAGCTTTATTTCAGTTTTGTCAGCCTTAATTTGCTGAATCATCAGAAATGTTTACTGGTTGCTTTGGCTTTGCTACCATCTCCATCGTGCTGAAGTGGGCCATTAACATAGTTTGGGAGATATTCCACTGTCATTCTCCTGCCACACATTACCAGTTTCAGGGCCATAAACTATAAAAAAAAAAAAAAGAATCTGGATATTTTTTTCTGTATTTTCCTGCATTTTGTTTTACACTATATGTTTTCATCCTCAAGCAGATGGTTTAAATGGGAGATTAAACAAGGATAGTGCAACCACTTTTTGGGGGAATCTCAGCCAAAATTGAGTGTCCCTTTCCCAGGAAGCAATTTGACCTGAATTTGATTTTAGTTAGATTAGGGTGGAGAGCAAATCTCCCTGCTTTTACTTATAATTCTTCTCAGGAGAAAATTTGTCACAAAACTAGCACAAACCATGGAACGTGATGGTTGGAGCGTCAGGGTGTCTGGAAGCCCCTGAAGAAGCAAAGATCAGCTCTAGTTGTGCTGCTCCTGACTTGTTTGTCTCAAAAGCTTGTGAAGGCCTCCAGAGGTGGGGTCTTTGCAACCCCCTCAGGCAATGGACCTCAGTTGCACATACCCTTCTTGCACAGGACTAGGTTTCATGGGTTTTTCACTGCACTCAAAAAAGCAATTAGACTTGGAGCCCTTCTGGAAGGCTTTTGTGTTGTGTCTGGTGGTTGGAGTTTAAAGCAGGTTGCTTGAGATTATCTGCAAATGGTTTGGCACAGTAGGGATGGCTTTTTTTCACACAAATAAGGTTAATCCCATTACCATGCTGTCAATACTGCTGTGGCCTCCTAAACCTGTGCTCAGCCTCCTGACACTAAACGCCTCACTTGTTGGTTGATCTGGCCACCTTTACACATAGTCCATTTGAGGTCTGTGTCAGTGTCAAGCTTCTTGTATCACCTGTCAAGTGCCCCTAAAAAGGATCGATGGTAACCAGGTCTTGTGGTTTTCTTCTGTTTGCCAAAGCGTGTGTAATGTTATTCCATTTACAATAATATTCTCTGCATTTCACAAAGACTTTGTGAGGAATTATCGGTGGATACAAGACCGACTTCCGCTCTATGACTTTTTGGAGATGTGCTTCTGAAAGTTGGCAAAAAAACCAAAAGCAGATTGCCTTATAATAAGAGTAAAGCATGTCACAAAAGATGCCAGACACTTGTACATACTCTGGGAGTCTAAGTCTATACATATCCACACAATTAAAATAGAATAAATGTATGTAGCAGGTTGATTGTACTACTTGTGTTGGGAAACTTGCCAGACACGTGTCGTGGTGGTCAACAAGGTTGACAAAAATGAGAGAAGTGACAGCAGTGACCAAACTGGGCATGTAGGAAGGGGTGGTAGTTTCCTAGTGGCTTAAGTGATAGTGGCACCCTTATGGCACAGCAGAACGAGAACACAATTATTTGTGGTGTGCAGATTTTGCATATAAAAAGGCTCTGTTTAGCCAAGAAGTGGTTTTTTTTTTCCACCATGTAGCTTTAGTCTCATGCAAATGAATAAAAGTCCTGTAAAAGTATACATAAGGACACAAGCAAGTGTATAGACACTATTAAACACAATAAACTCTGAGTTTATTGCTATAGCTGTGTGATATGGGTGTAGCTGCAAGACAGGAATCTTATTTTCTCGGGTTGCTTAGTACAGATGACAGTTTTCCATAACCCAAAAGTTGTTTCTGGCACCTACCATCTGCTGAGGAAATCCTCATGAACTCTATTGTGGAAAAAAAAGCAGAAGCTTAAAGACAAACTCTGGGTTTGGAGGTAGGAAATATTTTTTCCCAATCCTAATAATGAAAACTTTATTAAGTCCACATTTTTAATTGGCTTTTTTTTTTTTTTTTTTTCCCAAAAGACAGGATTTGTTAGGAGGGTAAGAAATTGATCTCTCTGAAAAAAATTATAAAAAGAGGAGATATGTGTGTGTTGACAGCTGGGCTGTGTTGGTATGGTGGCTCTTTCCTTTAGCTATCTAATTTTGGTTCCGAGAACATTACACAAACTCAGGCACTCGCTAATTCGGCAAATAAGGACGCGCTGCCAAAGCAAATTCCAGCTGTGAACGTGCAATCGATTCTGGGGCTCGGATAGGAAAGTCCCCTATGCCTGAATGTAAATTCACTGAATTTCACTGAATTGAGTGAATTCCATACGCATTTGTCCGTTTGGCTGCTCCCTCGGTCTTTGAACAAGTGCAGTTTTTGCAGTCAGTGCACAAGCTGACCCTGTCGTTCTAACAATAATGAAAATATTTATTGTGGGGGACGTTTGGGTTCGTATCTGGGTTTTTGTTAGTAATACCTGAGTGGGAGCCCAGTCCTCGCGTCCGGCTGCGTGGGTGGGATTTGACTGACCGATGGGTGTCCACCTGAAATGCGGGTGGGAAGCGCGTGCTGCCTTGGCAGCGACTGACTGACTGCTGTCACGTTGTCCCCACCTGATGTCCCCTGGGTGTAAGGATGCTCCTCCAGCACCGGGAGCTCTCAGAGGCTGCCTGCTTTTAAGACAACATCGTGCTTCAGTGCTGAAGCACTTGCAGGTCGATGGAAGGGTCCACAGCTGGGGTCTCTTCCCACTCTGTGGCAGTATCAGTGACACATTTTGGCACACTTGTGGCAGCAGGATTGTCTCCCATGCACCAACCCTTCTTCTGGTCCCTTCCAGCAGGGCCATGCTGGTACCTGCTGACCTGTGTACAGCCTTGGAGCATAAGATGAGGTGTCGCTGGTGGTGAATAGAGGCTAATGACCAAACCTGTCCTTTGCTCCAGGCGGTGACCTGGGGGGATAAAGAACAGCAATGGCCAGAACAAGATATCTTCTGCAAGGTTTTAGGCTTGGGAGAGAGCTTTTTGGGAGCAGGGAGCCACAAGAAAAGGTGCTGAGAAGCACTTCTTGGCTCAGGGAGCTCAAACTTGTGTCCAGAGGTTTTGACTAAGGTGGTAGACACGTTTATGCAGCTTGGCTGGAGACGAGACACTCTCCAGGAGGAGTGTGCTGGCTGTGCCCACCCAGCCTGTGGCAGCCCTCTTGCTGGAGGAGCTCCAGGCATGAGCCAGGTTCAGCCACGCTCTTATGAACCCTTTTGAGGTCAGGAGCAGGACCTGCTTGGAGAGCAAACCAGTCTCTGCTAACCTCACCTCCTGTTTTGCTTTGAACTCACATTTCTGGAGATCCCTGGTTTGGCCCCAAAATCATCTGTGCAGAACGTGCATCATCATCAGCACTCTTAAGTAAGTTTGGATGGATGGATTTTGGTTTGTTTCTTTGTAAAGACTGATGAATATGGAATCAGATATATTACTATTTAGTGCTGAAGTGCAAAATTGAATTTCACTGAGCAGTCAGAAAGGAGAAATACTTTCAGACACTAAGCTTTCAGACACATAACTGGAAAAAGTTATCTTTCAAATAATCTTGTGCTTGGTGTGCTATCTGTGTTCTGTTACAATTTTAATAACGCTTGCTTCACTAACTAACACTAACACAGACTTTGAATTCTGATTAAGTTGTGTTTCAGCATCTGGACTGAAGGTATTTAACACTTTTCTTAGTTTGTATTCTTTCTGAATAAGCTGTGTAAGTTATGGTATAGTTAGGCCAGAGCTATAATAGCCTTAATAAATTATTTATCTCTGAAAATAAGGATTAATTCAGCTTAGCTCCCACTGAATTTGAGTCTCATGCTTGTCACGTTTTGATTAGGGTTGCAATTTGCCATTTTTAACACCAGGGAATCCATACCAGATACAACAGTTATGAATCTGCTAGGAAAATAAATGAATAAATACTTTCCTCAAAGCTTGTGCTGTATTAGAGCAGAAGGGAGCTGCTCAGAAGGAGCCTTGATGTAAAGTGCAGGTCTTCTGGTGCCTGGAAAGCCACAAGCACGGGCTGAATCTTCTCTGTGGTGAGGAGAGAAGCAGTTTCCATCCAGCCCTCAGCCTCTCCTAATGCTAATGGAGCAATTAGCAACACGGCCACTTGCTTTGCTGGGTCTGATGGAAACCCATCCCTGCCATTCTTGGTGCCTGCCCAGGAATCCCTCCCAGGCTGCTGTGGTGTAAGTCTGTGAAACTGATCTGGAAGTAGAGTGTTTTATCTGTTAAACAGTCTTCCCAAATTAAAAAAAAAAAAGAAAAAAAAAAAGAGAAGATTTTACAAAACTGTGTCTTATTCAGATTTTCGTTTTAAATATGTATCTGTACAATTCTGCTGCACATTGAACAGCTGTTAGAACAAAAGTAACCAATAAATAATATTATCTTTCTGGCTTCTAACTGTTTAGTGGGGTAGAAAATTATTGGGAAGCCAGTGTTTGTTCAGTTAACAAAGGAGTCAAACTATTTAATTTAACTAAATGAATGAACACCGATAATGGAATTTTCCTGTCATCTATTAATTTTACTAGACCTCTAAAATGATTATAATGGTTTTGTCCCTTCCATGCCATCTAAGGGCCAGACTGTGAATGTCATATACTGGGAGACAGTTGCTGATATAAGTAATACAACTGGCATTTAATTGGTGTAACCTCACTGGCATTATGTTCATGACTACTGAAGGATCAGTCAAAGATTTTAGCCTGCCACGCTGCATCCTTTTTAATTTGATTTTCAAATGCTTTTTACAAATGAAAAGTGTATTATTGAACCTCAAATCCAGAGCATCGCTGCCGACTACCCATTACTAGTCTGACAATACAAGAGCTATTGTGGGAGCTCTACCTTAGAGGAAGAACTGCTGTTCAGCCTAATTATTACAGATTATTAGATTCATTTTTTAATTGAGTAGCCTAATTAAGGTAGCCCCCCTACTAGCAGCTAGGAAGAATATATCTATTATCCTGCGTTCTCTTTCTCCACTGCTGCTGTGCGTTCAGCTCCCTGCAAAATTGCTGTTGAGGAGGAGGAGGAGGAGGAGGAGGAGGAGGACCGTGCAAAGTGGTCGCTGTGTTCGCATCGGTTGCCAACTTCCAGACGTATTCTGACAACAACAGGTTTGGACAGAATTTTTAAAGCGTTTTGCCCCCCCTGTTTTTGGGGGGCGATGATGAATGTACCGTACAGGTGACCTTTACGCAAGGCTGCATGCTAATATTCAGAACCGTGCTTTTGTTTGTCTGGAACAATGGCCTGTCATTAAGAAAGCTGAGGTTGCCAATATGCCCCCAGTTTCAGCGCCGGACCCTTCCTGATTGGGCACCGGGGAAGCATCGTGTGCCTTTGACTGAAATGACATGGAAGATGTATGGTCCGAGTGCCGTCCTCAGCACCACCGCTGGGATGGGAAGAAAACCACGCTGACCCAAACAGACCCGCGCTCAAACAATGTCGCACCAAACCAAGACAACATATCGGGAAGAAAAATGCTTGTAAACTGTGTGTGCTGGAAGATGTATTGGCCAGACGGCCATAGGGCAAACTTTGAACTATTGAAATCTTTAGAAATATTGTTTAGTTCTTGAACAATGCTTACAAACCTAATTAATCAAGCATAGATGGTTATTTTCACTCTTTACATACTGCATCATTTTGGGACAAGAATAGGGCTGTCACTTTTATTTTGCTGACCACTTCCCAGGTGCTTGCTGGCAAAAGCAGGGTTTGAACGTGCGTTTCCACAGCCATCCCCAAATAACAGCCTCAAGAGAGATCCTGGCCTTCTCCTAACCCTTAACGTGCTTCAGACCTTCCTGTGTTTTTCCGTGTTTCTGTCGGTGCATTCCTTGGGCTATGATGCTTCATTTTCTTTTTGGTTTAGTTCCTTTTGTATTTAAGTACTGCTATGAAGAAATATGACATCTCATCTGGAACATATTTTAAACCTGACATGACCATAATGAGTGATGGTGCAGCTAATGGCATAATTTTAAAGTCAAATCAATTGTATATTTACCTCTCAAGACATGTGTGGATAAGAAGTTCAACATAAGACCTATTATTACTTTTATTTTTTTCCCTAGTGCTTCTACTACAGTCTTATCCCTAGAAGCTCTTTGGAACTACCCATGCCATGAATTCCTCTTGAATTGAATGTAAGCTAAGAACTTCAGTCTCTTTCCAAACCTCACGCTCTTTGAATCCACGATCCTACTGATTTTCGGATTCTGATATCTCTACATTAATACAACTATTATTATAATAAACATGTACTGATTTCAAAATTTTTGATATACACTTTGTGGCCAAAGCATCCTGGACTACTTAAATGTAAATAACTTGACAGTTGATATTTTTAATTACTTTTAAAAGCTATCATCATGTTTATTAAGTATTGAAACTAATTTGTACAGACAGTAAATGGATGTTAAAAGCTTTAAAACTTACCTCAAGCTATTATGTACATCAAGAGCCATAAAATATTGTCTCTTGTTATAATTAAAATTACTGAAATAACATTTTACTGGTTAAAATACCAGTTATTTTTATATTTATTATACTTTAATAGTCACACTAAATTGAGCAAGTAGTGTGCCTCCTAAGGTAGATTATAGTTCAAAAAAAGCACTGTATTTTAAATCACATCTGATCTTGAACTTGACTTTAAATGAACAGTCAGGGTTAAAAGCCTGTGTGCCAACTGCCCTGAGAGGCAACATTTGCCCAATTTCAGAGCTTACTTACTGTAGGACTGAGCATCCTGAAGCACATGTTTCCTCGTTTGAATGCAATGCAGTGAGATATGCCCATAAAATATGGAACTACTGAAAGCACCCGGGAACCTTTTTTGCAGTTCTAAGTATAAGTACTAATTAATATGGATTGCATGTTTGTTATTGTCTGTTTTTTTTTTTTTAAAGTACTGTTTGTAGCCTGCCCCCCTAGTAATCTCATGTAGGCAGAAGATCTAATATAGTAAGCAGTCTGTATAAAAGCATGTCTCTCCCAACCAGGCTTGAGGTGGTGTGGGAAAATGCTCAGCCCTGGCTTGTCAAGGTCTGCTGACCAGGAAACACGAGCATCCACTGCTAGAAATCTTCCTGTTTGCAGGAATGAATGGAAAAAAAGCCAAAGCAAAAGCTGTTTTGATCAGGCTAGAAACTCTGAGTTCATGTGCAAGATGAAAAGCATTCCAAGGTATGTGGACCTTCAGGGTTTGTGCACGCAACCTGATGACAAAGTAAGGGTAACTGTGGGGAGCTACAGGTTAATTTTAAAGATGCAGAGCTGCTAGATCTCAGTAGACAGCATCTCCATCTCCCAGCACTCAGAAATCACGAGCTGAACCACCTCTTCGCTTGGTGTTCAGAAATTCAGGATCTTTGTTTTTATTCTACAAAGAGTAGAAAGGCAGGATTTTGGTGCAAAAGGGAAAGAGGGGTGGCGAGTTACTAACTTGGTGGCTGCTGCTCCACTGTATAGCGTTTTAACTTTTTTCTCCCTCTGTTTCAGTCCATTTAGAGGAGAGGACAAACGGGTTGTGCCACCACAAGTCCCCAGTGCACTGCAAACGTGGCATTTCCAAGCCCCCCAATGACCAGGGTGGTGGCTCCTCCAGGAGGCTGAGGGGCAAGAAAGGACCTAAACCTCCTCAGATCCTGTCGTCCAACAAGGCTGTAGCTAAAGATGCTGCGTTAGGTGTGCTGGGAACACAGGTAGGTGTTTCAGGAGGCTGTGGCTGGTCGGTGGGAGCAGAGGTGAGGTGCTGCCTGGTTAATCCAGCGGCTGTTGGGTCAGGTAGATGTTGCCTCCGTTTTTACCTCCTCCTTCCCTATCTGGACCCCCTCACTCTGTTTTATTTTCCATCTTGTCTCCAGCAGCACCAACCCAAGCCTGTCTGAGACGTTGTTCTATCAGCCCATATTCCGTAGCATATTCCAGAAACTTGTTACACCATTCACAGTGTTTTAAATGCAAACAAAAAACGGATCTTTAGAGTGTATTTCCCATAGGTCGAGGTTCTTTTCCCTTTCCCCCAAGACCAATTTAAATACTGGTTATGCTGGCAAATGGAAATTTGTACCATAAGGAGGCTTATGTCGAGGTGAGCGCAGAAGAAGAAGAGGAACTGAGCTGTAAACTTAAACAGTCTAATTGTGAGATGTTACTCTGCTGTTTTGAGATGTTTGGGTCTCCAGGGACATGAGTCAAATAATATTTTGGTCACTGTCTCAGTATATCCACCCTCAGATGAGGATGGAGGTGGCTTTCTGGTCCCGTGATGGTAGGAAGGCAGTCAGCCCCCATGTCGGGTGGTCTGCAGGCACCGCTTCCTCCTTCTCCATCATTTGCAGATCTTCTGCCTGCACCAGTCACGGACGTTTTACATAGACATGCATTGAGAATAATATATAATAAAGTATTTCTGGTTTTTTTTTGCGCAAGCATCTATATGTCAGTTCAATTGCTGAGCAAAATCCTCACTTAGGGTTTTTTTTTTTGTCCAGAAATCTGCTCAGCTCTCATCATGTCTTCCAGGGTCCCTTGGCAGGCATGGAAGGGGGCAGGAGAGGCATCTGAACCTTCCCACCTGTGCCTCACACAGGCTGTGTCTGGGTGGCGGAGGGTGCCGGCGGCGCTGGCAGCCCCAGCAGCCCCAGTTACCATGGCACTGGAGACTTTCTCCAGGCTTCTTCATATTCCACGAAAAAAAACGCTCGGGGCAAACACCTTCTTTCGCAGAAATTTGGCATGACCGTCTCCCTCGCTGCTGGCCCGTTCTTCCACCCATCTCCCCACAAAGAGGTTAATAAATGTTTACTTTTTTTTTTTTTCCTGTTTCCATATGGTTTGTTCACAGGCTTTTGCTTGTGCGTGTATGAATGCTCGCTTGCCTTGACTGCTGTGAGGGAATTGTTCTACTAATGCTGGCCATCTTCAAATCAATGCCTGCACATAACAACAGAAAGTGCCTCAGATGTAGTGGTTTCCACAGGACCATTGTTAGTGCCTTTGTTAAGCATTTTTGAACCTAATAAATAATGTCAAAAGTCTCTATCCTCACCAAAAATGTTCCTTTTGAAGCAGTTCTAATAGTATTTTTGTTCTTCGATGTCTCCCAGTGTTGTGAAGAATTTGTGCCTCACAATAGGAATCTGGTGTATCGCGTGCCGCTTTGCCATTTTATTTATTTATATATTTATTTATTTATTTTGAGATGTGGACCCTTCTTTTCTGGGCAGGCATTCCTATTTCTTTAGATAAATGCTAGTTTTTCTTGAATAACCGTATCGCTTGGAACTTTGGTACGGTAAAACGCTTCAGAATTTCATAAACTGCAGGAGGATCGAATCTTAATAATGATGGAATGAAGGGAAGGAAAACAAATTGCTGAACTTAATTAAATGCTATTTCAGTGAACCTCCTTTGTGTTTTGTTGCGTAACTCGTAATTAAATAAAATCTAAAGCAAGGTTTTAACAATTGCTTTATGCACTAAAACCCAATAATAACAATGGTCAGAGATGATCACAGTAGTCCCCTCTGGCTGCAGTATCTGTTAATCTAAACCTTAATGACTATTTATTCTGGAAGAATCTCTAATTGGAGACTCGATGTGATTCATTTTATCTTACATAGTACTCATTAATGATAAACTTGAGCTGTCCTTAATCTGCAGTTGAGTTTGTGGATAATATTCCCATTTCTGTAGCGCAATAGCATCAAGCAAATCAAGCTAGGGTGAAACATATTTGCTAGACCTATTTTATTTTTGCGCATTTTACTTGGCTTACTTTAGTTGGGCTCTGGGGAAAAATGTCAAGCATCACATTTCTGTGTATTCTTATTTTCTGTGGCACCAAATCTGTTGGATGTCACTTGTATTAAACTGTCATCTGTGCTAAAAGAGACATTCTAGCTTGTTTTCTGGCTACGGTAGAGGTAAATGTTAGAAGACCTACAATAGGAACAGCCTAATTGTGGTGTTACGTGGGAGGGTCTAAAACAAATTTCAGCTCACCACGATTGTAGTGGAGGATGAAACTCCATTTGGGGCTTGATAAATCAAGCTTCTGATACTCCTGATGATAGTTTAGTGGACTTATGACTGTGTTCATTTTCTTTTACAGCTGATGCTTTAAAAAAAACCCACCCTGAAACATGTCCTTGTCCAGGGATGTGGCACTCTTGGCCCCACAGCTACAGGTGTTGTGGCAACAGGAGTGGGGACCAGAGGCTGTCCTGCCTTCCTGGGAACAGGGAATGCTGCCAGTCCTGCCTGATGGAACATTGGGTGCGTGATATCCCTTTGGAGTGGGACAAAAATGGGTGCTATCAGTGCATTTTGTAAGTACTCATAAATCCTGGAATATCCTGACTGCATCTGTTGATGTAGGAAAAGGAGATGAATTTGGGGTGTGGAAAAAACACCTGAAGCAGTCCCTCTGAAAACAGAGGTGCAGGTTACCGATACGGAGAATAATGAATTTTAGCAGGGATTTTAGGAGTAGCATTTTTGTAGATTTTTTTTTTTTTTTTAAACTTCTGTCTTCCAAATTTAACTCGTAATTTCAAACCAAAACAAAAAAATCTCTCTGGGGAAGGTTTTAGCCAGTAACAATGGTTTGCTGTCAGAAGTTAAATAACAGTATTATCAAAGTGTCTGACAGAGAAGAAAAGAAAAGAATCCCACACCTTAAAAGCTGTGTAAAAATTTAAAAAGAAATATTAAGAATTTAGTTTTGCCATTGAAATTATGAAGAGAAATACTGGATAAAACAGATCTACTGGATAAGTACAATAATAGGTTTTTAGTGTAGATGTGTTTTTATTTGATGTTACAACATCAGAAAAAAATTATGTCGCTCTTTTCCCTAATATTTGAAAACTCAATGTAATTTTAAATAGTAGAAATTAGAGAGACATTCTACTTTTCTTGTAAACTTAGATGGGTCCAAACAAATTTTAGAGTGCGGTTAGAGTTAGCTTAGAATTATTTTGTACTTCGCTAAAGCAATAATTTTAACACCTTCAAGTTTTCATTGTATGTTAGGTTGAAGAAGGCTGACACGCTGCTTCAAGACAGACTGACCAAGTGCCCAAACCCACAACACAAATGCTGCCATTGGTCTACCATAATAAAGTAGAAAAAATAATTTTGCTACGGATAAGTGAAAAAAAAAGTAAAAAAAAAATAAAAAAAAGGATGTGAACAGCATAATTCTCCACACTTAATGTCTACAGTTAGACAGACAAATCAAAATTATAACACGGAAATATAGTGGTGAACTTCTTAAAAATACACCAATTATTGTCCACCGTACCAGAGTGCAAAACCACTGTTGATAAGGCTTCTGTCTTCTGAGGGCTTTGTTGCTTATCTTGATGTTGTCTCTTTTTTTTTTTTTTTTTTTTTTTTTCTTAAGAACTTTCCTTCTCAGGAAGGTGTCCCTGTCATTAAGTAGGGCTCTCCTGGGGAAAGCAGCTGGTTTGACTGGTGGCAGTTTCTCTGTCACCAACAGTGGGTGCCGGGAAGAGGCTGAGTTGCGGTGGATGAATTGCTGGGCATGGGGAGACCCAGCTGTGTCCCCAGGGGGCAGGCTGGCGTGGACCTGCATGGTGGTCTTCAGAAAGTCTTTGGGAGGTCTTTCCCCTCCTCCTGCACCGTGGTGGCTACTGCTCTGGGGGATACTAATTCCTATCATTTGAATATTACTAAGGCAACATGTCTCTCTTCCCAACTGATTTCAGAGGGTGCTCCAGATGTTGAAGAATTGAATAATAACGTAACAATAATAATTTAACAGCATTGTCCTTTTTTTCTCAGACAGACTACCTGTAACCGTGCAAGGCTCAGACACTTTCTGGCCATTGCTCTTGCCATTGCCTTGAGCTAGGGGAAAAGAAGTGGTCCTCAGACTCCTGGTGACAAACTGGCCTGACCCAGTGGCTCTGCCTTCCCGGCGCAGCACGCAGGAGCTGCAGCCTGCTGAGGTCTCTGCGCTCAAGGAGAGGAAGATATTCAACCCCTGTTCACCCGGGGCGAAAGAGACGGTGGGTATGAGCTTGTTTCATGTAGTTAGCTTCACAAATGCACCATCACAAGCACAAAACAGGCCCCATTTAGTGTTTTACCCATGCTGAAATTGGTGTTTTGTCGGTACCTGAGGTGGCTAGCTTGACTGCCTAGATGAACAGTCATTAATCTCCAAGGTATCTTAAATCTCTGCTGCCTGCTTGCTCAGTTACGTTGGTAACAGCTATTGTTTCCTAAGTTTGTGTTTAGTTACTGTAAGAAGTACCCAAGAAGGTTAGAGTTCGAATGATATTTTTTTTCTCTTAGAAAATCTGTCTTTTTTTTTCCTGTAGTATGGGTTTTTTTACAAGGTTTCATCTGTTTTCTTTTTATTTTTTTTGGAAGAGCTGGAAAAAAAAAAAAAAAAGGTGGTCGATACGGTCTGTATTGCAACTGTCTCTAATAAAACATGTGTGGTCTTCTGAGAAATTAATCTAAGAATCCCAGGAAGGATTCAAAGGCCTTCCTGGTGTGGATTGTCTGATGCATCTCTAGTACTTCAGTATACAGGGCAGTTGTCTACGTGAGTTACACTAATTTAGATGGCCAAAGAAATAAAGCGATCTCTTGGACATCCTAGGTAATTAGAATAAATAGGAGCTTTTTTTTTTTCCTTTCACAAATAATTGATGGAATTGTTATATTGCTAGAAGAAATCCAAAGTACTTATCTTATCCATGAAACATCTTCCATTGACTTGAGAGATCTGTAGATGCAGACACAGTAGATGCAAAACAGTCCTTTTGCAATGGGCAGAGGCCTAGACTGGACCTATAAGTCAGATTTAACTCAGTAATTAAAAACATGAAGGTTATCTTGGTGGGCTGGAAAAGCGAGAGGACACCCAGAGAGCAGGGAAAAAAAAATGTCTGTTTGTTGCTGTCAGGCTTTGGCAACAAAAAAGTGGAAAAGAGCAACAGATCTGAGCAACCTGATGGGCTTCCAGCACGATGAGTGAGGCAGTGTCAGGTGTGCTGAGCAGTAGCCATCAGCATTTCTGAGGTGGGGACAGTGCTGTGAGTGCTCTGGACGTCATATGTGAAAAATCCAGCTGTGACTGTTGATGCACCTCTGTGTATGCACAGTTTGAAACTACCTAAACTTGTTTTGAACTGAAACTTGCTGCCTTTCAGATGCAAACGTGATACTGTATTTCCAAGGGCAAGAGCGCACATTTGACAGTGGATTTCCTTTATATGATAGATAATTCCTGTGAGGAATCTTCATTGCTTCTGGTGAGATTTCTTTCAGACTATGTTTCATGAGTGCATAACACCCAGAGAAAAAATCGCTGACGATAAGAGGAAGATGAAAACCTTAATATTAGATTGGCTGTGAGAGACAATCTAAAGATAAAGATTTTTGGAGATGGGAGTTCTTGGCGATCGATATTTGCTGTTTCTTTTGCTATAGTTACTCCTGCAATTTGTATTTTCTCTTCCTGGAGACCTTGGAACTTCTCAGAAGAAATCAAGAATTCCGTTCTTCTTGTCTTACCTCACCTTACCTCTCCCTTCGTCCCTGTAGAATGGATACCTCCAAACATTAAGCATTCCATTTGAACATTAAGCAACATGACTGTCATCTGTTGTTCACAGCTGCTATCATCTCTACTCATGCTGTCTTACTGGTGACCTCTTCAGTTGTTCGAGACCCTTCGCCTTGCTGCAATGGCTATTGGCATCCTCTTGCCCCCAAAGCCCTGAGGAGGCTCAGCTGATGCTGTTGGGGCTCCTGCAATGTAGCTTGCTGGTCCTGGGCCACCTGGGCAGGTAGCCCTCTGGCAGCAGGGTGGGAGCCATGGGAAACTCAGCCAGGAGTTTGGCTGGTGTGACACATCAGCTCTTGGCTGTGTGCCCTTCGTACCCCTCCTGCTGTGGCCTGGCTGGCCAAGCTTTGTTGGTGTGCACCTGGTCTTGCTGCCTTTTTGGACCTCGCTCGTGAGAGGAGTTATTTGGAAAGACAAGGAGAACGTATGGGATTCCTTGTTCCCATTAGGGGACAGAAACTAATTTCTCAGGAAAATAGTGGGGGAAATTCCGTAGGAAATTGGAGGGTTGTCTTGTCTGGAGGATTAAATGAAGTAACTAGGATTCCCCCAAAGGTTATATTTTAGTCATAGGGCCTTTCCATATGGAGTCTCCTCCTGTCCACCACCAGGCTTTTTCAAGAAGATATCCAGCTTCATGACAAATATCAAATGTTTATGGGCTTCTTGGAGCCTTCAATCAGAGTGAGAATTTCCATCTGCTCCATGACACGGTGTTGTCCACTCAGTTGTTTCATGTTTAAGTAAATACCTCTAAGCACCCTCAACCACAGCTTTTACATAGGAGCCATGAAGAGTGAAAAAGTGTGATGCTCCAAATCCAGTTTGCTTGGACCCTATTTCTTATAAAGGGTAACCCTTCCTATAAAGGACTAAGCTTACCTATGAAATGTTACAAGAGCTGAGGTCCTCAAAGAATAGTTTAAATATTAAGAAAAAAAAGAAATGTTTTCCTAAGCACCACCAGTGCCACATTTGATGGAAATTTGAAAATCAAGGCACAGTCTTTTTGCTGTCAGAACTTCCCCTTTTCCTAAAAAATCCAGAGCTATGAATGTAGCTGATCGATTTGGTGGTGACACGTGAAAGAAGACAAAGCTATATTTGTCCCACTAATGACAGAAGTGAATTGTGTTGTGCCAGTCAGATGTACAATCCTGAGATCACAGGAAAAAGGGTTTTTTTTTTTTTTAGAGAAGAACCCCCCTGCTATCTTATGAAAGCACTGGAAACAATTATCTGAAGGTGATATTTTAATCTTCCCCCCCCCTTGTTATACTCTGAAGTGCATCTGAAATGCACACGTGCACTAGCTGCCTAAATGTTTCATTGCAAATAAATTATCGGGTGGATTTAGCACTTTCCTTCTTTAATTATTAATTAAAAGACTTTGAATTTTTGAAGTTATTTACTACCTGAAATAATTTTGTTTCAGAAAACTTCCACCTGTGTTTTATGTGAACTGTTCCTTCTGATTGACAGCTAGTAGTTATTCATGGTGTCTAATTGCTTTTCTAAGTCACGTGTGACTGTCTCCTTCCCCTGATTTGAGAACTGGGCCTTTATCAAAAGAAGAGTAATGAGCTGTGATTAAAGATTGTTCTTGGGCACGTGTTCATACATGAATACAGGAAAACGGAGGATATTGGAGAATTTGTCTGCCTTAACACTGTACGGACCTATATGAAAAGCACACGATGGTGGCCAAGTTAAAAAAAAAATAAAATAAGAAAAATTCATTGCTTGTGCAACTCAGCCTTTCACAGAGACACATCAGCAGAGAATCCGACCCAGAATTTTTGTGTTATCCACAGAGTGCTATCAATCATAGGCATATTTAAATCCTAATTATACTCTAATTAGAAAAACCCGCAACAAAATCAAACCCACATTGGACATGAAAAGTCTTTGTACTTGATAGTGCATTTTCATTTTATTCAATTTATGGCGCTGTTAGTGATGTCTGTGCTCATTTATCACCATAGACCCTTTCTTATACATGTCACTTTGCCAAAATAATATTAAAGCTGAAATTATTCTGCCAGTTGTCAATGGTAGGATTTTTTTTTTTTAAATTTCAGCAGATATTATTTATCAATTTTGAACAATAGAAATAGATGTAAGCAGGATACTGTTTTTCTTACAGTGAAAAAAAGGTACATGACCATTATAGTAAATAGAACAAAAGGAAAAATGTTTGTGGCTGTATTTTCTAGCTGGAACATAGTGAGGAGGAAGACATGGCATTTTATACAGAACGTGAATTTAGATTCATTCTTAGATGCTGAAAACAGGGATTTGCACATGTGCGCTGTAGCTATGTCAAAGTTTGGCATTTCAGTTGTCCTGAGATGTCACTGGCTCTGAGCATGCACAGGTTTCACATGTCCTGAGAAGACAAGGGTGTGTGTAACATCCCCATCTCATGATTTCCAAGGCCGGATGGAGTTTTCATCCTCTTATGCCTCTGACTGCATCAGTCTGCTCTCATCCTCAACATCAGAACCCAACAAGGGGACAACAGCTCCTTTATTCTCTGGACCCCTGTCTGCTGAGACTCATGAGCCATGGAAAGAAGTCACCCGAAGGAAATGCAGGAGGTGGGAAACAAGGGATTGTAGGGGATGGAGGAAGAACGTGAGAAGGAATGGAGAATGGAGGGAGGAGAACCACAGTCATGACGTAGCCTGAGTTGCCTCACACTGCTGGTAGGACAGAGTTTTGTGCTTTGACTTCTGCCAAGACGTTTCTTCTGAAGCTGGGTTGGTTGCATATGTCTCAATTGCATAGAAGGCCAGCAATTGTGTAACGATGATTTTCTTCACTGCTTTGAATGGTCTAGTTTGAGACTGCTTTTGTGGCAAGCCTAAAAATAACAAATGCTGTTGAAAACTGAATTCTGAAAGACACCCTGATAAATACTACTGTGATTTCCATTTTGTACCTTTTTAGTACTGGGTAATCACTCACATAAGGCCATAAAAAGCTCATGAAAAACTTCCTTCTGAATCCAGAGGCAAAGGATGTGCATTAGCAAGGATTTGTCTATGGGGTTTTCAACTCACATTCACAGAAATGTTTCGTGCCGGATGAACATTGAGACATCAACATTTTTGATTATTTAATTATTATTTTTTATTGGAATCCATTGTATGAGTGTGAAGTAAAGAAAGTGAGCCAGATGGAAAAATAATTTTGCCATGCCTATAATAACTGACCAGGGCTTGCTATCAGGCAAGTTTTCAGTGCTATCTGAGATGAAATAGTTTGTCAAAAAGGTGGTTGAAAAAGATTTTATACCCAAAAAATGACTTTGCAAACTCTTGAAAATGTTAAGCTTCAGTTAATACTTTAGGAATAGCTCTCTTTGATTTAAAGAAAATGCAAGGGTGGGAACAAATTTTATAGTTTTCAGTGGTTGAAGTTTTTTTTAATGGGAAAGATAATGTTTTTTACATTCATTCTTTCTTACTCTCATAGAAAAGATTACCATACAAATCTTGATTTTGAAATTAGATGTGAATTTGAACTTTGTCAAGTCTCAAATAATTTCATTTTTTCATGGCCTTTACACATTTAGTGCCCAACACCACGTTGACTAAAAGAGAACACCCTGGACCACACTCTCAGCAGCCGAACACTGGCCCATTGACTTCGGAGAGAGAAATAGTTACGCCACATCAGAGGCTAGATATAGGAAGATGTAAGAAATTTCATCGCCAGGTTCAAGGACTTTCCAAAATTTGAGGACTCATTCAGTTTGCTTACACAGTTTCAAAGACAATTTTCAGTTCTCATTGTTGCCTTGCCTGAAGGTTTGAAAGAGCAAAAAGGGGGAAGTTGTCTAATTATCAACATATGTGAGACCATCACTGACCAAGTTCAGAAGTCCAAGTGTATGAAAACAGAGGTGACTTCTTGCCCTAGTCATGTTACTGGAAGTTTTGCCACTGACTGCAGCAGAGTGGAAATTTCAGGCATTTTTTTCTGTCTGAAGTCGCTTGGAATGTGTCTTTGCTGCAAATGCAGATGCAAATGAATGCACTTCATGACTAGTTCTGCTGAACTGAGGCATTTTCAGGCTTGGTGCCTATATTCCTATGCAATGCTCCATTTAAGAATCAAAACCAACCCAAAATTTGATGAATAGAGAAATTATACTTCTAATACTAAAAATAAGAATTGGTTTTAGACGAATAAATGGCTTTAGGTGAATCTTTATTTCACAGAAGATTTACTTTAGGAATTAAATTTGTGTAAATTAAGTCTGGAATCTTTTTTTTAAATGGTAATGTCTATCTGTCATGTAAGCATGAAGAGAATGTGCACACAAAGAAGTTTCAGTAGGCTGCATAACTATTGGCAAATATTTTTTGTGATTTCCCTTTTTTTTTTTTTTCCTTTAATACAGTTGGTATTGACACATGAGTAAATCCTTTTCAGTACCTAAGATGCACCCATTCCATCTAACTGTGCAACACACAGTGATTTCCAGGAAAAGTGGTGAAAGTTGGAAGCAGGCAATTGAAAAAGTCATGGGAAAATTGCATCTACTTCTCTCTGGGTTTCTGCTGTTTTTCCCTTTGCTTATCATCCCGTGTCTCTTTTGTCTTTTCTGTGCTTTGGATGCATGTTGCTAAGAACTGCCATATCTAGACTGAAATTCACCGTTTGTCCTCTTGTATTGCTGGGTTTCTAATCTCTATTTTGCCCTGAGATTACATCAGTATTTTGTGTTGTTCCCCCCATACTTCCCCAGTTTAAAGATGTGCCCTTTTAGATTTTTTGTGTGTGTGACTTTAACAATGTTCTGTTCACATTTCCTTGGATAGACCCAACAATTGCTTGTTGACCCATTTTAACCCCTTTTGAGCATCATCTTCAAAGTGTAACTGTCCTTGACAATGAAAGAGACCTTCCTATTGTCTGGTCCTTCCAGGCAATCTTTAGCATTGAGTTAAATGGCTTTCAGATGGAGGAGTTGGCTGGAAGGAAGGAGACAAAGTGGTCTGTTGTTTCTGAGTGACTTTGCTGGAGTTTCCCTTTTTTCTTTTAGAATGGTGCATTTCTATAGAAGATGACAGACGTTTTGACAGGTGCAATATGCTTTGAACTGTTGTGTCAGATAATTCTTTTGTCTTGGTTTTTCCCAGCAGAGTGGTACGTCTCCTTAGGATGCTGATATGCATATTGTTTGGTTTTCATTTAGTGTGGTGAAGCCTTCCATCCTCCTTTTCTCTCTCCCTCTCTCACTTTTTTAATGGCCCTTTGCATATATGTAGCTAACCCAGATGGGAAGGCGGAGTGACCATGACTTAAACCTCTCTCTCTCCAACCTTTTGATCGTGATAACTGACAGTTATAACTCAGGAAATTATAATGGCAATAGAGAAAGAGCTCACAAAGACACACAAAAGCATGACCTCAAATAAAATCATGTTATAATCTCATCTTTGGCTGCAATGAACTATGCCTGTATAAAGACCAGACGGTTTCAGGGCTGTTGCTTCAGAGCTGGAAAGATTTCTCTTTGCTGGTCTGCGAATTGGCCTAGGTGAAAACAAGCCATAGTCCCATCACAGTATCAAAAATGGTTTGAAGGGGAAATATATTTTATCTTACTCCTAGCAAGGGGGGTTTATTTCGATCTTAATACTCTTAAAGTTAGCTCAGAGAGTATTTCTCAGTCAGGTAACTTCATTTTTTTGGCGTGCATAGACCGTGTTATACATTTGTGGGTTTTGCAGTGTCAACTATGAGTGGCTTCAGTCCTGCTATGAATTATTGTATTGTAAGTAGCAGCACTGTTAAACTGGTCACGCAGAGAAGATGTCAGGATTTCTGCCTGGTAGTATCTTTTTATATCAGTCCCTGCTTCTGCCTGACTGTTTTGGGCTTAAACAGACTTTCCTACTATTACATTTGATGTTTTCTTTTTATTTTCAGAGTTAACATCCCTTCTTTTGGCTGCTCGGGTAGGACTCTCATTCATTGGGTCACGAGTGACATCCGTGTTACTGAAAGACAACCTGACCCTGAAAAATTGAAAACAAGATCTTCTTTTGCAGTTGCTTCACGTGGCATAAACTCAATGGGGAAGAGAGATTTAAAGGCTGCCAATTAAATCGAGGAATGGACAACATAATTTACTGTAACGGGGAGAGGTGGCTTGGGAAGCTTTGCCGCTTTCTGAATCCTTCTGAGAACTTGATTTAGCTTATGGCATATGTGTTTAAAATATTTGTAACAAGATTTTTTAAAATCAAAAAAATCAAGGACTAGCAGCTAAATTTCTGTAAACCATAGTTGGGTGACCTGGTGGCCTAATTTCCCAAAACCGTGAGGACCCATCAACTTCTGTGGATTCCACAGACATCTACTCAGCTCTGAGGAATGCTTTAGAGTATCCTACTCTAAGATTTCAACGTATATGATAATTTAAAAATTATATGTGTTATTATGGTATATAGTAGATATTTTGCATTAAAAAAAAATTACTTCTTATAAAATGTTAACAGTTATGGGAAGCTTTTCACTGGTGTTTATTATACTCCAAACAGTGAATGGCTATATTTGTTTCTTTACTAGTAGATGCCACACTACTGCAAAGTGTTCTACTGCATGTGAGATAACTGGTCTGGAATACACGTCTAAAGCACTGTCTGAAACGCTGTCTGCTGCCATAGATGGGTCCTAATATTTGTTATACTTGATGGCAAAAGTGCTTCTTTGGAATCACTGAAATTTTCTGTTTCTTCTCTTACTTTTTTTTCAAGTAAGTACTGTTTATATTGTAACTCTTGCTTTTGTAAGTCAGTCATGCATACACGATACAATATCTCTTCATTTTAGCAGCTGTTCTGAGCTGAAGACAGTATTTTTGCTATCCATGCTCTATGCTCACCTGCTACCACTAGTCTCTGGTTGCAAATTTATTCATGTATTGACTGACAACTCGTTGAAACTCTTTATGTCACAACAGTAGAATATATATTTGCAGCAACACTGGAAATTTTAAACCAGATCTTTGTAGTTATATGTTTTAGTCAGCTGAGAACAGTTTCTTATGAGGGTTGGTGGATGGTCTTAACAAGAGGCCTGCCTACTGACACCAGCTCTAATTAGTATGTGTCATGGAAATTTCTCATCTTAAGAGATCTGGCATCGTTCAGGCAAGAACCAAATGGAACCAGTTAAATTGCTTCGGGCTCTTTTGCAAAGTAGAGTATTTCAGAAGCTGGAAGAATTTTGCCAACGGACTCAACAGGCATGAATTTCTTGGGACGATGTGCATCACATTTGGTTTTATGGTTTCCCTTTCACTGTTTGAGGACATTGCAAAGCTGAATAGATCGAAGGGGAACCCACGCCTTTTTCACAGGAGTCCAGTGTAAGCATGGCAGAGTCCTTGTTATGGTCATCAGTGAGATGGTTATTTATTACTTGATTGGTATCTGAAATTTCTATAGGGTTCTCATCAACAAAATGAAGGTAGTTGCTCTTTTGATCAGATCTAGTAGGAAAATATGCAAAGAGTTCTCACAGGCTGCTGATGTCTCAAAATAAGCCCACTGTAACAATTCAGAGGCTATGCAAACTTCATGGTTGTCAAGTATTCTGCTTGCCCTTGCCATATAGACGTCATGGTTGTCACTGGAGATAGAGCGCTGTACCTTCTGCTCCAAAAGCATAGGCTCCTACTGTCAGGATCGGTATCGTGTTGTGAGCATGGGGAGACTATGCAAATTGGATAACATAATGCTGCTCATATGGGAGCTGACTGTGCTAATTCCCACGTTAATCCTGTAAGTGAATGAAGTATGAACAAGACATGCACCCCAAGGCTGCTTGAGGCCAAGCCATGTGTTCCAGACATTGAGGAGAGCTGTGCCTGCTCTCCAGGCAATCAATCTGACTCCCAAGTGCTCACTAAAAGGTGCACCTGCCACCTGATAACATTTCCTGTTGTGGTCAAGGTGTCTAGTGTGGAATATTCTATAAGGAATCCATTGACGAAAAACCGATTAAAATCAGCTGGGAAACTGTCCACCAATTTGCTAAAATTTGGATCATACCATTAGCAAGAAAGCCATGCTGAGCACATCCCTTCCTACAGGACTCTTTTCACCTGTCTGGCAGAATAACACCAGATTCATGAAGGCTCTCCTGGAGTGACAGAACATGAGAAAGCCCACTTTTTCCCCTGGCTGGTGTTTGGGAACCATATCAGGCCCATAGGCAGGAGAGGGAGTTCTAATGGATAGGAGTAATTTGTCAGACCAGATCTAGAGAACTGGGTTAAGCAAGAGGAACAGTATCCATGTTATTACTGACAGCTCTTTCTGGTCAAAACAATTGACCTTTTTGTGCTTTATGAAACTTTGAGTACCATCATCTGAATATATTTTTCTTTGAACACAAATTTTAACCTAATGTGATTGTTTTGTATATTTTTGCATTCTTAGACTCCATAAGTGAGACGGCAGCTTGGACATCCAAATTTAGTGTCTCACAAGAGGCCTTTGGTGAACTTGGAGAACTTCATCTCTACACATGCTCCTCTTTGTCCCAACACAAAATGACTCATCTGACAAGACGGAATCACACCTCTTAGGTATGCTTTTCTGCTGATTTCTACTCATACCCACCATGATCTATTAGCAGACTCTATAGTACTTTATGAGTGCATTCTTCACCGAGGTTTAAAATCAACTAACAAACCCTTAAAATTAAGTTTGTAAGTTTTATTGAAGTTTCCACTGTGTTTCAAAGCATGTTAGCATGCTACAAAATTAATGGCAATAATGAAATCCCCGTTAAAAAGCATAAAGTTATGAGTCCATTTAATAATACTTCTTGCCAACAAAGTACACTTCTGCATCACTAGATTCAAACAAAAGGATGGATCCGTAATTTTTCATCTTCATTATTATTTGGGTAAACATAAAATTCTGTCAATCATCTCAGTTCAATTTGATGTTGCTGACATACGGGCAAAGTATTAAGATGTCCTTCTAGCCTTGTATCCAAATGTTCTAGTCAAAAGTGAATCCCTTTTACTAGGTAAGGTTAGCACCAGATGTTGCATTTTTCAGTGTTTTATTTGTTGTATTTGAAATATTTAATAATACTGAATGTGTAAATTAATAGCTACAATAAATAGGTACAATCTTATGTTAAGCTGTTAAAAAGTTCATCTATGCATTGGCTTATATTGCTGAGATTTAAACATTGACTTAAAATGCTGACAATTAATTGCCTCTGGTCTCATGATAATGATGATGTTCAATCATTAAGATTTTTTGGTGTGTGTCTGGTTTTCCTCACAGAAGAATTTAAGGATGAACTGAAAGAAATGATGCACTGAGGCCACATAAACTCTTCCTCTTTTCTGTGAATCCTGCTGAAATATTTTATGTAGGAGTTAGATGATTTCTAAAATGATAACGAAAGACTGCAGTTTTTATTCGGGCTGGTTGAAAATTTTCTGTTTTCATGTATTTTTGTTTTACAAAATTTTGATTTTAGAAAAAAAATGCTCCCCAGAATCGTACTGATTTTATTACTGCTTCAATTAAAAATACCCTAGTGATTCTTTTCTTATATGTTCAGATTGCTTTATTCCAGGTGTGTTTCTTAAATGGTTTTCACCTTGATAGCTTTAAGGTAGCTTTCCTGCATCAAGATGAAGATTTCCAAAGATGAAGTATTTGACTTATGAACAAATTTCAAAATATAAAGTTTACTGTAAGTTATTGTGGTGCAAGAAGAGGAATGACATTGATCATCAATTTTTCAATTTAATTTTAATTTTACTGATGGATGAATGTTGAAAACAATCCTAGTTAATTTTTATGTGTGACCTCATTTCAGTAAAATGCTGATGTGGGTTTCTCTTGTACCTACTAACTTGGATAAGCTTGGGGTTGGATGCCCCAAGTTGGCATCTGTATTTATATTTTAATTATATGAAGGGGGGGAAGGGAATCCCACGTCTATGTTTTCCACAGTTGGCAAAACCCAGGATATTTTTCAAACAGCTGGTTCGAACTAAGCTTGTTCTTGAACTGGCTGTATATGAGAAGGACTGGTTTTGTTACCAAATGGTGGGGGACAATATAGTATAGCATGTTCATAGTGTGCAAAGCCTGTTTCTCAACCAGAAGAGGGTCTCCTGTTATACATACAGACCTGGTCCTGCACCACTGCCCAGACCAAATAAACCAGGGATCATTCCAAGTCTTCCAGTTATCTTCCAGAATACCGATGACTTGACTATCTAGGAAAGAACAGACAGAAAGAAAGAACAGATGGACTGATTCAGTCTGCAAGGAGCATCCTTGTTCTTGGCAGAGTTTTGTTCCTGGGAAGGAAAATGCCAGCAGATACATCACGGCCATCTCTTTGGGTATAGCTCGGCCTTAGCTGCCTCAGAAGGCAGAGTTTTTAAGATCTGGAGAGTTTGCAAACTTATATTTCCCCCACATATTCTGTTGTACACACGAAGGAGAACTAAATTATGTATCTGTTTTGCTTTTATTTGCTGTCTTAGGAAAGTGTGTGTGTGTTTGACTTAGCCTTAGATTGATATGGATGTGACGGCTGGGTGATCTAAGTTGTGTCAGATTGTTAAGAACCCAATTCTTCTTTATTTTGGGTCAACATGAATGACAAGTTTATCATGTAATTGGCAGTATTGTTCAGTATTTGACTCAAATGTAGGTACCCAATTGTAAATTTGCTACAGGGCTTATCTTTGCTTCTCACATAAACTACTGCAAATGGCATGGAGTTCTTTTCAAATTTATCTCATATTAGCCCAAATTTGGGCTAGTAAAGGATACACGGTGGACAAGGAAACATTATGGTTCCTCTCTAACTTGTGACTCCACCATGATCTAGTTACCAAATGAGCCAGTTCACCCAGAGAATAATTCTTGCCAAAGTGGGTAAGGAATTCAAAATATAGGCCATACTTCTTTGCTGTTTGGTTTTTTTTTTTTTTTTTTTCTGTATAATTGTATTTGAACTTGTTAGTTTCAAGATTATTCCCCTAGCAGAAAAGCAACCGGTCTCGTTATTATAAAGTGCCATGGCTTGTTAAGTCGTAGGGTGTTCTCCAAACCTATTTTACTTTACTTGTAACGAGACAAAGACAATGTTTTGTTTTAGACCTACTGGAAATTGTAATGGATAAAGAAAATGGAGCAATCTGTTTAATGGGGGATGAGAAGTTATTTTCTTCCAAGTTTCTTATTACTTTACTGCTTTAGTTGCTGGCAGCATTGCATTAATGTTAAGCACTGGTCCCCAGCACCGAGTGGCAATTTATCATCTTTCTTGGCAGGCTTCCTGCTTCATCCTGCACCTGCCTCCTTGAAAGAAAACAAGACATCAGATACTTATTCAAATAATGCAATAGCTGATCAGCAGAGTATCTACACAATGGTAAGTTATCCATGATAAAAGGACAACTTTTTCATGCATTATATGTGACATATGTGTCCTTTCTCTTAAGATTTATGACATTAATGACGGTTAGTATTGTTACTATAATCAAATCTTTTACAGCCTAGCTGCAAAGGTTCAACGTATTGTCAATAGATTTCTATATAGGAGTCAATCAAGCAATTTCATAAATGCTTTAAAACACCTGCACTCTCCTTGGAAGTGTAGAAATAGCACTATCATGGTCTCATCTTTCAAGTCATGAAGCTACTAACGTCTTGGTAACTCTCTATAGGCAAACAATGGGGAAGAAGAGTCAAAATGATGTGTTTGTTTGCATTTGTTCCAAATGAAATATGCAAATATCAGATATACACGTGACTTCGTATATTTATATATGTATTTACATGCACGCATATATATGTGTGTGTGTGTATATAATCTTTCTGAATAATGGATTATAGCCTTAATGCACAAATAAAGAAATCAAAGGAAAGCTGTATCTATGAGTCAAGATGTGAAGAGAACTGTAGGAACTATTCATAAAAAGGCTACCTAAAATCTTATTTGCAAATATGAAAGGAAATGTCATGTGGTTTACCAGGAATTTGCATTTTACAAGCCTTGCTGGAAGCAAAATGAGTAATTGCTGGAAGCTGGATGTCATGTACCTGCTGGCATGGGAGGGTGGGTCTTTGGTTAAGGGTTTTTGGTTAAGGCATTATCCTGAGGTGCGGAAACCAGTTCTCTGTGGTGCCACCAATCCCCTGGGACTGGCTTCTAGCTTCTCTGAACCCCACTTCCCATCTGTAAAATGGTTAATCTTTGCCCTTCCCTGTGCATTGTTGGTATGTGTAGTTGGCAAAGACACACAAGTGCCAGTCAGCTGCTTGTATTTGACTCAAAACATTTAAAATATTCAAGCAATACAGCTGCATATGGCGGCGTGGTGATCGATAAAGCCAACTTACCTCCCACTGAGGAATAATGTATTATCTATAATTGTTAAAAATCCCTATGAACAACCCATAGTGTTAGGAGCTGTAACTAAGGATAATTCCTGCCTGAGAGCTCTCGGTGTAATGAGAAAAACGAAGAGGGGACAGAAACACTCAGTGAGAATGGAGAAATTAAGGGAAAATTGACAGGAGTATGAGCACACGTAGACAAGTGGTGCACAGATAGAAGTTGCTGAGCTTTTTAAATATCTTGATATAAATGCGAAGAAGCAAATAAGATAAAAATCTGACCTCAGGGAATTTTCACCATAAATTTGCCAGAAGGAGACACATGGATCCTGATGGTGATGGAAAAAAAAAGTCATAACTGTATGGAGGAGTGCAGGGGAAGAGGTGCCATGTAGAGGCACCTTGCACAGTGAAGATGTACTGTGCAGAGCTGCTCGATCATTAAAAGACAGAATGCTTCTTCCAGGTACCTGCCTCAAAGCAGGAACTTGAACTCAGGAGTCCCTGTGCCAGGCAAATGCCCTGGGGTTGGGGAATGGCCTGTCTCCCTCTTCCATGTCAGAGCTGTTTGCAGTCGTGCATAAAAATTTTGAATGTGAGAAAGACTATTATGGTGACAACCAAGTATTTTAAGGCAAGGTGTTTATTTAAAGCACACGTTGTGAAAAATTTTAGCTCAGAATGTCACATTTGCCTACTGAAATACCGTCTGCAAGGCCGTTTAATCCAGAGGCTAAATCTGGTCTCTGTCTCCTCTGAAAGAATTTTTCATATTGATATTCTGATTAGGAATTTGCATTTATTCATAGTCTAGTCTTCAGCTGAGGTCCCGTTTTATTATCTGCCCATGCAAAGGGAAGATATTCTAGTTTTATGCAAAAATAGTTCTATAGCTATCACACAAAAGAGTTTCTAATTTGTCCTGGTGTGCTGAGCATTATAAATGTTTGCTTTCTCCTGGAGATCTGCAGACCTGGTTTTGTATTTATCCCCAGGGTTAGGAGAGGGCTCCTGTATATTCTGCAGGCTTTTTGGAAAACTTTCCTGTTTTAGTGCTTGCAGTGGCACAAAGAGCTGTGGCAAAAGGCTGGTGGAGGGCTGCCGTTGCAGTATGACAACTTTGCTGCTATATTGAACTTGAGCCTTTTTATTGCCACTCAGTTTTGACTAGCAAATTGGTTTTCATTCTCCCAGGCTGGAAAGATGAATTTTGCTACATTCATGTGATGTTTGACAGAGGTCACCCTTCCTGCCAGGAGTGCAGAAAAGAGAGAGAAAATGAAAGCACAGTAGTCACAGTGGCAGTGCTCTTCTTACCTTATGAAATCATCCTTTAAAAAGAGGCCAGGATGAGTACTTTGGACTCCTGGATGCTGACAGGCAGTATGGATGCTATACTTAAACACCACCACCAAAGCCCATAGGTGTCATGAGTGGTACCAGGTTGGTTGGGTTTTTTAAGTTCTCCCGTTGTTTCTGTAGGACGGGTGCAGCTCAGTAGCCATGGGCAGGTTTGGTAGCAAAGGCTTTCTGGGGCACATCATCCCCACACGTACCAGAGGGCATCGCTCCCCATAGCGTGACCTTAGGGTTGTGCTGCTGTTGCTCAGCACCCTACAGCTGGGGGTGGCCTAGGGAATTGGTCCCAGCTGTTGGACCTCATAATTTATTAGGACCAAACTACTGGAAATGCTCTTGGGTTTTGGTGGTTTTTTTTGGTTTTTTTTTTTTGGTCATACTGTATATGTGGCTATTTGATTTCTCAGGTTTCCTTACATGTTTGGATACCCTAATTTTCCTAATGAGCCCTCATGTGCAACTGCTCAGCAAAATACCAGCCTTAATGCTTGTGACTTAGAAGCTTTGTTCAGTAGCAACAAAGGCAGAATAAATGCATAAGGCTTTGTGTATCTGGTTGCTTGGGCAAGTTGCCTTACTTAGCAAATGCAATGATATTAAATTTCTATTCAGATGATTAAAAAAGAGGTTCTTCATGTTTTACTGCATGACTTGCTCTGTTTACGGTGCATTAGGTGTTTACTATAGTGATAGAAAAATGGCACCTTCTCCATCTCCCTCCCTTCTCCTTTGTAACAGATGTTTCTTCAGAAGGACGTGCCAATTACCTGTGTCTCCAACAGCATCTAACAAGATTTCCTTTAAAAAAGAAAAATGTAACATGTACACTGGCCTTTATTTTGTTAAGTTTTGATTTCGAAAGGTAACAGCCAGTGTCAGGTTTCTCAAACTGCTCCTTCTATTTCTTGTTTTTGATTGAAACACTGTGCTGTGTCAGCAAAACCCACAGCTCACTGCCACGCTCTCTTTTGTGTGGCAGTCGTTTGACACATAAAACTAGCAGCTGCTCTTAAAGGACCCTGCAAATTAACTGTATTAAAGATACAAAACACGAAGGGGTTCTTTTTCATGACGGTTGGGAAGCTTTCTTAACTATGTTTAATTCAGGGGTAAACCTTTCCTGCCATAATTGAAAGGGGAGTGAAATAGGAGCGTGTTTTACATACAATGGGATTGCAAACACTGAGAAGATGGGATGAGATGGGATCAGAATAGACCATGGAGGCACTATAGGCTCCGTTCTTCCAACAATTATCCTCTCACCTGAGCTGTAGCTGCGTGTGCTTTCTGAGTGTCAGAGGCAGTGTCCTCTGCCTGCTGTCACTGCAGATGTTTGCGTTGTGTTCATGAGTGTCACCAGCGTAAGAGCTTTTTGGAAGAGTTTGATGATGCTGAAAACAGTCTTGCATCCCTTGGGGGCACTCTTGTTTGTCAGTGGAGTTACACAGGACCCGTGGGTCTGCACGGTCTATAAACAGATACAATCTGTGCAGGGCACTAGATGTGAGAGACTGAGACAGAGCCCAGCATTTGGAAAACTATTTTGTTGGGGAGAGCGAGGGTGGTGTTGGCCAAATTTTATCCCAAACTGGAAAAAATAACTTTCAATGATTTTGCTAATTTTGGGATGGGGGTTGTTGTATTTATTTGAGGAGGAAAAAAAAAAAAAGACTCTAAAAGATGAGCCAGGCAGGGTCTTTCTACTGGGATGATTATTTTTTTTTTTCACATAAAATTCAGCTTTTTAGACTCAAGTTTCTGAGAGGAAAACTCACCCTGGTTTAAGTCAGTGCCATCCAATCTGTGCTTTAGAGACAGTTATAACCCACAGAGGAGATTACAAGAGTCTGTGTGCATTGAGGCAAGAAAGCATGGCCAGAGGAGAGGAAGCAACCTGGAGATGTTTTTCCAGAGGAGAAAAAGCAAACCCAGAGCACGAATGCCAGGAATTCAAAGTAGCACTAGGAAGTTATGGCTTCCCATTCATTCCCACTGCGAAAGCTTCCCACTGTGACAGCATCCAGTCTTCTCCTCTGGGCTTAGATCTGAACCAAACCGACACAGATGGTGAGAACTTCGTATACTCCGAAAGGAAAAGAGCCACAGGCTCCTCAAAACTTACTAAGGACTTGACTACTGCTAATCTCTTTTATCCTGCAGATTCTCAGATGTCATTGCATCGGTGGGCAGTGAGGCAAAGCTTCAAAGCAGATAAGCTATGTCACGTTTCTAGCACCACAGAGATATCCACTCACAAGTGGTAAATGGGCTTCCTTGAGTAATTCCAAATCAACGTGAAAGTTTTGATAAAAACTACAGATTTTGAGTGAAAATGGAAGAATGCAGAGCATTCATTACTATATGGTAATGAATGGTATGGTATGGTACTAGATGGTGCCTTGTTTTTAGAAAGTGTCCCCCACCCCAGTGTTAAACCTTAAGGAAGATGAAAGCCTCCTACTGTGTTTCTTCAGGATTTTAAGAAAATTGAAAGAGCCATAATAAATTTTTAAAAATATGTATGAGAATTAATTTGTCCCTGTGCTACTGCTGTTCTCCTGGAGAACACGTTCTGTTGTTTTAGTTACTTTATGAGCTGGACCTATAATTTTGATAAATATTTACTGACCCAATGTTTTATCAGCAACCAGAGGACTTAAGGGGTTTCGTTCCTCAGGCTCCCAGCACCCTCTCTTTTTAACATGCATGAAACATTCATCTTTCATCAGGAGTGCATAAAGTTAATTTGTAGTAGGAGATTTTTGTCAACCTGACATGCTTAATTTGGCTCTGTCATATAAATGATGCCAACCATCCAGCGTTCAACTGGAAAATGCCAGGTTCATGAGTGGAGCTTGCATGTACTGGGCAAAGCCAAAGTGGTCTCGTGAAGGAGGTTAAAATTGCAAGGGAAAGAGGCAAAATGGCAGTCCCCTCTTGAGATCCCAGCAAAACTTCTCTGCTGATAGCACAAGCAGCATCCACGCAGACAAGACAGGAAGAATATGTACATCTGGGCAGACCCCCAAAGGACTGACAGCCTTTAACTTCTGGCACAGGAAAGTAGTGGGATTTAGGGCTACAGTAACTTCCACACAAAGGTCCCAAGTGTAGCCTGAAAAAAACCCTCTGAGAAGTTTTAGGAACTGTCAACCAGGGCCCATTGGCCCAGAAGGAACTGGAAGTCGGGAACAAGAAGAAACTGGGTTACGCTGGAAATAGGGTTAGGTCCTCTACACCAGCAGAGCTCCATCCAGTGGGTCAAATGACTTGTTACTCTTAAGCAGGCTGAGGAGAGCTTGCAATTTAGTGTAACCATGATGTGCATATCAGGTGAGGGTTAGTGACTTGAGAATGAGACATTTGATCTGGACCCTTAAAATAACTACTTTTTCATTTCCCACAAAGACCTGAGAGGTGCCTGCCTTCCTGTTCCACACAGGCCTGCAAATGAGGACAATTTTAAACCCCAAGCAGAATCACACAATCACAGAATCACAGAATCACCTGGGTTGGAAGGGACCTTTTAAGATCATCTAGTCCAACCAAAAGCAGTCCCTGAAAATATCATTTCAGCTGTGTGTTGGGATATCAAAGTTGCAAATCCTAGCTGCTTTATATGGTTAAGTACAGTGATTTTTTTTTTTTTTTTCTGTTTCTCCCTGATGGAATTGCAGAAGGAATGAGCCATAGCAGGCTTGGCCTCATCCAGAAGCCACATAAATCAGCAGGAGTTTTTCCTTTGTCTTCACTGGCCTTTTGTCTGGCCATTTGTACTATTTGGCAAATGATATACAAATGACACATAATTTAAAGTTTAGATTGGCTTTGGTGAGCTAATAGCTGAAGTGACAATGCAAATCATGAACCAGATATTCGACTGGAATGTCAACATATGATCAATTTGCAAATCTGAAAATATTTGGTGCAAGCATTTGTAACTAGATTTGAATAACTTACAAGTTCAATGCTTGCACAGAATGTCCACAGTAATCCAAGTAGAAATACAGGTGAAATTAATCAAATACATTCCTAGCTGCAGATTAATCTTTCAGTAACTTTCAATGAGACCAGCCACTGTTTAATATTTTCATTTAACAATGGGAAAAAAAATGTAGGAGCCCTCCGGTGGTCAAAATATACCTCTCAGTTGTAAGATATCTTAAAGAATTTTTAAAAAATTATTAACACACCTGTCATCCTGCATCTATGGTTAAGCTAAACCAATTGTTTTGAAATTTTCCACATCAGAATCACTAAAAACTATCAGCAGAGTTTTGACTCTAAACCCTCAGGGCAAGGGCCACTTCTCTTCGATGTGCCCACCACTACTAGGTGCTCAGACCAATTTGTTCTTAATACCTTAGTGTAGATAAATGGTGTTGATACCTCAAGAGTTACAAGCTCTTCTTTGTCTTTTCCCCACTTGGGAAAGTTGCTGTCACTGCTTCCCTCCTGCTATTTACTGACGAAATGTCCAGAAGTTCTGCAGATCTACTTCTGCCACTGTTCATCCAATGCTAAACGGCTCCATCCCTCCTTTGCCCCGGGCCTGAAGAAAAATAGAGACCTCCAGCTTCCCCCACATAGACATCATCTGTAGGGTTTTTTTCCAGAAAGCATCCTCAAAACTTGTCCAACACAACCAGCAGGACAGAGCTAAAATGCAGTTCTGGTGGCATTTCCTAAAAAAACCCAGCAGCAGCAAGGATGCAGAGAGCTGCGTCATGGAGGGAGTAGGACTCTCAGGATAAGTTCCTGACTCTGCCTGAGGAGATTCACCCCCACGTCCTTCATGACAGGGTCCTGTGTTGGAGCCACTGCCACTTATAACCCACCTGCTGAAGCCATACCTCTGTGCAAAACAAATATGTAAGGGGCATTAAAATGTAATGGGCAAAAAAAAAGAGAGAAAAGGAAGGCTGTGCGTCGTTCAACACTGAGGAGGAAGGAGAAGTAAATCTGGTTGCTGCCACCAGTAATTTTATCAACAATTGCTACAGGTACAATATAACAAACAATCCCAGGACTCTACCAGAGCTATTTTTCATAGCAGTAGCAAATTACTTGTGTTGGAATTGTGATAAATGGCCACGGAGCTCATCTGGAGGGAATGCACAGTGGCTCTGTGCTGATAGCTCTTGAATATGAACTCCTGCTCCTTTCCCATTTCAGTCTGTGGAAATTAATTACCTGAATGACTTCACACCAAACAAGAGCCGAATTTTTTCAATTGTATGGGAAAAGATATCAGAAACAGCTTATTTTCTGGACTGCATTTTTTTTTTCTTTCCAAAGGAAAGAATAATTTTGATGTGATCCTATAAGGGTCTACGTGTAACCTGTTTGCAGTATTTTAACATTGGACATATTCCTTTAACTATTCCACATAATATTGAATCATTATAAATTCAAAGTAGTTTTCAATGTTAAATAGTTAAGGGAATTATGGCAGTGGCATTTTTCCCTCTCTGAGGAGATATTTGAATGGGTAAAATAAGATGTTTGCACTAAGAAGAATCAGCAGAAAAAAGGCTAGCAGCTGTGACATCATGGACAAATAATCTTTAAATAACCTTTAAATTCACTGTTAAGGATGCATATAGCAAAAAAAAAAAAAAAAAAAGCAGTATTTGAAGGCTTAGTCTCTCAGTAATGATACAGCTGTACCCACATATAAAGCACGAGTGGGACCAGCCCTGCAAGTTTAGTGGTGAGGGCAGGATTGCTGGAGTCTTGGCGTTCTGCTGCTTTGTTAAAATGCTGAAGGAACAAAGAAAGCAAGAACAGTCCTTGGACAGATGGCTCTGTGCAGGGTCCTTGGAGTGGTCAGCACACGTCTGTGAGGAATGCCTTCTCCTCAGCATGCATCAAGGCTTTCTACTCATACTTTCTTTCAAAGTGGTGAAGCAGTTCCAAACCCTCAACTGCAATGAAAAACCCTGAAAATTTTACAGAGATCCACCAGTCAATTTTTTTTTTATTATTTTTTTTTGCATCTGTTCAGCTGGTCTTGAATATTTATGCCTTAGTCAAGTAAATATCTTGTATGTACATTTCATGTCACTAGTATCTCCTACTACACCCAAACTTTTGCTGTCCACCTGCAGGCAGCTGAGTACCTCCCAGTTTCGCTGAAGTCCATAGCCAACCCCAGGCTCTAGAGCAAACCCAGACCCATGCTGATTTGGCAGGAGAGGAAGCAAAGGAGAGTGGCAACCCAGTGCCTGTAGCTCATGGAAAATGTCACTGAAAGCAGGATTTCATAATCACATATTAGTGCTACTGCTGCAAGCAGTCTTCAACTTGTTCTGCAGAGCTGCCCAAGCCTGTCTGAACTTCTTTTCTCTATGTCATTTTTACTGAACTACATTCAAAGTCCTCATATTCAGCTCTAGTTGGAGGTGCAGGGGGGCGTAAGTTGTGTTCGTCCTTTTGAAGCGTATTGGAATTAACTGAAGAAAGGAATTAATATGTTCAATGTTTGTCTCATAAATAAATCAGTTAACCTTGAGTAAGTATTGCTCAGGTATGTTAGGTGCTTGAAGGTGACTTACTGAAGGAAGAGTCCTGTGTGATAACTGTGATGTATATTGGATGGTTGCTCTTTCCTTGGAGAGAAGCGGAAGACCAAGTGAGCAGATAAAGGACACTGATGCTAAAGAAGAAAATAAAGGTCAGAATCTGGAGCACGTGAGTAAGAACAGGCACTCCCTATCCGTGTCACTACCCCATATCTGTCCTGCTCAGGTGAACATGCTCCACATGCACCCAGAGATGCTCTGATAACAGCACAGGCAGGCTCTTGGGTGGAGATTGCCTCTGAAGACCCGAGGGTCTTAACTGCTAGCAGTTAAACTACCCTCTTAAAGAATAATATAGCATTTTTTTTTTTGTTAATTACCTAGTATTTTCCTCGTTTTGTTGAAGTTTTTACAACAAATTTGGCCACAAAAGGAACATTTAGCCGTGTAGCAGAATAATATGTTTTTGTAGGGGTACGGGCAGAAATAAGAGCATGCCAGCTTCCTCTTTGTATTATCATGTATTTTTTAATGTGAACCTGCTCAAATTACTCTTTTTGAACTGACTGCTTAGCAGGGGCTGTCTGGGTAGGAAATGTGATCCTGTTTGTCACAGGGTCTGTCAATGTGTGAATGGAACTGCTAAATTGATTTACAGTGTTTTAGCACAATTACTCCTGGACATGCGAGGCTAGAGTTACAGAACAATTAGGGTAAAGACATCAGTGGTATTTTATTTATAAAAGGTCTGTTCACATTCTGTGATTAGGCCAATCTAACCACAATTATTTATGAGCTGCAACTGGCAAAAAATATTCTCAAAAAGTTAATTACAGTAGACAGTGACCAAGGAAATCCTGCTCAGTAAACGCTTTGCAGCTAAAAACACTGTTACTTATATAGATACTTTCATTAGGAAGTTTTTATTTCCTCCCTACCTCTTGCATAGGACATGCTTAGAGAGCACATCTAGAGGAGATGATGCTCTTCAGACCAGAGGCAGAGTGGAACATGTACATGGTTTTAGCCCCAAAGAGGCTTAAAGCCTCACTTAAGATGATTTAAGTTAAGCCTTTTTCCTTTGCTTTGCCATGGATGGAGGAGGTGCACATATTCTTCCAGCAAGCCTGCTGCTTGTGTTATCTCAGTCTTTACAGATAAAGGTTTTACATCTTCTTCTTGATTCTTTGGCGAGTTTTGCCTGACTGGAGATCAAGCAGTTAACATGAGCTGAACATGAGCTTTTTTTAAGGTGCAGACCAAGATGCAGATTATAATTTGTTTTCCTGAGATCCCTTGAGAGTTATCATATTCAGAAGTTTAGTGCTTTCAGTTCCTTGCATTTTTAACTAAATAGAATGACTTGAATGTACAGCTTATTTTACCAATGATGGTACTTGATGGTACCAAATATCAATATGGTATTTAATTATTTTTCAGTCACCAAGTGAATATAGGCATCTGTCCTCAACAGCTGGGGAAGTAAAGACTGTTTCTCTCAGACTCTGTTTTTTTTAAGTCAAAAGGGTTCTGTGTAGGAGCCAAGACCCTTAACTGTAATATTTCCATTGTTTTTGGTAGGGCAAAACATACGGCGAAAGAAGATCAAACTTGGGCAAAAGGTTGCTGACTTGTGCTGATAAACTTGTTAATATTTAGAGTACGATAAAAATCTCTTGGCCCTTGTTCAGTCTCATTTATTGTAACACTTTCCGAGAGGTTTGCATGAAACTGAATCCACGCTGGAGAACTGAGACCCTCGCTTTGCTGGACAAGTGTCTAAGACTCAGGATGGTACAGGTAAGCTGAGGATTGTTTCCTTAAGGCCTTCTTAAATTTTATATATTGTGTTTACATTCTCATTAAAGAGCACCAACCTCTATGCCTAATAATAAACACTACTGATTCCCTTGATAAACTGCTGGTTTATCCCCTGGTTTCTAGTCCCTTTTCTTATCTGATGTCTGCTCATGCACGGTAGGTTTTTTTTTTTCCTCTGATCTCACAGTTTGTCTTTATTACACATCACATGGGTTACTGAATGAAGGCAGATCTCAAATAACACTTGCTTTTGAAGGTTTGACTGCTTGAATTGGGGACCTAAAATCTCCTGGCTGTTTATATTGCAATGATTGGGTGTTTTTTTTCTCCAGTATTACATGCCTTTGTGTATGTTATTTCTCTGGTCTTAAGTACAGTGATATACTTACACAGATAGTATATTTCATAAACGTTACAATGGTAAAATTTGGATGAATCTTACAAGATGCTGTATATGGATTTGTTTATCCGTGTGTATTATCACAGTTTCCAAATTGCTCAAAAAATTTCTAAAACTTCAGTGAGTGTGATTTTATGGATATGGTTTTATTTTTCTATCAGTGAAAAGAAACATATGAGTAGGTGCTAACATACGAACCTTCATATCACCATGTTATTACTATTGGTAAAAAAGATCCGAAATTATAAGCAACTGGAAGCCTTCCTAATCTAACAGGTACATCAGACACTGCCAACCACATCCTGTCCTAGCAGCTTTTGTCAGGGCAATTTCCCATAGAAATTTGAATGAGAAGGGTTTCTACATAATGGTAGCAGGAGATGTTTGGTGCAGAGGAGGGTAGAGATTTGGTAATTCGGGTTGGGACTGTCTCCCTGCATCAAGAAAATGTGGGAAGACAATGTCGACGGTTGTCGGAGGCATGGACAGTTCTGGTTTTGCTGGTGGTGCTTGGAGGTTGAGAGGCAGTGGCAGGTAAGGGAAAAAAAAAAACTGTCAAGACTGGTAAAGTTACTTTGATGACAAAACCCTTGAACTTTATGTGCAAAGACAAAATGGGGCAAAAGGGTATAAAGATGATCTCATTTGCTGTGGGGTTCGTATGAAAACTTCCTGGCCCTGGCCTTGCAAATGTGTAAGGTGATGTAAGTAGGTGCGATTTCAGTGTCAAGGAACTTTAAACAAAAATTCCTCTCCTCTTCTTTCCATTTTTATTTTCTTATGGTCTATTACATGTAAATCACAGCAATATATTCTCCACTGTGCATAGGCAGGGCAGATGCCATGTTGGTTTAAGAATGCTTCCCTGAGTCTAGAGACATCTACCTTGCTTTAAGAGATCTGATCCTTATGCATCCCTTTGAAATTAGCCCAGTGCCCAATAATTCCCCTCTTTCATTCTGATCCATACGTTTGCGTGTTTGCTGACCAACTTTGAGGCATTTTTGCACAGAAAGTATTTCCACAACTGTCAAGCTGCATAAACTGTTTCTGAATCCAGTGCAACTGCTGTGCAAATGGGAACAGAATTCAGACTCTTAGGCAAATTTCTGAAGCTTAATTATTATCCTGATCCCATGAAAGTTATTGTGAAACTGATCGTAATAATTCTGAATTACTGGAACAGTACCTCTGAATAAAACCTGCTAACACTGCAGGTCCACGGTCACTGTCTCCTATTGTATCCCCATTTTTTATGCTGAGACTGCCAATGTAATCGTAAGACTATGTGGGTATAGTTTTTGTTGTGATTAAACAAACTCTTCCTCGATCTTTTTGACATTCAGCTGTTGCTGAAGATGTTAAAGCAAAAGTAAATGTACTAATCATTGGTAACAAAGCAGCCTAATCCACGCTGACCTACAATTTGTTTAGGATCCTTTGGAGCAACAAAGAGATTAAAGTATATAAAAAAGAAGAGGTAAACAGTGGGTCAGAGATTAGAAGTGAAAAAGGAAAAGGCTGGTTTCCCCCAGACCACACACTGATAGTGGACCTTTGGTCAGTGATTGTTAGAAAATGTTTCATGTTTCATTTTCCCCCAGAACCTTAGAAACAGAAGGTTTGATTGGCACTTGTCATGGCTGATAGAGAGACGAAGATGCTTTGGTAAAAAGAAGAGGGAGGCAGCCGTGTCAAAAGCAAAAGTAGTCAAAGGACGATTCCTCCTTTCTGTGGTTTTGTCTCTTTCTAAATTATTCAAATCTGGGTGGCATCTTAGGATAACTGGCATTTTGACACAGCTTAAAGGATTGTCTCACTAACTCTATTGAACTAAGGCTGCCATCCTTTTTAAAAAAAATTATAAAGAGGCAGATCTTCTATAATCTGATATGTATACAAACCAAAGGCAGCTTGGTACAGGCGTCTTAAATATTTGGGGGAGGGAGGGTCCAACAATTTTATCCATTTTGTGACTGATTGTCTTCAGCATCCATCTGCAAGAATGCTACTTATTGGTTTAAAAAAAAAGCCTTTATTTGATTTTCTTTAGAATATCCATAGTTGTTTGCAATGCATCTGGTGGTTACAAATCCAAGTCAGACCAGCTGGATTAGAATCAACAAACGTAGGGAATTTTCTCAGTCGAAAGAAGGTACCTCACCAACGGGGAATCTCCTCTATTGATGGTCATCCTGATTATGGATTTTTCTTTTAGGGGCAATTTTCTTTCTTTCTTTCTTTCTTTCTTTAGAGAAAGGGACCGTGTCCCCTGTTAGTGCTTTGTCTGAACCATGCTGGCTGGCGTAAATGGGCTCCCCAGGGTTAGGAGCTCCTCTGTCATTCTAAACTGCCATTTTATGCTTTGGTGTCCTCTTCACTTATCCATAACCAAAGCCAAATCCTGCTCACTTTATTCACGGGAATCACCCACTGAAATAAATAACTGCATAAATTTAGCAGGGTTAAATGTCCAGTGGCATTCTGCACTTAACTTATTAAAATCATTCAGCAAAGCCCATGCTTCCCACGTGGTTACAACCATTGCAACAGACCATAGCTAGCAGGAAAAGTACCATCTTGGTCCCTATATTGATGTATTTGTTTTGAGCTTCTAGCAAGACAACCATGAGCCTTCATTGTCCGGCTCAGTTTTTAATTCCTAGTGAAGAAATTCTTTGGTTCTGTGAAAGTGCCATTGGGCAGACTCCTTGCACGTAGGGTGCCAGTGTGGTTTCAGAGGTCCTTCATCCCTACCCAATAATGGCTGGCAAGATAAAGTGTTCCAAATGGACAGATTAAAGTGTCAAATAAAACTAACTGGTTAAGCACACCTTTTAATGAAAAAAGGCTGAACTTTAGACAGCTTTGGCTGATTTTTTTTTTTTTTTTCCTAGCAGCCAGTTTAGGCCAAGAGATGAATCTTCCAGACTTTTATGAACAGGGAATGCACATTCATTATTCCAATAATGCAGACCAAGAGAGTTGTGCAAAGTTTCTGAGGAGATGGATGAAATGAGAGTATTCCCAACACCTTAAACGTGAGGTAAGCACCTTTTAACTCGACAACAGGAGTAGGAACACTTGGTGCTTTGAACTCTTACATTGTGTTTATCTTAACTGTTCATCAGGGAAAGGCCAAAAGAGAAGCACACCTGGTCTCTGATTTTTTTTCTCTAATTTATTTTTTTTCTGATTTGTAATAATTCTTACTATTCATACCTTTATGTGTGATTTGCCTTTTCACATTTAGCATTATAAGAACCAGTTGAAGAGTCACATAAACAGTTTTGCACTGAAGGTGGGATTTCTGAACTCTGCAAAAGGTCTGAGGGGACTCTTCATGTGGACTTTTGTAAACCTCTCAACATGGATTACAGAAACCCCCAAGATGTGGAGCAGTGATAGGAAGAAGAGGAGGAAGAAGCACAAGTCTTTCATGTTCATTTAAAACTCAAGCAGGATCAGATCCCCCTTGCCAATGTACTGAAAATATGACCACCTCTGGCTTCCAAGATGGTGAGTTTTTATGTTTAAGCTTGTGTTTGCTTCCAAGCACAAAGAGAGTAACTGCACTATTAGAAACAGAAACCTGTCCCCACCCTTTTCTATTATTTTGCCATATTTAAGATGATATTGATATATTAAAGATTATCAAATAACCTTCAATCATCAGGAATACACTTCTGAAGATTATGTCCTCTGTAAACTGCTAACTTTCACAATAATGGAAGAGAGACGGGGGCCTATTTTCAAAACTAAATAATACACTCAGAACCTGAGCAAGCCATCCTTTTACACAATTAAACCTATTTGTATGTATGAATTAATTGGATTGTCATGTGTCCAGAAGAAAATATGAATCTGCACCAGTGATGAGCATGAAAGCTACAATTTTTTTGCATGTGCAGTTTAAGCTGTTCTGCTATATAATCCTGACCCAAAGAGTTTTCAAGTGCAGTGTTTCATCCGATTAGAATTAAAAATATACTTATTGATATTGCCACGTGATTGGCAAATAAGACTTACATTCTGTAATGTGTAGGTCTTCTCTGGTATTGGGTCCCAGATTTAAATTAGACAGCAACAAATAAATCGAGGACCGATCAAAATATCCTAAACTGGAATTGTTTGTCCAGATTGCTGAAATCAGTGGCCTTAAAGTGCTGACTGTATGATCTGTATTTCCCTCAAACTGTGAAATTAGATTCCTTTTACAGATCCATCACGGTAGTATTGAGCCATTAGATACATCATACTACACTTGTCAGGCAGCCATCCCTGTTCATGGGGACTGTAAAGCATATTAAGCAGACAATAATAGTGCCCTTCAGGATGATTAGGTTGTCACATTTTCCAGTTGAATAATGTACTTTGGTCCCCTATCCCACAGGCAGCAGAGAGCTTCTTTGAAACCCAGGTCCCCCGTGCTCCACCTGCAGAGGGTGATGCCAGGGGCATTTCTTTGTCCTCTGCCATTGAGTTTCCTTCTCCAGTTCTTCCAGTGCGGTACCTATGAAAGTCAGCACAGATGCCAGTTCTTCATCCAGCCTCACTTCACCCTGTGGTGCCAGTTCCTGGAAAGAGGCTGAAATGTGCTGGCAGGCTGCAGAGTCACATCTCGGAGTGAAAAGGGAGTTGTTCAAACAACATCTAATGGACTTAATCCCCACTTCCTGCCCTTTCAGGGGAACAACCCAGTTTCAAAGGCAGAGCAAACTAATACACAACTCCTAGGAACAGTTTGACAAAGTTAAAACATCCATCAGACTGAAACGGGTGGTAAATAAAAGTCTCTCAAGAGGCTAGAAAGGTGAAAGACAGATTTCTTTTGAGAGTGCTTCGGTCTACTCAGCGACCTGCAGCCTGGTCATGGCCAGGAGTGAAAAACACAGCCTGCCCAGGGCAGTCCCTGCCCTCCTGGCCTCAGCAGCCCAATTTCCTTGCTGTGTGTGCCAAGGCCTGGGCTGCTCTGAACCTGTTTTGGTGCCGTGCAGGGAAAATTGCATCTGGGTCTCGTAGATGTTAGATTTAACTTAAGTGGGGTCAAACTTGCATCCAACTGTGTTTCCTGTTTAGAGTCAATAAGTATTTCAGTGGCTGATTTCAGGTTTATCATCCTTATGTTTACCTTTTCCAGTAGCTGCTTCCTTTGTTTGGTTGTATCTGTACAAAAAAAAATAAATATATATATATAGCCCAGACCCCTCTGAGATGAGCTCCCTGTTGCTTCTCTGGGAACTCCCTTCCAAGGCAGTGGGTCAATTTTGTACTTACCAACCTTATGTCATGGAAGGTGATGGTCCTCTGAGCCACTTTTTTTCCTGTATCAGATCTTTTTTTTTTTTACTTTTTTATCCTCTTTCATGTGGCGTTAAGCCAAGATGGGGACACCTGTGTTGAATAACTCCATGTTGTACCTTTCTGGCTTCCTCAACAGAAACACAACTGCATGTTCATGCCTCATTTGGATCCCATTTGTAAAACTGGGATACCTGCTACAGCATGTTCTGCTGTTCACCATCATAGTGGTGTCATCAATTCGAGCTTTTCCACTACCATGGGGATGCATGTGTGTGCAGATGAGCTGGGGGGGGGGGGGTTCCTTCCCTGTTGTCAGCTGTGCTGTGTTGTGCCAATGCTCCTCTTCTGGGCTGGGCCATCCTTCTCCTCCGAGTCACTGCTGACATCTCCTAACAGCCCGAGCAGCAGCCCCACAGCCACTTTTCCCGTCCGTGCTTGCTGTCGGCAAGACTCGCGCTGAAAACGCCAACAAAGCAAATTATATGCTATTGTACAACCACGCTACAATCATTTCTGTAGAAAATGTGCCTTTAATAAGTGCATTGTAAGAAGTTCCCTTCTCTTTTGTGCTTAGCATAATGAGCCTTCAGACAGCATTTTCAAGAAAGCATAGCAGTCACTAAGCTCCCATTTCTGTGTTTATTTATCCAGCAATTCACATTAAGCGACAAGTATAATTAGCTTTTCGGGATAAACACTAAGCAAACCGGGAGTGTTTCAAAAACATAATAGGGCACCCTGCAGTGGTTATCTTTTTTTTTAATATTTTATTCAGAAAAGATTCCTAGATGCCACAGATTCTCCTGTTTGGCACTGTTTAATGGCTGGTTGTTTGAAGCCCCTCGCTGAGCCTTGTATACAGGGAGGCGGCTGCCCTCAGGAGACATTAAGGAGCATTACCTAGGAGAGGATTTAAAGGTGTGCTGCTGGATGGTTTGGCCAAATTAGCACTTTCTAAGGGTCTAATCCAAGCAAAGCAACTGGGCCTTGACTCAGTCACATCACAAAGAGGACCAACGAGGTGGAGCAAAGGCCAGAGAAAGCCCCAGGTGGGACTGTGCAGGAACACCCCCCCCAGCAGGGGTGCAAATACCAAGGGAGGGCTTGGCATTGGTGTCTTTGGTGTGTGTAGATAGCACAGTGCAGCTCCAACGAGCTGGTGCTCCAGGGCCTTTGTGCCTAACCCTGGGGGGGTAAATCTCAGGTGTGGAGCTGCTGTCTGGGATCATGGCATGGACTGCTCAGAGGGTTTTGTCCCTGCTCAGGATGTTATAGGGAATTTTTATAATGACATGGCTTTATTTTCACAAAGATGATCGTGAATCCAGGACTGGCTCCTTGCAGCTCCTATGCTGAGCTTCTAGATGAGAGAAAGGTTATATCTGTTCTCTCCTGCTTGTCTCCTGTCATGAGACATCCTGTTGGTCTCTCACACATGCCTGACATGTTTCCCTCCTCCTGGCAGAGCCCGTTCCTGAAAACCAGTGGTTCCCCTGTGATCTTCAGCGCAACCTGAACAGAAGCATCCATCCCTTGGGACCTTGTGTAGCCTCTGCACTGCTGTTCGTGCCAGGTCCATGCAGAGGGAAGTCAGCAGAGCGGAGACCTCATTTGCCTATGAAACTGTAAGTGGGAACCAAGTTCTTACAGACTCTTTCTTTAGTTGTCAGAGACACATAATTTGTGCTACCCATGTGGAAAAACCTGCCTCTCTCCATTGAAGTTTCCTAACTTAGGCAACTTACTAACATGACCTACTAAGAAGTATCTTCCTCCTTCTGTGGGCTGCAAAGAAGGTGTGACAAAGCCCTCTGGGCTGTCCTCTTAGGAGCTGTTAGCTACTGCTTTTCTCTGGTGGGAATGCTGGTTGGACCTGTGTGTCCTCCGTGGTAGAGTGACAGCATGAACTCCACAGTTCTGCAGGCTTGTAAGGAGGCAGTGGCAGTTCCTTTCACCAGAAGAATAGCAAGGGGAAGTAGGAAGGAGAAAGTGTTTATGCATCAGGCCTTTCCTCTTTCACACCTCTGTAGCGAACAGTTGGATGTTGCTTATTTTTGGAACAAACAAAATTCAGCAAACACCATCTGCTTCTGTCAAAATGAGCAACACTTGCTAAAACACAAACAACAATATGCATTAAAATACCTCTGGAAGAACAACAGGCCCCATAAAAATATAACAAAGGCTGAGTTTTTGCTCAGTGCCAAAAATATGGGTAGAAAGAAATGTTTGTGTTAAATCTGAAATAGAAGTGTTCCTAACAGAATCCTAAAATAAACCAAAAAATGTACTTTGATTTTCTTTTGCATTAAGTCAAAGTCAGAAATTTAGCAACTGCTTATTAACCTGTCTCCATCATGAGGCATCTGGGACCCCACGCAGAAACTACAACAGCAGTTTGAGTGCATCTTCACTTTTGTGGTGTGTCGAGCCTGTTTTCCCCTTACACATTTCAGCCCGATGGGCAAATTCCAAGTTGTCATCTCAGATGTTACTTGTTCAGCTTTGTCTTTCTGGAAATGGTGCGAGCCAGTGAATATCCACTGAGCTAGTGGAACAATTCACTAAATGAAGACCCTTGGAGCAGCTTTGTAACTGCATGCTACGAGGGTGCCTTGGGGCTTTTCTGCTTCTCAGAATATGTCTGGTATAATCATCACTCAGTGTCACAAAGAGAGACTTTTCAGCGATGATGTGGTTAAGAGCATTGCTCTGCTAACATTGCATGGCATGGCTCTTCTCCAGTCCCCTCCTAAGTGGACTGTGAAGAGAGTTGGACAACCTTTCTGTGATACTGACATCAAGGCTATGTGGACACTGCTCACTTCTGAGGGCCACGTCTGTGAGCCTGTCATCACCTGAAATATCATCCATATAAAAGACTCTTAATGTGTCCTCACTACAAGCCAGGCCATGGGCTCTTAGGTATCTCAGCAAAGGAGCTAACCACAGCAGGATCATATTCATGGAAAACTGTATAGCCTGTGGAGCAATGTGGATGGATGTGACCTGGCCATGCCACCGGCATTTTATCCAAATTGGGCAGCTCCAGATGGAAGCAGTGCTTGGTGGGTAGTTGGGCTGAATAATAATAAGAGAGAGATACCATCCTTGTAGCCCTGCCTTCCATACTGTCTGGGTTTTGTCAGGACATTTGGAGACGTATGGCTTTAAGCTGGAGGGGAGCAGATGCAGATTGGAGATTAGGAGAAAGTTCTTTACTGTGAGGGTGGTGGAGCACTGGAACAGGTTGCCCAGGGAGGTGGTTGAGGCCCCTTCCCTGGAGATATTCAAGGTGAGGCTCGATGAGGCCCTGGGCAACCTGGTCTAGTTGGGGGTGTCCCTGCTGACTGTGGGGGGGTCAGACTAGAGCATCTCTAGGGACTCCAGCCAGAAGTAATGTAACAAATCTAAGCCTTATGCATATTCTCCAATTTATTCATGTGAAATTGTATTAGAGCTGTTGGCCTTGGTATTGACCTGAAAATTCATGTTCAGTGGACTATTTATTATGACCCTCGGATCTTTCTATTAGGAAGTCCTTACATCTGGTCACTTCAAAGCTCATATCACTTTCCTGTTTTCAGCTAGCTAAACCACCCAGATTACTCTGGATCAGCAACAAAGCTGCTTAATAATTTACCATCCTCTTGAGCCACTGAGGACTACCTCTGTGGTCATCTTAAGTGGCAAGTTTTTCTACTGCATTGTTGACAAAGACATTAAATAGGAGTAGGCCAAGATACAGCTCAATAAATGTTCTTAATTTGTAATTAAATTTTAGACCTGTTAGCCAGTTTTTAACTCACTGAATAGGTAGCAGGATAGTTTCTTGTCATTTTGGTGTCTTAATCAAAATTCCATGTGATACCAAGTGAAATACACAGTTGAAGTCCTAAGTCTATTACCTGTATCAACCAAACCAGTAATCTTATCCAAAAAAGAAATTAAGATAGTTTGACAAGATCTATTTTCATAAACCTGTGTTGACTGGCATTAATTATATTTCCCTCCTTCCATTCTTTATTAATCAAATCCCTTATCAGCTGCTGTACTGTTTTGCCTGGGTTTGATGTCAAGCTGACAGGTCTATAATTACCTGGGTCGTGCCATTTACCCTTTTAAAACAGTGGCACAATATTAGCTTTCTTCCCAGCTCTGGCAGTTCGTCAGTGCTCAGTAAGCGAGGAGTCAAAGAAAGAACTGCTCCAGTTTCTGTTAAAGCTCTTGGAAGCAATTTTCCAGGTTGGCTGATGTCTGACTTCTGTGTTTGCTTTTTAATACTGCTGTAAACAATGGAAGGCACTTTGTGATGATCTTATGATTTCATTACATCAATGAGCTCAGTATAGTAGTTTGGTGGTTTTTTAATTACATCAAAAGGCTATATATTGACCACTTCTGCTTTTTCTTTATTGCTGTTGACATTTATATCCCCTCCTCTTACTGTCAAGTAGACTTATGCCGTTGTTAGGATTTCTTTTGTTTCTGATATAGTTTAAGTCTTCCATTGTGCTTATTTACCTCAAAGCACTGTATGAGCTTTAGGTGAACGGACTTTGAAAATCGACCACAATTTGACTGAGGAGCTCAGCCCCATGGAATTCAGCACATTTCCAAATGTCCTTCCCAGCACACCTAGATGCTGCCACCATGCCCAATGCGATATTGTGTGTCTCCCCCAAAAGAGCCTGGGCAATCAGGTCTGTGGAGGCTCAGCCCATGCTGGCTCCATGCTGCATCCTTTCTTTGGGGAAAAACAGCAGGAGTGGTGGGGTTTGGTGGACTATACTGTGCACTAACTGACCCAAAGATCAAATTAGCCTTTCCATGCAGCCCCTGCAAGACACCCATTAGAAATATATTCATGACCTTCAGAAAAAAAAGACAAAGAAGGAAGGTGTGAGTATGCAATAATGGGGTGGAGGAAACTCTCAAATATTAAAAAGAGGGCAGAAGAATCATTTCCTTGTCTCAGTGGTGTGGGTGGTAGATATGGGGAAACATGGCATAAATCTCTGCTCACGTTCCTCCCGCTTTTTTGAGGAAACTTTGTTTTTCCTGCATTTCACCATTAAAGATGTCTTTTTGGGGAAGGAGAAGAGAAGATAACGTGCTTTCAGACAGATTCCTGCCGTAGATTACCATTTTATGCTACACTGCATATAAGAAAGCAACCTGTGTTCTTTAAGGGGGAAGTGTGTGGGGGTGGGCAGGGTGCTGGTGTTGGGAAAGGGGTGGCCCAGGCAATCTCTCAGTATGTAATCAGATAAAGCAAGCTGCTTGGTATTAGTCTGTTAGCTTTGTCCAAGCTCCTAGCATCTTCAATGGACCAAAGCACCCTCTTCATTTGTCACCCCAGCGCACCTTTTGTGCGAATAATTTCCCCTTGGTATTACCCAGAGCTTGGAGTCGATAGCTGACTAGCCTCTTTGCTTGTACTATTATTTCCAGCAAGGTTCATACATCTGCAAGAAATCCAGGAGGATTTGCAAGTGGGCTGAGGAAGTATGAGTGACAGAATGAGCTGATAAGACCCGAGTCCCCCAGAAACAAAAGGTTTCCCCGCTTTGTCCTGACAAGACAGGCGCTGCCTTGGAATTGATTTGATTTCATCAAGTTTTTGCCAGCTGACCCCAGAAGTTCATGCAAGTGAAGAATGAAGCCCCTAAGCTCTCTCACACTCGCTAGTAAAACCTTCACACTGGTGCCAAGGATGAGAGGATCTGTTGCGAGTTGGGTTGCCTGTTTATTTTATTAAAGCAGGATCACTTTTTTCCTGCTTTTTCTGTAGATGCTTTTTTGATGGTAAGAAACTGAAAAGTGTCCGATGACCCACAGCTCTATGGACAGAGCACCTTGGAAGAAAAATGAGTTGTAAAGCCAGGTATCAGGCTACCATGTTATGAAACTTTAATATGCTCGGAAAGGTTAAGACCTAATGAGGTAAAGCATAATAACCTTCTGTAAATCCTTATTATTATGCTTGTGCCTAACCAAAAAAAGCACGAGCCTGCTGGATATTATAGAGCCAGACCATATTTGAAAGTCAGTAGAAAATCTTTAGGGAGGTGTAAAAAGGTGCAGGTCTACTTCTGCTTTGGTTTAAGTGAAGAAACTTGAAATGTTGGGCTTGCACAAAGTAGGGCAGAAAAGCATGACTGGACTGAGCAGCTGGGCTAGCAAAGGAAAAACTGGTCTCAGGTAATTAAACCTTTCCAAAAAGAATGGGGTCTTGAGAGGAGTTTTTTCATAACAGATATCATTATTTGAGCTACACAATACAATAATGCGTAAATTTTGCCAAGGGCTACACGTGCTGTAAAATAGATTGTCCTGCCCATCTATTGGGCATGCGTGAGGGATACATATAGACCTTCTTTGGTTTCATCCCACTTTATTATCTTACTTGCACAATCTTTATCTAATTGGTTGCATTTATATAGTTACGCCCAAGGAAGCTGAGTTTGATGATATACGGCTGAATTTTTTCCCTCTTGGTGTTTCCTATTACATGGCAGGGATTTAGGAATGGCAGGCTGGCTGTCCCTCGCCATTACAATGGCATTCACACCCTTATTTGCAAAAAGTTAGTAACATTTGCATAAGCTAAGGAGAGGTATCCAAAACCAGAGCATTTTTGTATTTATGTGTGTGAGAGAGAAGAAAGGTTGAGAAACGAGGAGAAATTAGTTTCATACCAAAGTCTGAATCTTAAATGTATAAAGTATATTTCTTTGGAAGGGGGGATAAAGTATGTTATTTACAGTGCCTCGTGGATGCCACACCTGGGAGTTACAGGAGTGTCTGTTGGGTCTGTAAAAGGAGGTGCCCTTTGGACCCCCTTACCCTAGAAAAAAGGTCTCCTGTTTCATATGAAACTTGCTGTGTGCCCCAATTTGCGTTTACCTGTGTAGCATGGCAGTACAGACTTTACAGACCTTTGAACCTATTCTATGCTTTTATCTAGCAGTGGTGATGTGTTAAATCTAGCTCTTCACACAGTTCCTGGCAAACATCAAAAACCTGTAAAAGTGTTAGAAAGCCTCATTTAGGAAGTATTTTTGGTTGAATGAGTTGTCAGATTTGTCTTGTTACAGGGTTCATAAAAATAATTTATTTTGGTTAAAAATACTAACAGGAGATTTTGATGCCAGTCAAATGCAAATGAGAAAATAATTCCTTTGCATTTGCAAAATACTGATGGGCTTTCTTTAAAGCGAGCTGATTTTCGGGAAGTGTGTATCTTTACACATCTCTTATTCAGTTTATATCTTCACACAATATTATTCTGCCCCCTGGTTCCGTATGAAACGCTTCATTCTGAAGAGCATGGGTAAATGCAAGGAATTGCGTAGAGATATTTCAAAATTATTGCTAGGAACCTGAATGTTTGGGTTCCCAGCCCAGATGTTTGAATGGTCAAGCCCCAATACAAGGTGGTTTCTATTCCCACAAAGGTTCTTCAGCTCCTTGTAAGCGGTATACTGATTTTAGTATTTAATTGAGCCCCTGATTATTCTTTCCCTTGTAGTTTCCTTTCTATCTGTCTCATAAACATCTATGATTGCCTAGTCATCAGCATTACTTAATTGGCTGAAGATCCTAATCCAGCTTTCCTGAAAGGAAAAGCATCGTAGACACAGTTGCCAATTATTCCATTATCTCTATTGACAGCCTGCTGTAGTTTGATGTCCTTCAAAGCTCTGACACAGATATCCCATGGGAGACCATTGTCTCCAGCTAAAGCACGGTGCTGGAGAGCAGTGATTTTTCTGCGTCTGCTACCGCCGCGTTTCCTGGCGTTGGAAATGTTACTTAATCTCTTGATTTCCCTATCTGTAAAATGGGAATTATCTGTTGTTCAGGGAAGGTTAAGAGGGTTAATCCTTTGATGTTCATAAAATGTTACAAGACTTTATAGTTTTAAGTACATACAACAAATATAATAAAAAACGAAGTGGAAGTTATGGAGCTGGGTAGGAATAGAGGTTGCTACTGACTTCATGTTACAGCTGCCTCAGTTTTTCTTTTGTTTTGAAATGCCAAAGCTAAAGTTTCCAGTATAGTCTGCCTTCTATCCTCCTTCTGACACCATGATGCGGCCTTTTGGAGTGCAGTACAGTAGTATTTTCCATAATTTCCTAGCCTTTAAGTACTTGGCTTTTCAACTTTAATATTCTTTTAATATAAGAAGCTTACTGTGAGTATGAGATTTTTAGTTTACCAAAGCAAAGTAAGCCACCTCCCCCTCCTCAGGAACGGGGTGTGCTGCCAAAGCTGACGTGACCCATGAGCTCTGCGTAGCCACAAGGTCCCCATGCGAGTCTCCCTCAGCCTGGACTCTCCCCCTGGGTATATCCCGATCCTCTTTTATTTCCCTGGGATCTTTCCCTAACTACCCTTGTTCATATTCACCTGCCAAGCCCTTCCCTTCTGCAAACTTCTGCCTGTTTTCATGGGACATGCCCTGTGAAGCGCCCAGGAGGAGTGCAGAAAGCAGCTACAGAACCATGGGTGTGCGTAGAGTAAATGATACAAGTGGTGCACGACTTGTGAACAAAAGAGCAAAGACTAATTTTCCCATTCTTTGCCACAGTAATATATCTTATTTTTCTCTTAAGTGCCTTTTTGAGATACAATCTTAGCACTACTGGACTAGGAAGAGTGTTCTAGTACTAGCTACTATGTTCTTTTTTCTTTTAAGGGATTAATTTTAGTTTTGAAATCCTTTCTGAAATATTTGGTCGGAATGATTTCAGTAAAAACAGTCCTTTTATTCCTCAACATTAGGCAAAAACTGTATTATTTTTACCTGTACCTGAGGAACTAGCAGCTTTGCAACTGCGGTCCTGCAAAGCTGGAATACTTATGTGCTTTGGAGTCCAGACTTGACATTTGGTAGGGAGTGACTAATTAGTGCAGCCTGAGGGATGTACCTCTCACTGTCCCATAAACCTGGCCACTTCATGACACTGTTTCCAGTACAGATTTGTTTTGAGTTTGGCAGCTGTTTTTTCCTTAAGCTTTTCCTCAGCTCTGTGCCAACCACACCGCTACAGAGAAAGGGCCTGAGTGTGACTTTGGATGCAAACGTGACTTTGGATGCAAACGTGACTTTGGATGTCACCAGCTCTGGGTTCCGCGGTGAAGATGGGGAGCGGAGACAGAGCCTGATGGCAGAAGAGTGTGCCTGGCTGTAAAGTACTCAGCAAGAGCGTGACAAATATGGCAGACCTGCAGTTGGGCCTGCTGGAGCCCAAAGACCTCTAGCAGCCTTTTAGGGCTAGGTATTATGAGAGGTACAATGCACGTGGGGCCCAGTTTCCCCTGACCTCAGCCTTCATGACTCCTACTGGGGGCACTGCAAGCAAGCTTATATTGAAAGCTATGGAGCGGTTTTTAAACGGTTCTTTACGGCGGAGAATAATTAATTAAACAGGTGGTTCCGTGAGCGGTGCTACTAATGATGGCTGCTTTCCAGGGTCTCTCTCTCGTGTGGATTTCCAGGCTGTAACAAAGGTTGAGCTCATGCTGAGGTCTTTCCCTCAATGAGGGAATTAATAAGGCCTCCCTCCCTCCCTCTACTCTGCTGCCTATTTTCATGAAACTTGTAGGTACTTAATTCCTGTCAAACCTCTACGCCTCCGACGCACTTGGTCAAAATTGATCGACGATTTTGAAACTTCCTGGGGATGGGGGGGGAATAAACAAAGAGAAAGAAACAGATGCATGAGGAACATGGCTGGAGAAAACCCATTCCCTCAAGTCGAAATTATTGCTCAAGATTTGAATGGCAAACTGCTCTTTGTTTGCCCCTTTGGCCATACCAGAGGAGAAAAAAAATTAGTAAGAGGAGTCCTATGCTCCTGGTGAGGCTGTCTACACAGTTTTGGTGTCCATGTTTTTAAAAAAAAGTCAACCTTTGTAGAGGCAACAAGAATCACCAAGAAATCCTTTTTGGATATCTGACAGAAACACTGACAGAGCTCCACTAAATTTCATTCGAGGTAAACTTTACCACAGCATGTAAGTAACATTAAGGGAAGATATACTGTATATTGAGGGGGTTCTTAAATCTTGTGAAAGCTGCTGTTGTTGAGACTAAGCATCATTTCAAGTGTCATGCAACCCAGACATTGATCTTAGAAATAATGTACTATGTAGAAATATGTACTATGTATACCAAATAATGTACTAGAAATAATGGGATTCTCCAAATTCTGACAGCTTCAGATCAACACAGGCCACTCTTCCAGAAAACTGTGCTCTAGCTAGGTACAAATAATTGCACTGATTACACAGGTATATGAGAGATCCTTTGGCCTTTGTTATGCACCAAATCAGAGTAGATGGTCTAAGAGCCTAACCCGACCTTAAAAGTTGGTTAAATAAAAATGAAAGCTTGCATTCCTGATCCTCTGTTTCTGGGAGAGAGATGACTTTCTCTCTTACCCCTCTCAAAATCGTTACAGGGCTATTTGGTTAGCAACTCAATAGAAAGTGAGGTTGTAATGTTAGGAATTACTTGGTGAGAAGAAACCTCAAGGTCTTACTAAGAGAAAACATGACATGTTTATTCCTTTATGGTTTGATATTTTCCAGGATCACCAGATGGCGCCAACGCAGATCATCCTATAAGTGATGTTTCACGGAGGGTTGGAACATCTACATCTCTCAAGCCCATGTCAGTGCGCAAACAAAAAAGGGCAACTTCTGAAAATTGCTTGTGGGGAAAATAGGGTTTAGATCCTGGGCAAGTGCTCGGTACTAAGCATGGTGCAGTTCTTTTCCAGAAGCTGTGTCACTAGTGCAGTTAATTCTCTTCGACTGAAATTTTTCTTAGATGCTGTCAGTAAGATAAATATGTGCAAAAACAATTTTGTCAGAAATTAGTTTTCTCATTCCTTTCAGTATTGTAATTTAGTTTGGATTTCAAAAGCACATCATGCGATAACGACAATCTGGGAGCATCTGTCAATTTTGTACTTGAAATAGAAACCTCTGTTGCTGTTTTGCCATGGAAAGCCAAGATATTTTTGCTGTTGTTGTTGTATAAATTTGGTTCATCTGGGGTGTATAGGATAAGAAACAATGACATTTAGGCATCTTTATTTGTCCTTTTGTACTGTTTAGGACACAGCTATAAACAAACAATGAGCCTTCCCTCCCAATAGGAACCTTTCTTGCACATGCCCCCAAACACAACCTGAAGACAAATGACTCTTTTAAAAAGAAGGAGGAGATTTATGTTGTGAGCTTGTTTAGATACCAGTCAGAATACTGCATTGCCACAACCCTGTGAATCACTCCCTTTCTCTTTACAGTAAAATAATGTTATCAAAAATAATGATGATGATGATGATAATATTTTTTTCTGGCACCATTTTGCAAATCATTACCTCTATTTTCCAGTTCTCACTCTAAATGAACAGGAAATTAGAAGATCTGAGTCTCAACACTTTTTCCTCATCTGAATTTGCTGGCAGTTTTCCTTGAAGTGAAAATGGACTTTCTTTCATAGGAAGGTGATGATGAAGTGATAGAAACAGCAGCCTGGGGACACGGAGGAAGAAATTAGAAGGAAAGAAATAAATGTTAGGAGGAGTTTAAACCCAGAGGTGACATAGTCTGTACCATCCACAGAACTCATGAACTCAGCCTGTGATTGTGGCATGACCTGACATTTCCTTCCAATTTCCTTATCCCTCTTCCAGCAGTTTTTCATGCTGTGCTAGGTGTGAAGAAGCAAGGATAACTTCATACAGCTCCATAACTCACTCGAGGTCCTTGTCTTCTTGGATGATAGGCCTGGAAAAGGAAAAAAAAAAAAACAACTTTGACAAAAGGGAATCACATATGATATTTTTAATGGTCTAGTGTGTCCTACTTGATCTCAATCAAGAGAGAGAACTAGGAAAAAAAGCATGTCTTTTAATGTAATATGGCTACTTAATACTGGAAGAGAAAAGTTTCTGTTGGTATATCTGTCTTCTGACTGGAACAAAGCAGAGGAGTTTGGTTTCTATTGGTACCTCTGGACTTGGAAGTATATATGGAGGGTGCTGCTCTGCAGAACTTGAGTCTGAAGAGGTTCTTTTTTGGGACATCTAAAACAAACAACAACAAGACCTCGCCACGCTCCTAGACTACTGCCTGATCAGGATGGAGCTCTTATGTGTTATACATGTTAAACATCTCCTATTCAGAGCTAACTTTGACTTTGTGCCCTGGGCCAGGTGAAAAGACTTTTCCAAATAAGAAAGAGTAAGGAAAAATACCAACCAAACCACAAGAAACAAGCCATAAATTGAAATTTTTACCAGGGGAGGTTTCTGTGGCTGATGTTGTTGTGCATTCAAAAAAAATAGTTTTCCTTATGGCAATTTAAAAAATGCTTAAGAAAAAGTGAGGAAAAGAGTTCTTTTATGGGCTATTTTATCCCTCTTTTTTTGTCTGCTCTTGCAGTCGACTTTTTGGCAAAATACTGCATCTTCAGCCAGGAGAAGTTGGCGAAGCACAAAAGGGCTTTTGAAGCGGTAAGTGTAAATTCAGACTTCTTTTCTTTTCTTTCTTCCTTGTTTTTTTTTTTCCTCTCCCCTCTCCTCCTGTGTCTGTAGACAGTTAAGCAGAAATAATAAGCGCCATTGCTTGCAGTACACGTCCCATGAATTACGCTCACATCAAATGTAACTTTAGAATGGAGGCACGCTTTATTCTTTTCGACGAACTGTTCCCCTATCCATTCTTTATTTACATGTCGTGAGCCTAAGCGCTGCACAGCCAGTCAGAACACACACACAAGAGGGGGGAGAAAAAAGGAGGCCATTAAACAAATTAAAAGGGATGGGGATGACTAATACAGTACTCTTGGAATCTGCAATTTGATTAGTCTGAGTTTAATACACAAAAGCAGCGCCGAAGCAGGAGGGGAGTCGAAGTGCTCTTTAATAACCTTCTACAATTAAATTATGGTGATGAATTTAACTATTCTGTGCTTCTAAAGGGGTCTTATTATCTGATTGACTCTGAAAGAAAGTCAGTATTTAACCAGGGTTCTTGAGTCCAGCTATTGGAAGACATACAGTAGTTTTATGCATTAACAACTATTTTTTTTGTTGTTGCATGCCTCTTCCCATTTGAATTCATCTGTGATTTGAGAAAGATGGCTCTTAGGGTTATTCCCACTGCTTTTGATGGCAGCGTATGCTAGCCTTTTTAGAGTACTGCCCAGAGAGTTAAAATGAAAATTGCATGGTTGGGTTTGTCTCCTGTTCTGTATTTTCACTCGTAATTTGTAATTTTCATTTATAATTTTAGACTACTTCCCTCTGCTGGCCCTCTCCATTGTCTGACAATGCATCATTCAAATGTAGACAGTGTGTAAAGCACGCTGGGATCTTTGAAAAAGACTTTTGCCATTAACTGTCAGTAATATCATTCCACAGTTTATCCTGACTTCTGCTTTTCTCTCCATCCTTCCCCTTACATGCTTTTACACATGCTGAAGGTGGAGTAAGATGCTTAACATACAAAGTATTCATAGAGAAGGGAATTGAATGCGTTCCTTAATATGCTATATTTCTTTTATTTTTACTAGCAAGTATGTATCTTTCAGTTCTTTGATCTTTGACAGAAAGAGATAGAGAGAAGGGGAGAGACTTCACGATTACCTTGATGTTGAAATCAGAGAGCTGATTTTATTCAAAATAGAGGGATATGATAGAGGCAGAATCCAAATGTTCTAGCTTTTACTTTTAATGGCCAAAATGCTGGAGCTTCTTTGCAGAATTTGATCTGAATATTTTTGGAGAGGATATAGGCTGAGGGGATGAAAAGAGAGAATTATGCAGAGTACTGACTATTCAGCTACGGCCTTATTCTGACACCTATTTTCATGCTAAGCTGTATCTTTCTCTGCCAGTAGTTTCACTGAAAAAAAAAAAAATAATCCCACTGCCAAATACTATTTCTGGTGCTAAAATACCATGCGTTTGAATGAGGGTGCTACCTCCAAGCCCTCGTTTTGTTGCTGTGCAGGGGAGGGAAAGGGGGGTCCTCATCCCCTCGCCCTGCCCCCCCCCCGCCCCGCAGTGTCCCCTGCTCCCTGGCAGGTGATGGGGAGTGGGTCCGAGGGGCTGCTTGCTCTCCTTTTGTGGCGTTTTTGCCATTGCTGTTTCGCAGGACACAGCGTGCGGTGGCGTGCAGCCCCGCAAGAGCTCGCCGTGGAGAGCAAGGGAGCAGCTGGCTCGGCCAAGGAGTCTACATCCTGAGCCACCGGCGGGTGCAGAGCGCAGGCCGCATCTCTGGCAGCCCGACACATAGAATCATAAAATAGAATCATAGAATCATCTGGGCTGAAGGGACCTCCAAAGGTCATCTAGTCCAACCCTCCCCTGCAGTCGCAGGGACACCCCCAACTAGACCAGGTTGCCCAGGGCCTCCTCGAGCCTCACCTTGAATGTCTGCAGGGAAGGGGCC
>JAOTQQ010000001.1:59028848-59070427 GCA_026546715.1 Gallinago undulata
GGTGGTTGAGGCACCATCCCTGGAGGTGTTCAAGAGACGAGTTGACATGGTGCTTGGGGATATGGATTAGTAGTGGAGTGGTGTTGGTTTTGGGTATGGTGTGGGGTGTGTGGGGTTGGGTTTTTTTGTTCGTTTGTGGTTTTTTGTGTGTTTGGTTTTTTTTTTGTTTGTTTGTTTGTTTTTTCATTGGTTGGACTAGATGATCTTAAAAGGTCCCTTCCAACCTAGATGATTCTGTGATTCTGTCATCTTTCTTTGGAGGCAAGAAATCTGTGCCTAATTTCCAGATTACATGTGTTTTCATGCTAACATTGTCTGCTTATTTAGCTTGTTCCTCTTTCTCTCTGCTTACCTCAGAGAAACTTACTGAGACGGTTTGCAAGGCTGACCAAAGCAAGCCCCCTTCAGTCTCCCTCGTGCTCCTCTCATCACCCTGAACCTGCTCCAGGGTGACTGTCTCCTCCTCCATCGAGGTGCAGCAAGGGCAGGGGAGCCAGGAGCTGAGGACGAGGGCAGGGTGGGCAGGACAGTGGCCTCACTGGCAAGGCCCTGGTCCCACAGCGCTGAAGAGAGGTGAGCAGGGCACGTCCACTAGCAGTCACCAGGGTCAGACACAGTCCAGTGACTGCAGACACATCCATAGCAATGAGGCAGGTCTGAGGTCAAGCCAAGAAGTCGGTCAACAGGTCAGGGTCAACAATGGAGCTCAGGCAGAGACCAAGAGCAAGTGTTGGAGCTTAAACACAGCTCCTGTGCCGACGGGTTGAGGCCTCAATGAGGTTCCTTGCTTTCCTTTCCATGGGAATCAGACCAGGAAGGTTAGCCAGCGGTGCCGTGTCAGGGCTGATCCCTCACTGCAGCCCCCAGGAGCTGGGGAGCAGTGGCAGAGACCATTGGGGTAATCAGGGAAGCTCTGGCAGGATGGATGGGGTGTAACCAGACCTCCAGTCATCAGTACAGATAGTCTTTCCACTGCCACTTACTAGTGATTCTCTACTGGAAATATTCTCCCCTAACAGACCTTACATCACATTTTTCTCATCTGCATCGTATTTCTGGCTCATAATTCTCTCTTGCTTGGCCGGTCTCACATGAACTTCTGCCTCCTCTGTCACCTGCCCTGGCCTAACAGCAGAAAATCCTATTCTTAATCCCGAAATACGTGCCTTTGGACATTCACCTGAACTTTTCCCCTCCAGTCCTCAATGACTTCCAGTTCTATGAGAGACTCTGATCCTTCTCCTTGTTAACCTTTTGCTAGTTGAATGACTGCTTCTCCTGCTAGGTATTTGCTCACCTGAGTCTGGTGCTGCTGGCCAGGAAGAGGAAAGGGACTACAGGATTATTTCATCCTGAGAATATTTCTGACTTTGGTAAATCTAATGCACATTATGACGCAGATGTCCGTCCTTCTTCTGTTTCCTTTCATGCCCTTCTTTCTTCTTATCCTCACAACCTACTCTTTTAAAGATGGAACAATTATAATTGTAGAAGTCACTTTTCATCCAGAATTTTGAGTCTGGAATTGCAGTTAGGTGCTGATTCATATCATTTGGGCTGTGTTTTTAAGAAAGTAGGCCTATTAGTGATAGCCATCTCTTTTAAATTAAGGTGGGGATACTTTGTTGAGTTGTATTTTGAGTAACTAAGGTGTTTTTACTTTGCTGTGGAGATAAAAGACTCTTTGGCAGAAGTGTAAAATTATCACAGTTTGCTTTAAGAAAACAAGCTTGTTCTTTCAAGAAAACAAGCTTGGCCCTAAAATTACAATTGTTGATGGCATGGATGATTGCTTATAGAAGATTTTCATCTTGCAGGTTGGCAGTTTTGAATCTGATGAAGTTCTTTAGGTGTGAACATTTACTCCCATGTTTCTGATCCTTTGAAAGCGTTGGGTGAGACGAATTTGGACACCGACATTTTTCTCAGGTGAGATGCCACTGTAGATTTGCTGGGACTTTCTGCTTGTTGGGAGCACTTGCAAGAAGTAGAAATATTGCATTTCCCAGGATAAACGTTTGTGACACCTGACAAAACTTATGTTGTTGTATATTACCTAATTTGTGAAAGGGGTGTATTTGTGTGTGTGTCTAGGGGAGAGAGAAGTTGAACACATAAAACATAATATAGAAATTCAAAAGCATTTAAAGCATAATAGAGCACAAAAATATAACAATATACCAACACTTCTACCTTCCCTGTGCAAAAAAACCCCCACACCACCATGGCATGCTCACAAGACTTCTGGTTTTGGAGGGTCTGCATTAAGACATTTAAATGTTAGGAGTTGGCAAGCTGATCCTAGTGTTTTCCCGAGTTCCCCTGCAGTTACTCTTTTTCCATGATATTTTGCTGAAAAGACAGTGTTCTCCAAAACGGTGAAAAGCACTGTGGTGACTGCATATGAAGAAGGGACTATGTTTTCCAGTCCCACAGTGACATCAGTTTCCACCCTGACAATTGAGCTTGCTCAATCACACTTCCAAACAACGAGATCTTTGTGGCAGAGTCTTAACAAAAGCTTTAGTCCCTAATGTGCTGCCAGGCCCAACTCATCTGTGTACAAATGACCCTGTGGTGCTGCCAGTGTCATTAAGACCTGTGTCAACCTGTGGTCGGAGGGCCGTTTGCACAAATTTGTCTAGCTGGGGAGGGCAGCTCTGGGCAGTTTGCTTCTCTTTCAGAGTTCTTAAGAGGAATGTCCTTGTACTAATGGTGACAGCCCCCCTCTTTTATGGAGCCCTGCCTTGTTTACTGCACGTCTTGCTGGTGCACAGAGAGCAGGCAGAGTCCCATGGGGGCACAGCATGATCCCCCAAGCTCCCACTGGTGTAGGGTACCTCTGCTTTGCTTTCCTTAAATTTTGATGGACAGAAAATTGTGGAGAATTTTGATTTCTCACCTTTCTAGGATGAAAAGTTATTGGAGCAGAGGGTGTCCTGTGCAACAGTGCCAGATCTGTTAATCAGTCTGGCTGTGTAAAGTGTGCGTTCCCCTGTGCTGCTCAACACTTACTATATAACAAATCCATTAGCAATGGGAAGAGGTGTAATTGTATAGTAAGAACCTGAGCTCATCACCTGTGAGCAATTATGGTATCTTTTCCTTTCTGCTACTGTACTTTCTCTATCAAGAGTTTGTGAAATGTGTTGGTAGTCAGCCCTCAAAATATTTATTGGCTTGAGCAGACAGGAACACTGGCTATGCATGCAGGTTCTCAAGGCAGCAAGTGAAGGAACTGATGTGATGGGACGTGACAGCTTCTCCATTGCTGCTTTTCAGTACTGAACCTGAAGTGCAAACTGCTCTCTGGAAAGGTGTTGAATGAGAGCAGAGATCAATAGTCCACTTGCGCTCCAAAAGGAAAAGAAGATACAAATCCCCAATTTGTATGATGGCAGAGCAGTTATTTGCTACTTGAGTATATGAATTGCTTTTTTTTTTTCTAGTTTTTTCTCATGCATTACATTATTCTGCACCCAAATTAAAGTGTGAGCTTTAGCATCCTGAGATTCTCCTCAAAGTAAGAAGCCAACTCCATCAAGAAGACTTTATGGACTTTTTTAAAAATAACAACAGGTTCTTAGCATTATTTGTTGGTAAAATTGAATGAGAGTGACCTCACCCTCGACAGGATCTTGAAAATCCTTTCAATTTCCTGACGATCTCATTCTTGCGTGTGAAGAAAAGTCTCATGTTGTTGGAGAGGGGCATCCCCGTTCCCCTCTGCTGCAAATCCCAGTTCCCTGGTGATTCTCCCCTGATGCCTTGACACATCTGTACTCTGACATGCCTGATGCAGCTTCTTCTGTGTGTGTAAAACAAAAGAAAAATAATCCTCGTTGCTAAGGTACCAACCTCTGGAAGATAAACTTTAACCGAAGGTTCCAACCTGCTGCTTAGCAAAGCTCTGGTTTTGAAGCTCCCATCGCTTTCTTCCAATTCCCTCTGAACGTTTTTGCCTGGAAATATCTGTCACTGCTGTCACAGAAGTCCATCCACAGCACGCTGCCTTTGGGGCTGCCTGGCGAGGGCAAGCTCCTGAGCAGGCAAAGTGGTCACCTCCCTCCCTCCTGCCTCTCCTCTTGCCGCCTTTCACTTTCCTGGGAGGGGGAGACACAAAAGGCAACTTCACTTTTCAAGACTGTTCAGTTTGCATCGGGCCCGAAATGCGTTTTCGACTGAACAATCGCTTTCTCTGCAGACAGTGACAGCTCAATTGGCCCAAGGAGGGGGGCGGGAGGGGGGGCGAAGGTTTTCTTTCGCTTCTTGTAACGTTAGACCATGTCAAATGAGACAGTTGAAACAACACCCGGTTTGTTTGTCTCGTGGCCTGGACCGGAGTGTGAAATGTTAGGACAGCAGCAAAGCGTTTGCATCTCTCCACAGCTGGGGAACACCTCCCACACAGCTTCTGCCCTTCTTCTCACTCAGCGGGGACCTGCAGAACACCCTTCTCTGGATAAAGGCTCCTTTGGGTGCCACGTTTCTGGCCCTGGGCTCTCCCTTGAGCATCTGAACAGATCAAAGGCATATTTGAAGGACTTTTCTAAGCTTTCCCCCTTACAAGTTCCTTACTTGGGATACAGAATTGATTGAAGTAGGATGCTCAAGTTTCAGGTTATCCCTGAGACTATTATTTCACTCTAGGCTGCCTTTCTGTGCTTCTTTCCATCAATGCTATTGCTCCATTATGGTCCTGATTGAACCACAAGCATGAACCAGTGCAGCTGGTGAACCTGAGAGTAGGGGAGAAAATTCACAATTTTGAGTTGCTTCTGCAACTGCAGAGTTCCTTCTGATTTCCTTCTCAATCTCTCTCTTTCCCCATAAAATAGAAACTATGCTATTTTTGCCCAGTCTGTGCATTACAGCAGTAGTGTTTATACCATTTTCTACAAAAGATTTTCATAGATTGTGAACAAGACATGCTTTAACATGGAGTTAACAGTTCTTTCTGTTGTTAGCTTGTTTGGGTTTTTTGTTTGTTTGTTTTTATTGTTTTGTTTTTAAATTGTCGTTACTAATTATTTGGGGAGGTTCAAGGCACCAGCAGAGGCTGATAAAAGTCTCTAAGATGTCAGTCCTGCCCCTACTTAAGCTATTCTTTAGGAAAGCCTTTCCCTCTGTCCCTACAGTGACAGAGCGTTGATCTCAGTTCTGCCCTAACTCCCAGAGAACCAGTAAACAGACGAGTGAACACAAACTTTTAAGAAAACTCAAAATCCCAAACCATGTCCTACTCGAACTATTGATTCTGAAGAGGAAATGTTTTTTATATTGATTCTACAAGGAGCATATATAGGTCAGTGTATCAGTCTGACTGAGATGAGACTGGTAAAGCTTCAGGTGTAAAACAACACATGCCATCAATGCGAATGTATTTTCTCCACTGGACACACTTCCTTATCGTAATTGGTGCAGTCTTCTCAATAGGACATGTAAGGATCTGTGGTCCAGAGGGAGCAAACACAGCTGAGTGTGAAGCAAACCAGGCCCAGAAACTCAAGAGCTTTGTTAAAAGGTGCCCAGCCTAATGAGTCCTGGTGGGGGTAAGGTCTGGGCATTCGAGTGCACGGCCATTGGGCTGGCTGTGGGTCAGTTGCTCCCAGAACATGTGGGTACAGCAGTCCAGGTCTCCATCAGCTGTGGGATCCCTCCCTCCAGCTCGCGATGGAGACACGACTATCATCTCCTGTGTGACTTAGATCTTTTGAATCTTTTAGGAGTGCTGTAGATTATCACAGTGTCTTTTCTGGTCAAAAGCTGGATGCTCCTTATAATCAGGCAGGTAAGCACTGAAGCTTTATGACAGGAGTTACCCTGTTTATTTCAGGATGTCCCGAGTTATTCTAGACTATCAGGTACTGTCAGAGTTTCTTTCTCTGCTAGGAGCTGTGACCATTAGATTCGTAGGAGACCTTGAAAGTTTTGTTGAAGAGGTGGGGATGGCACTTTTTGAAGGCCGAGGAAGGCTATCTAGGCTGTAGAAAGAGAAAAGGGAAGGGGAGGGGAAGGGAATCAGACAGAGAAATGTCAGAGGGGGCATAGGAGACCTCTGACTTGCTGGTTTGAGAGACTGCGCTATGAGAGGTGCCTGAGATGACAAAAAAAAACCCAAAAGGTAATAGCCTTGTATGTGAACCAATTTGAAGTAAAAAGGGTTGGTTTGGGTAAAAGAGACTGAAAAACATATCAGGTTCTTGCTTGTTCACATTTTTTTTTCTCTGTCTGCATGTCTTCTCCAGAAGATCATAAAGCTGTTTAGGCTCTGCAGTGCCTAGACACACCTGATACATCATCTCACTGAGAAACTTAACGAACATTAGTGTTTCTATAGAAAGACTATAGGGTTTACAGTATGTATAATGGCAAATCATAGACAGATGTCCACTCCCTCCTTTCTTTCAGCATTTCTTCATTTTCACAGGATTTTTTAATTTGTGAAGTTCTGCTGCTAATCTGTTGAATTATGTGTTGGGAAATGGCTAATTGGTGAAGAAGGTGGTGTGGAGCCAAAAAAAGCTTAACTACTGTGCTTTCATGCTCAGTGGAGGGAAAGAGAGAGAGGTTTTGAGGGTTTCCCTTGTCTTGAACAATAAAAGCAGAGCTTAACTACGTATTGTCAAAGCCACACTTCTGAGACACTGGAGTTCTGCCCAGAGGCAACTGGCTAATTTTCTGAAAATATTGTGAGTGTCTTTCCAGGCTGATACTGATGGTATAGTACGTGAACCATTGGCAAGTTTTGATTGCTCCTTCAGAAGCACTGACTTCCAGAGTAAGTAAAGCCAACAGATCTGTTCCTGGAAAGGTGTGAGAGGGCATGGCAAACACTTCCAGTATTCTCACCTTCATTTATTTGTGATATAAGGTTGGCCAAAGCTCCCCCTAAATAAAGGAAATGTACCTGACCAGCAGCACCACTGGCACGTGAGATATTTCTTTATTAAACAATTCCGTACGTAACTCAACTAATAAATTAAATAACATAAATTTATTTTTCTTCAGTTTTGGGAGTAACATTAGCATGAAAGGTCTGAAAAGGCTGGGGAGAAATCAAAGCTCTGAAAGAAGGGGAAGGTCAGAGATCAGCAGTGGAAATGGGAGTTTTGCCTTGGTTCTTATACTGGCAATTTTCACCAAGTAGTTGGGACAGGAACAAGAGACAACGCTGAGGGTGCAGTCTACTCATGCTGCTCAGTGTTAGTCTTTGCACAAATTTTGTTATTTTTTTCAATTGATAGCTACATTTTGAAAAGTGGCAGGGGATTTGGGATCTGTCCCATTTTGGTCAGCCAACTTGGCATAATGTAGAGGAGTCTAAATATAGCTGTAGGAGATGTTATTCATTAGACAACTGAAACCACCAGACAAGATAAAAATATGTCAAATACTCTGTGGATTTAATTTCAGACCAAACTCCTCTCCCTGTACAGCAACTCCGCCTCTGTGTTGGTTGCTTCTATTTACTTTCTACAACACAGACATTTATCTAAATGTTTTGTACGTGCTCAAGTAATAGTAAATTTTCCAAGTTTCAGAGTAGTGCTGAGATATTTTCATGCTCAGCATTAAAACGTTTGGCTCCTCAAATGATTCTGGTTTGTAGCTGATGTACATCAGTGGAGCTGTGCCAGCTTCCTCCAGCTGAGACTGCGGTCCTTCACTGCTGGCCTTTTTGCGGTTCTCTTATCACGATCCCGTTTGAACCATCCAGCCATACAGCACAAACTCTGTTAATACAGAAAACCGGTACTAGGAAATACACACATCAAGAAAAAAGAAGTCTAAAAACCCCCGTGATTTAATCCAAACCTTACAAAGGCGTTGTTTCTTTTGGGCACTTTCTTTGAAAAGACTACCATTTCAAACAAAACAGAAGGAAATTAGTAGGAAGTGATTATGGAGACAGGAAATCTGAAAGCCATGAAACTGTAAATAAAGTGTTATTTGTACTACTGTACTTAGTGCCCTGCTTTGCATTCCCAGCACGAAATGTTAGACAAGGCTTTAGCACCAGAGCAGGGACCAAATCATTTGGATGCTTAAAAAAAAAAAAAAAAAAGAAAGAAAGAAAAAAGGCTCCAATCATGTATTTTATATGATTAAAAGAAGAAAGGCTTTTGGACAAATTATTTAGCATGGAATTCATCTGGACAGATTTTTATCTGAAACTTGGAGCCCTGCAGCCAGTCTCCGTCGCAATTTGTTCCTCTCTGCAAAGGATGTGACTTGTTTAGACATCAAACACATATCAAGTGGCTTGATGTTAGTATTCTGAAGCATCAGCTTTACGGCAGGCGCCAGTGCTAACATCATTACACGACTCATGTTGCACAGTGACAGCCCAGTTCAGCAGCACCTGTGTTTATTATTATTTTTATTTTCATCAGACCTATAGAACTCATCTTGTCCATTTGTCAGCATTATCTTCTGTGATCCATTAATACAGCTAATAGGGATACGTTACACTAAGCACTTAGATCTCAGTTAATGAAGCACCTTTCCGTATAGTAACAACAATGAATGAATGAGCATAGATTTTAATTACTCCCATTATGAAGTGTTTGCTTTGGCAGTGGTTACTGCCATATGAAAAATTAACCAGCAAAGTTATCCCTTCATCTTTAGTTGTTTGTGTATGTGCATTCAGGAAACATCCCTGTTCTCTCTCTTCCTCATCAGCCATGTATTTTGTGTTTTCTGCTATAGTTTAAAAATTACTTGCAAAGCTCAGAGGGGTAATAAGATAAAACACCTGAGCCAGAGAGCAACATATAACTCCAATTCGGCCTTTAGAGATGCTCTGAAGCATATGAACTTTACAGGAGTTAAGATCATGTGATTTCATGTTTTGAGAGGCCACAGAATCTCTGTGAAACTGTCAGCCCCTGAAAGACAGAGGGCTCACAAACCCAAAACCAAAAGCCTGATCATGGTTTCAAGCAGAAACAACTGCTTAAAAGTACTATAGAGCCTTCAATTCCCAGTAGTCTTTCACTTTCATGGTAAGAGAGCATGGGGGTAAAATTTGGACCTTGCTGTTGAATGGACATCCATTTGGAGGGAGTTCCAAATCTAGTGGTGAGACCTTCAGTGCACCTAGACTGGCACATCCTCATATGCAAAGAAGACCAAGACAACATTAGCATTACGCTTATGGCTGGTAGAGTAAGCTCTGCAAGCGTTAATGAGTGGAGTGAATAAAAGACTGAGCTGAGCTGGCCAGAGCAGAGAAGTCAGCTCATGGTAGGAGAGTTTTAATACAGCTGGGTGGCTCACCTGGGCAGTATCATTGCTAGTACCATTCCAATTGCTGCAGAGGCAGTTAAATGGATAATATGTCCCCTGAGAGTGTTTTGCACTGGATATAGTTAGTGCTGTTTAAAATGTGGCCATGTGGCAAGACAAATGTGAGGTAGCTGAGCCCCACTTGCAAGTCCTCACCATTCCGATGCCTTAAAAACCAGCAAACGCCTTCTTTGCAAAGAAGGGGAAAGGAGGAAAGGACAAGGAACAGAAGGAAAAAAACTACACTTTCTTGTGGTACACCAGAGAGCGTGTGGTATAAAACCACGAGACAGAAAGATTTGTCGTGAGCTTCTTTACTGATTTAGAGGGTGTCCTCAAAGAGTCTTCAGTGCCTAGTTGTGTATGGCAATGCCTAAATTATAGCTGTAATATTTCAGGACCTCCTTCATCTTTCCTGCCCCAAAACATTATTTTCCCCCCCAGCGGTCTGATGCCCTCGTCAACTTCCTTGGTGACTAGCGTTAATATTTTGGGGGGGTTGCTTTGCTGGCTGCGCTAACCGAGCTTTACTCTGCTTCCATTAGGGCTTATTATCCAACCTTCCCCCCCTTCCCCCTGCCTCCCTCCCCTCCGAGCAAGGCAGCAATCTGTTCTTTTTTAAGCCCTTCATCATCTTTGCTCTCTCCATCTCTGTTTCCCCAGATTTTAGAGATTGTTGACTATTATGTAACAGATGGCCCGACAGACCTCCGACTCTGCGGTGATGGCTAGCTTGGCGCAGAAAATAGCAGCACTGGAGTAAGTATTCAGTGGCATAGACGCTCATGAATTTTAACTCCTCGGCGACAAAGGAATTCGAGGGGGTAAGAGCCAATCTATCAGTAGCCGAAGTAATTAGAAGACTTAGATGGCTCTCTAGCGCAGAGTATCCCTTCGCCGCTACAGGCTGTTCGTAGTAGATTAGGATAGTCTACGTCCCATTGATCTCTAAGCCATAACTATGCTTCAAAACAAAGGGACAGCTTAATCCAGAAATTGAGACATTTGAGTAAGCATCAGCGAGGGCTGGTCTTTTGGCTTGTAATGAAAAGTACTTTGCAGCATCAAGCTGGGACAATGTATATCGAGCAGAGTTAAATTTTGATTTTTGTTTCTATTGCATTCCTGTTTAGCAGGGGAAATCCCTTACACTAAATGACCAGTATTCTGTCTCTAAACATTTAACGCTTGGGAATTCATTTTCTTGCCCTCTTTACCTCTTCTGTTTTCTTTGTTCTTTGCCATTCTTGTTTCTGTAGATATATATAAAAAGAATTCTTGTAAGTGACCACAGTTTTCTCACTCTTATATAGTTTTTTGTCATCTCTAAAAAGCTTCTGGATATATTGTCCCCTTTCCCAGAAATCTAGATGCTTACCTTTCAGAAATATTTATGTGTCTGACCAGTCAATGGAAGATTTTTCTGATAAAGTAAATATTCGAACCAGAGCTGACATGTTATTTTTAATGATAAATTAGATTAAATTAAAATAAAATATAATGCCTAGACCAACGCACTGCAGGGGCAGAAAAGTGCAAAAGTAAAGATGTGGGCAAATGATCTTACACTGAACTGAAGGCAAATGGAGAATTGAGTCTGAAGCTTGGCTTCTCATAGCTTTCTGTTGAAACTATGCTGTATTTATAAGCCAGTCTATGTAACCTGGCTAAAATCTTGCCTAGGAGTACAAGAGAGCTGGGCACTTGCCCCAGCAGGAAGCGTTAGCTGAGGTAAGTGCTTTGTGTCTCCCATGTCAGGGCCACCAGCTCCGCTGGGACACAAGCCAGAAGTACCACGTCCTTACGCACGTGCTCACAACAGGGGACCTCTGGGGGACTTCTTTTAGCCCACAGATGTTTGAAGTATCTTGAATAACCTTCATTTTCAGTAGGAGCCATACCAAGTTATCAGCAGAGGGGAAAGTCCAGAAGTGGAAAATGAAATCTTCCCTTTCCCCTCTTAGAGATGCTCTGGCACCCATACAGATGAGGGATGGGCTTTCTAGACCTGCTCCTGCAGTTTAGGAATATTTGTCCCATTGGAAGCCACCTGTAGAAAATTTGAATTCCAGGCCATAAAGTCTGCAAAGAATAATTACAGTGTATATTTCTCAGCAAAATATGTTCTCACCCATAGTTTGCATTGAATCCTAAGCCAGAGCCAGCCCACAGCCCTAAACACTGGTAAATGGTGTAGACTATCCTGGATGGTCAAAATTCTGTTGGAAGAGCTCAATTGCTCCTTGTTGGTTGCCTCTGGCCATGTGTAGATGCACATATACACACAGACACACGCTCCTTTCCTCATCACATCTCCAGCCTGCACTCAGTGCTGTAATAGAAGGAGACCCCAAAGACCCTCCATAGCACCTCTGGGACACAAAAAATCATCCCTCTCCCTGCCAAATCTCCTTGGCTCTATGCAAGTGCTGTTTCCCAAGGATGTTGTATCAAAGGGAGGATGCAACAAAGAGGTCAGCTGGTGGCTCCAAGCTCAGTGAGTCGTAACAATCTGCCTATGCTCTGTGAGTACTAATAATGTCATTTAGCAGCAATAAATCTCTCTGTTTTAATTTGAAGGACAGTGTCCCAAATGGCCATTTTAATAAGGTTTGGAGATTCTGGACACAGAGCTTTCCTCTTTTGCAGCCCATAATAGCTAGTTAGTTGTGCTTAAGGTCAAACAGCAATGTCTGGTCAGCAAAATCTTCCTTTTACAAACTAGCTTAGAATGGGATGAGCCAATGGCATCATTGTTGTAAAATTGGCTTCTCTGTCTCTGCCTTTTGTTTGTCCAAGTGTCACAGCTATGAAATAACTCCCCCAAAAGGAACTCCAGCATTGAGTCTTGGGCAAAAGGAACCTGGGTAAATGTTCCAGCTGGCTGGAGATCCCAAGCAGTGAAACGATCATTTTTTGTGTAGAAAAAGAGACTTGAAACGTGATCTTTTTCACCTGTTAAAAATAAATGTTTCATTCTTAGGTCACAAATGTTTCTGGGTGCACAGGACAGTGTGGCTGGGATGGAGGGAGAAAGGTGGGGTGCCCTTTCCTCCCGAGTGCCAGCACATTTGCTGATCCCACCTGTGGCCCTGAAAAATTCTCTGATAATTCTATGATAAAAGGAGTGCTGTGGGTGGCTGCTGATGACTGGTACCCTGGCTTCCCCAAGTGGGAAAGGGCAAACTTTCCCATCATCTCTGGCCGGCAGATGAAAGTGGACAGGGAGGATGATTCAGTTACTCATATTTTTAGTAGGGGTCAATTTAATCTCTCCTTTTTTAGAGCTCTCAGAGGGCAAAAAGGAACAGGTTAGGGAGCTGTTGCCTGGGCAATGTGCCATGGCCCATGCCTATGCAGTTGCAGTTTTGCTCCACGTGTTTCCTGTTCACAGCAGTGTCTCAGAGGACATGGCGGGGGTCAGGGTGTTTTTCACCTCCACATAACCAGTGGGAGGCTGCCAAGGTCACTCCTCCCCAAAAGCTGTGACTATCTGGTGGCCGTTGAACGGTCTGTATAAACTCAATTTCGTTTTGACCCAGTTGCTGAAGGAGATCCAGATGTTTCATGAAGCCCACTGCTCAGCTGGGCACACTGGGTGTCTCACAGCAGTGTCCAAAGCCCACTATTGAAAGGACAGGGGGATCTGACTCTAGAGAGACCATGGATCCCTCATGGTCATGGCACCCTTTCAGCAATGGGAACAAGGCTGGCTTTGGGAGGGCTGCTGCCAGGATTCCAGAGGCCAGGACCTCTGCACCATTGTGCAGATGCTGAGGTCTCCTCTGCTGTGGTCTCCTAGATGCAAAGTTGAGAATATCAGTACTTACCCAGGGACTGTAAGGTGCTGGAAAGGAAAAGCCACAAAATTAATCACAGAAATCTCTATTCCCAAGTAAAATCTGCAGTGTAACTACCTTTAATGGGTCCATTGTGCAACTCCGGTGAAATATTTAGCATCTTTGAATCACAACCAGAAATAGCTGACTTCTGTCCCCAACTCTGTCGTGCACGTATTTTTCATGCAATTCTGTACCTTTTTTTCCTTGTAGTAAAACCCCCCAAAACTCTTTTCATGCGGTATGTAGGTAACTCTGCCTTGCAATCTAATAGTTTGGGGAACTTTTCTTATTGTTAATAGAGGGCAGCTGAGAAACACAGGAACATAGAAATCTGCTGAAATCATATCAGACAACCCAGCATTTCTCTGACAGGAACCATGCTGTTCTGCTTTATTTTTGCTGGGCTAACGTTTACACTGCCAAGTAACAACAATAATAATTTTTAAAAGAATCTTTTTGCATTATTTATTGTTGAATTTATCTTGTTTAGACAAGCCTCTTTCTGAACTTTAGGCAAGTAAACAGATAGCAATAACCTGCATCTAAAATCAATAAAAGACAAGTGCAGCGCACAGTCCGCTGCTTCTTTGTGAGTCAAATGTTCCAGCCCCAAAATAAACATCTGCAAAAAAAAAAAAAGGTCACTTTGATCGGGTGTCACATGTGAGAACTACCTGAGGGCAAATAAATGTGAGGATCACATTCTTATCAGCTTTTTCTGATAATAATAGCCCGGTCACTGGGGACAGTGTGTTAGTGTTGGCCCAGTGGGTCAGATAACAATCCCGAGTCTCTCCCTCTCTTCCCCCGCTGTGACCCGGCCCATCTGCTTCTTTTTGGCCATATGGTACAGAAATATCTGGGACTGGAGACATTATAGTTTTATGCATCTGAATGCTCCTTGCTTTCATTGAAACTTTGCTGACACGACATTCCTTTGAATATTCCCCCGACAAAAGTGGGGTTTGCTTTTGTTTTTGGTTTACGTTTCAGTTTAAATGAACGCCGAGGTTTATATCAACGGAGGAGATATCCAACAGATACGCTCTGTGGGTCAGGAGGCTGGCCATGCATTGCCTCCCAACCTGCCTTAAATGCAACGTTATTTATTCTGCCTCTTAACAACTGGAACAGACCCCAGCATACGCAAAAGAGCTGGGTTTGTTTGTTTTTGTTATAAATAAACCCAGCCTGACAGGGTGCCTGCGCACCGTGGATGGAGCGTGCTCCAACCTCAAAGCTGTATGGCTGCTTTACAAAAAGTGAAGGGATTAAACGCACTGGGACAAACTGGAGGAGGCATCCCTCCCCTCCTCTGGACCAGGGACAGGGGGACCTGGGGGTGCTGCAGTGCTCTGTCTTGCTGGGGCTGAAGTTTTTAACACTGACTCAGCCTGGCTGTGGCCCTGCTGGTCAGACATGGTCCAGTGTTGCCAGCCCTTGGAGGTCTTCAGCCAGCTGACACAGCTCAACCCCAAAACCTCCCCTAAGGAGATGTCCAGTTCCCCCGGGCACGGGGGACACACAGGTGTATCCTCCACTGAGGGCACATTATCAAACGTCCAATTAGGCCTAATGAGAGTTCAGCCCCGGCATCAAAGGAGGGAGAGACAATAGAAAATGTACAATACTCTTCTTTATCAAGAGGAGGATGTAATTATTGTGTGGGCTTTAACATAACAAAGCCTATATGTTCATATCGTGCCCAGCATCCTGGGGCCCCTCTAAGCTGGGACCTCTGGACATTGCAGCCACCACCAGCGTGATGGAGGCCTGAACTGGAAAAGTGAAATAAGGATTATTATAATAATATTACCAGAACAAGCTGATTTACAAATCCTTTGAAGTAAGTGTCCGGCAACACAGACTTTTTTTTATGGTTTCTGTAACAATTTTAAATAGCAATAAAACCCCAAACAGCTGAATCCGTATCTATGTCACTCCCTCTCATCACGTTTCTTACAAGGCCCCCTCATGTTTTCACCTGCCTCGTGGAAAGCCCCACAGAATATGTCACAGAAAGCTCCAGGGAATTGTAAAATCAGTGAATCTCTCTAGAATAATGCAAGGTTTTAGGCTATGTTTTCACTTTGTCAATCGACCCTGTTATTTCACAGTTCCAGGGAAGTGCCTAAAAGTCGTTTGTTAAAAAAAAAAGTAGTGTTTTTAGTTATGACAGGCTCAACAAATCTTGAGATTTACTATCCGAGGTTATTTTTAATGCCTAGAAGTCAGAAACTAATGAACAGATTTTCTTGGGATGTCTGAAAACTCAGACTTGATTGAGAGTCTCAGTGCTGGAATTTGATGGGGATAGGCTGCCTTTCCTGCCAGACCAAGATGCTGACCGCCTGCTGCTTGTGTAAAATAGTCTCCCAACCTCGTGATGTCAGAGTGAGTTTTGCCATGCCCTGGGCCAGCATTTAATGGATCAAAAACGTGTAAGTCCACCACCCTCTATGGCCAAGTCTGGGTGTGATGGAAGGGCTGCTGGCAGCACTGTTGGGGGAAGAAGGGGAGACAAAGAGGGAGGGAGGGAGGGAGTCTGCGACATCCTCCTCTCTATCCATCTTGTTGATCAGTGAGACATGATAAGATTCACATTACCTGAAAAGCAATACTGTCGTTTGCATTATCACGTTTCTCGTTCCTCTTAGGTCAGAAAATTTTATACTTGGAAAGCAAAATTTGGAGTCTATTAAGCAATATGACATTTCGCAAGTAGTTTTGCACCTCAGCAGGGATTGTGGAGCGCTGCTCGCTGCCCTGCTGCCAAAGGCAAAACCAGCTTCCTCCCATAATCCCAGGCCTAACTGTCATTTAGCTTCTTTCCCTTCAGACAAATTAATACCCTAAATATTAATACCCACATGATTATTGTGCCATCTTAAGAGACTAAAATGAATATAGCTTTCTGATGAAACTAAATGCTTAAGTTTTCCATAGGTGGTTTTTTTTTCTTTCTTTTTCTGCTATAATCTTTTACTGATATAACCCTCCTAAAAGTAAGATTTAACAAAGATGTAAGTCTTTCTCACACACAGAGCCTGCATGTGAGGCAGCTGGTGACTGTATGGCACTAGCCCTGTCAGTCTATAGTTGATATGACACCAGTTACTGATAGGGTCCACATCATAAAATCATTCATTTAGAGCACAGGATCCCTCTCTCTCTACTTCAGCTTTCACTGCCTCATTTGCAAAGAAAAAAAAAGAAAAAAAAAAAAACAACAGAGAAAATCTGCCATAAAGAAATAAAAACCAGATAAGAGCAATGACACGTTTCTTAGATGATATGATAGCATGACGTTGTTATTTCCTTTAAAAAGGCTACTCCCTTGAACAGGGATGAGGAGGGAAGAGATGAAAGCAAAAGTTTGTTTACTTGGCAATGACATTCAGTGATGACTCAGAAAGCCTCTGGACCAGGGTTCGTATTAGATGCTATACAGAGATATTTTAAGAGTCATATAATATAATCCTGTTATATTATAGGCATCATATTGCGGAATTTAATATAAGTAATGAATAATTGCTAAAATGAGTTTCTCAACAATCTGCAACAATCTCTCATCATAGCAATGACCTACCTCCCTCTCTACAATAGCTTTGATCCTTAAAACATGCAAAAAAATTGTAAGAAGTTTCAGAAAAAAGTACTATTATGTCTATGTAATCTTACGTTTTCTTCAAGAAACATATTCCTAGTTCACCATGTCATGTATATACACACATTCCTACATAACCCATTGTTACCCCAATGCCAAATAAAAATACACTGCCAAATACTTTTATCTTCACTATTGTAGTCACAAATATACGTTTTTTTCACCACTTCAATCCAGGAGGGAAGAATTTGTACAAGTGCCGTGGCCTGTAAGCCTTTAGGCACTGCGTTGTGTATTTATGAAGTATTTATAGATCACCATAAGAATATGTGGTCAAGAATAGTTTTCAGTGAACGAGATTTCTTATAGGAAATCAGACTTACACTAATCCAATATCCTGTTGCAAGAGGGGGCCTTACATGTTATTTCACAGAATGATGCAACCAGGCCAGAAGTTGGTGATTAAGAGATAATGTGCTCTTGGGGAAAGGCTCTTCTCAAGTTGGCAGATGGGGATGATGCCCTCAAGTGAGAGTGTTCATTTCTCATTCTGACTTTTTTGCTTCTAGTGCTCGATACTTTGATGTTGCATTCTCTTATTTTCCCAGATAAGTACTCGGTGACTGATCAAGCAAACTAGGGGTTCAAGTTCTAAGGTTGGAGCGAGGTTGAATGAATAGAGCATGTTAAGTACTGGGAAGAGAAGCTGATAAAAGAGCACATAAAAAAGGTGAGTGGTGGTTTCCTTATGGATTTGTTTCCAAATGTGTTTATAGACGTGTGATTTTTTCTACTGTTCTTTTTTTCATTTTTTCTAATGTGAACTTTTCTACATAAAATCTATTTTTAAGACAGGGTTATTTTCATGGTTGCATAAAAGATTCTCCAGCACTGCCTCAACACACAGTCAGGATTTCTTATGGTTAGTGAACATATGAATGAAACAAAAATCGATTTGACACCCGTCTGTACAGCACAAAGACCGAGATGGGGTGCAAGCTCGAGCTTGCTCAAAGCTGAGTAATGCTAGACTGTTATCTTGTCATTAAGAATTGCTTTGAGTCCCTATCTGTTCAGCAACTCTAATTAATGATCATTTAACTGTACTGTCAGCCCCGTTTAAATCTGAGTGTTGCCAGTTCCTTCCTTCGTGCGGGCAGCCAATAGGTGCTGGGGGAGTCGTTCATGCATAGCATTGCCCCAGTGGCTCTGGGCCTATAGCATCCCAGTTTAATAGGGCATTCAGGGCTCATTAGCGAGGAAACACATCAGGAGTGACCGCTCCACTGCCACACGTTGCAACTAATAGCCTCGCCGAACAGAATCGTTTCTGTTTCTGCTCGCTTGTTTTTGAATCCTTTCAATGTCAACAAGTGGTCATGTCGGCAGGAGCCCGCCATTCTCCCCAACAGTTTTATCCGTTGCTCTCCTGAGCCAGACTTGTGTCCTCCTCCATTGTTCCAGCCACAACGGAGCCTGAGCAATCACAAAGGCTTCACAGCCATTCATCATCAGCTCACGAATTCTGGGGTTGAGATTACCCGCCAAACTTTCGGGCCATCGTTTTTGGCGTGGTGTGTGAATGCCTGTGAAATACAAATAGTTTCTGAAGTTTACACTTTTGTTGCAAACGCACAGGGTGGTGGTTGGGGGTGGGGGGAGGGTTGAGGCGAAGGGGTTGGATGGAGGGAAAGAAGAGGAAATAAAATCTGACATCACTCTGGCTAAAACGAGAAAAGATCCTGTGGAGGGGAGATAAGAGACAATGAGATTGCTGCTGGAACGGGAGGTGTAGAAAGAAGCAACCAGGGAAACAGAGGTGTGTCCAAAAAAGTGTAATCACACCTTTGGCTCATGGATTTGGAAATGGTCCCTTGGCTTTGTGGGGAGGCACGGGCAGCTCTCGTGTCTCCGGGCTGTGGGAGGCGCAGGGGCAGAGTGTCCCTGAGCTAGCTTCCCAGACCCTGTCTCCTCCTTCCATTCACGGGAATAACCACCATTTCTTCCTGGTTACTGGAAACATGACTGGCAAACGGCTCATTGGAAGCGTACACCTGCTGCTTGTTATTTGTGTTAGGTTAGCAATTTAGCCCCCGTTGTGCTAAATGGAGTGAATGGATGTTTTACACCTGCAAACCTGATACCTGAAGATGTAATGGCTTTATCATGGTCACACTGCAAAGGTCAGAGATGAGAATCACAGCTGGGAGCACGTGTGTTCCTGCTTATTTTGGTGTATTACTTTTACAGTGTCATGCTCTTCCCTGCACCTGAAGTGACTGGGATGAATCCTGACTGCTTGAATGCCAGGAAAAAAAAAAAATCATTTATTGTGCCCTGGCGACTGTCTGGACATGCTCAATGCACCCAAAGCATCCTCCAGATGCTCCACCTCGGGTGATGTGGAAACGGTGCATGGTGACCACATGTGCGTAACAGCGTCATCAGATGTTTGCTCAGCACCTGGCAGAGAGCTGGCTGGACACTTCCACCTCTTCCTTACTGTGTGCTGTTCCAGGGACTTCACATTGTGTTGGTTTTGCCTGAGGCTGAATCCTAGTCAGAAGGATTTGATTTTTAGGATCATTTGGAAATCCCTCTGAGTATCCGACAGTCTCTTCCTAGTCATTTTAGCAAGCCGGTGACAAAGAGTGTTCACAAGAAAGACAAAGGTGATTTTTTTTTTTGGTCTATCACTGGAAGATTAAGTTTGTCACAGACCACAATTAAAGCAAATGATGGTCTTCATTACAAGTGCCAAGAAATGCTGTCCTATTTCACTCTCTACTGTATATTAATTAGAGAGTTCTTTCGTTGCCTATAATCTGAATTTAAAAAAAAAATAATTAACTGCTTTATTTGTTTTTTCCCAATGGGACGGTATCCATGATATGGCCTGGGCTGTTATAAATGTACCAAGTATTGCATGCCTATCAAGAATATTTCCTGGAAAAAGTTTTGGCTATTGAGCCACAGCTGCCTTCACCATCAAAGGTAATGGAAAATCCTGTGAATATTTTTATGCCTTGTTTTATGCTATTTTTGCCACTCAAAAACAGTCACAAACCACTAATTTGGTAAATATTGGGTTTCTTGTTGTCACATTAAGGCCTCCTGAAATGTGTAAGGGACTAAGTCTGAAAAGCAGGCTGTGTGTAATTCCTGGTAACCTATTGTTCGTTTCTCTCTTGATTTCGGTGTAGTTACACCCAAGTGATACTGCAGCAGGGCAGGTGTTTCTTCTTGCCTCCCGTGGTATAAAGCAGGAATAATCAAAGCAAAACAACGGTCTGCAGTATGCTTCAGTGCTGCTTAAAGTTTGGGTATAAATTAATGAGCTTGATGTGGTTTTACTTTGAAACTAGGTTGGAATAATCCCATTGATTTCATTTATGTGTGGTATATACAACTGTGAGGAGTCAAGCTCTTGCGTGAAAATCTTGAGTTCTGGTTGTTCTGGTAATTATCACATATAACTGTTGGGTGAATCATCACCTGCAATAAAATTTTTATGAAGCACAGTAAAATAAATACCATGAAATCAAAGTTCCAGCTACAGCAAGTCCCCAGGCAGGGATTTGTTGAGTGCAGGGCTCACAGACATGTCCGTAAACTGGACCTTGCACTTTAAGGGCCCAGAGTATTCATCATCTAGGGTCATCCACAGCCCCAAGTTAGATGCTGGGTAAGTAAGGCTGAGGAGACAAAGGCAGGCAAGAATGGAAACCAAAAAAGCTAAGCAGGGAACCACATAGGCTAAAAATATTCCCTCCCTTGCTGCATTTTGTGTGTGGCTGATCTGGTAGACGGACACAGGAAACACAGATTTTCAAGTCTTGTAGACAAGATAAGCAGGAGAACATCACAACAAGGAATCTCAGCAGGTTTAAATGTAATCTAAGAGCCTTCCAGCTGCCAGGACTTACCTGGGCATGCCCATGCCAACACACACAACATCTTTAGGGATCCATAGAAATACTAGCACAGGACCTCACCTGTCCCTGGGATTAGGCAGCATCTTTGAAAAACATCTGTGCAGATGTGTACTGTGGAGCAATAGAGCAAAATCTTGACTTTGGTAAATCAGGCAGGGGTTTAGCCTGAATATGTTTTCAGGTACTTGCCCCAGTCACTCCTACCAGAGCCATAATGGTATGCATCTATTCAAGCTTTTCAAGGACAGAATTTTTCTTTTTTCTTTTCCTCCTTTCCACCACCACCCCCCTCTAAAGCAGCTTATAAAAGAGGTAACTGCTCCTTTTCACAGTCAAAGTAGGATATTCTGAACTGAATGCTAACTAGACTTGGGGCCAGACTGAAGAAAGGTTTGAGCAGTTGTTCAGATCTGGGGTTTTCAGTATCATAAATAATATCAGAGAGGGAAAACTGTATTTGGAAAACATATAAATAGCAGCCTCTGAAATTTCTTTAGTTTTTCTAAAAGTTGGAAGTTTTCCTCACGGGAAATCATTGCATGTAAAAATGTCTTTCTTTATTTGTTGTTGTTGTTGAATTTTGCAGAAGCTTTATGAGATTGTTGATTAGCAGCATGGAATTGGAGGCCCTGGAATTGAAAATGTGCCAGACTGGGTAGTTAAAGCACTCTCGTGATTCCTAGTATCAGATACCATGCTGATATTTCAGAATGCCACATCTGAACCATGGCTTCTTTTCTTGTCACCACCAGATCCAGTGGTAAGTAAACTGGGCACCTGAGGTCCAATGTAGCTATGTAAGAACCTAAGTCTAAGTCCTGTATTGCTTAATGTCTTGCTTCACATTCCACATTTGGCTGCAAGTCTTATTTTTAGTCCCAAAAGCTGTATCTACGTAGAGTCAAATGAAAATCTCCCTTAACTCTATCATGGTGCAGAAGTTCCTTCTACCTTCTTTTGTTGAAATCTCTTCCGTGCCTCACAGCTGGAGCTCCTGGGTTTAAATAGCAATATTTGTGCAGTAGGGGTAACTGAAGGTATAACAACAGTGTAATAGGGTTAGAGAGTGGTGGTAAGAGGGAAAGCTTAGGCTTCAATACCAGTCCCAGGGAACTGATAAAAGGGTTAATATGTTGATCAAACATGAGCCAACCCAGTTTTCACTGCTGCATGCTCCCCTGAACACAGGGGATTGCTTTTGGTACAGAGCTTTTATTATGGCCTCAAAAGTGCAATTTCTCTCCCACTTACTAGGGATGTGATCTCGCTTTTTCTGACTTGGGAGTAACTCTGATTATCCAGTGAAAAACTAAGTGAGCAAAACCAAACCCTATATTTCTAGTGAAAACTTTGTTGCATAGCTCTTAGTTTCACTGCCTTTTTTTTTTTTTTTTTTTAAGGGCAAGTAACTTAAAGAATAGCCTTTCCTTGTTGATTGCTCTACCATTCATTGGACAGCATATGGTTTTTGTCTTGGGAATCATCCAACATGTCACAAAGGAAGTGATAGTGGACAGTTACTAGGCAGCTTTTGTATACTTTGGGGATGGGGGAAGATGGTATTTTAATAGATTTCCTTGGGGATCTCTTAGAAGGGTAATTTAATTGTTGAAATCAAATTTTGGACCCCTGTCACAAATCATTACCTTATCTTTCATCCATCTATTCCCTTGTTGTTCAAACTAATAAAACATGCACACTGCCCTCCATTCATGTGAATCCCTTCATATGTTTTTAACTGGTAACCCCAGCTAATAATGAGTAGGTGGCCTGTTTCTGGTTGAGGATTTTTTTGAAGGAATGGATAGTTTCTCTAGCTACCACATCAACAAGGGTGGCAACACTCATTCACTCAAAATGAAAAGCCGGAGAATCACACGAGCGTTTGTGAAATTCAGGCAGGAAAATGACTGAAAGAGGAGAATGAACCAAAGCATCTCCTCAAATATTCACATTCTGATCACTTTCAGACAAATTCTGGGTGAGTGAGCCATTGGCAAAGTGTTCTCAAGACCCTTCTCGGTGAAACTGTCGCCTTTGCTACGGTAGTGTTTTATCAGTTCTGGCTTTCTCTCAGTAATGATTTCAGAAGTTAGTTTGCTGAATTTTGTTGCAGCTATTTGATTGAAATCTCTGAGATGAGGGGCACTGCCTTCTTTCTTTCTCATTTTCTATCTTCTTCTCTCACCCCGGGACTCTCTGACTGTCCTGCGTTGGGGAGACGGCTTGTTGTCCCACTGCCTCAGCTGCTCCTCGCCAGGAGGACCACAATTCTACGGTCACTTCTTGGTTTTCACTACAGCATCCTTTCAAATTCTGTTCCATTTCACCTTAAGCAATATTCCCTGAGCTGTTGAGAGCTCAGAAAAAATATATTTAGAAACATAATGACTGTCTTAATAATGACATTTTGGTGGTGTTTTCACCAAAGTCTGGCTACAATTGCTATCATCTTAGAGTGAGAATAATTATGCAAGTTAATAGGTGAGCTTCTAAAATAAAGGGATTTTTTTTTTTCTGTTTACTTCAATGTAAACAGGATCAAATCTAGTGCTTCATGCACTCAGGAGCTGATGCCTGCTAAGTGCAGTTCTTACACATTTCTTTATTCCCAAAGCTAAGAAAACCCTAGCTTTTTTTGTGTGTGTTTCATCAAAAATGTTTTTCTGGAACAAACCAAAACAAACAGAACCCAACCGGTCTTTTGTTGGTCGCTCTGCTTCCCAAAAGGGTCCCGGGCACTTAGTGACACAGCATCTGTCTCAGATGCTATTGAAGGCATTCAGCCCCTAAATGCTCTTCCACTGACATTCTTTTATACTGTGGTATTTGACAAACTCATACAACTGGTGTAGAGGAAAGGAGAAAAGCGTCTTTTGAATAGGTAGAAAATATTTAATCTTCTCTCCATCTGATTATCAGTTAAAATTCTCAGGAACCCTCATAGGCTCTTTCTTTTTGTTTTCTAGGTTGGCGGAAGACAAATGTCTACGAATCTTTTCATTGTTATTAAAATTATTGTTGCTTTTGCTATTAACAACAGCAATTGAAATAATCTCTGTAGGATTTAAAATTGGAAGCTGGTTGAGGTCTCCAAGCTTCAGTGCCCTTTTACTAGATGTGTGTTCAGGGTTAGACCCTAGATTTGTGCTGCTTAGTTTGACTTATATTTTCACTGATTTTAAAGGAAAAAAAATGACTGAATACAGTTTCTTCAGCAGTAAAGCTTCTAGGCAGAGCCTAATGTTGGTCTTTTGAGGACTGTCCCTTTAAACCATCTGAGGTGTTTATTTTGTATGTGAAGAAAGACTTTACTGCTCTGAGCAACGTAATCCTGGCTGTGTGTAGAAATGGTGTGTGTATGTGTGGAAGGAGGAAGGACAATTGTTCTTTTTGTTCTTAAAAACCAATGTTCGTTTTTATAAAGAGATTTTAGTGTAGCCCTCTGTATTCTTCCTCGCTATAGAGAAATCCTGTGAAATAGTATCTATTTCCTCCGATTGCTGTCCTAGATACCGTAACACCACATGGGTAGTAGATGTGCTAAATTAGAGGGGATTTTTTTTTTTATCACCTTTGTGGAAGTGTTTGTTCTTGTATCTTTTCTTTTTCCTCATAAAAAAAAAAAAGAAAAAAAAAAAAAGAAAGAAAAAGAAAAACTTCACAGAATAGTAAACCTGAGACACGGATTTGAGTGCCAGACAGTTGAATGAACAGGATAATCGGGGTATTTTTTTTGACAGGTGCGACAGCCTGCCTATGACTGGCATTATAATCATTACCATTTTAATAAGGCTCTAATAGGGGGGCCGATAATTCAATGGGGTGTGAGGATCCTAATTCAACTCCCAATCCCACATGAATGTGCTAGAATTTGTGGGCTTTGTTTTCCTCTTTTGTACCCCTGAATGCAAATAATTACTGGCTATAGATTCAAAAATTCTTAGAACTGGAAGCTAAATTAGCTCTCCTAATACTGCACAAGAATGTCAATACTCAGGGGGGGGAAAAAAAGGAAGTAAGTGGTTTTTGGTTGTTTTTTGTATTACACTTGTGGTTCTGCAAAGGTTCTGTAGCTTAAGTGGTTTGGTTGGCAGCGTGAATAATACCAGCACTGTTTCTAAAGGACGTGCAGCTCGCTTTCCCCCCCACCTTTCCCAAAAGGAAAAGTAAACCTATTTGTCTGAAAATAATTTCTGAAAAATCATATCCTGCTTTCTCCCTGCTATTTTTGTAGACGTTGCCTTGGCCGTTCTGGATGTGTCTGTCTACTCTGTGTTCTTTCAGCGGTGGCTTGTGGTATGTTCAGCATCTGTGACCATACTTTCACGGGAGCCCTTTGGGCTCTCCTGTAGCCAGTTTATCCCAGTCAGACAATCTTATAAGACAATTTCAAATATTGTGGCAGTGCCTCCCACTGCAGTTTGAGGCTGGGTGCTGAAGACATTCTGTTCTTGTAGGAGCTGCTCAGCACCTGAAAAGAATTGGTCTCTAAACTTAGGAGCTGACACCAATCTCTGCTCAAGAGAGTACTTATATTTATGCTCGATAGATATTTGAATAGCTGTTTTAAAACCCAGGAGGCAAAAGGGGTAAGCAGCCCTTCTTCTTTTCTCCTGCTGACTCCTACCATGTGCCTGGTTCTCAGGACACAGGACTGGGTGAGCAGGAATGGACCCCTCCTCGTCCCTCTCCCCGTTGACAAGCAGAACAAAAACCAAAGGGTCTTATGCTTTTTGCCTTTTTTTTTTTTTAATTCAGCAGGCATATGCAATGAATTTCTCCATTCATTTGTAATCAATAATACATATTATAATTTCTAACTAATGAACAAAAGTGCTACGTGGGACAGGACTTTGAAAAATGGAGAGGGATATTTCCATATAACCCCTTGCAGCTGGAATCAGCTTCTCCCGCCCACTATTTCTGATCCCAAATTAGCTGTGGAGTCTTGCCATGATTCCAGTCCTCTTGCTCTTTTTGCACACACGTTGCCTGATGTATAAGGAGTCTGAGCAGCACCTGATATCTAAGGGAGGGAAAGATAAGCAAAGGCACTTTAATACTATATAAGAGCGGGAAATAACTGAGGTGGACGAACTGATCTGGGAAAACCAGCCTGAACCTTTGCCCCAAACTGAAACGCAGAGTTTTGGAGGCTGGCCAAAATCTGGTTAATTTTTTCTCCCTCTCTGTCTTTTAATGGTATTTATGGTTTCACTGCGCTTCCTGGTTTCAGCTGGGTCCAAAAGCAGGAGACTGAAATATCATTGAAGAGGCTATTCACAGCGTTTCCAGCTGGCTAGGACCATGGAATGAAAGATCTCTCAAAATAAGGTCTGTTCTAGAAGGATTTTTGCCCAATTTCTATCCTGACAAGATTCTGATGAGCAGCCAAACTGTTAGAAATTTATCCTGATTAAGCTGAAACTTTGAAAATATGTCTATCCACTAAATAACCAATGTCCTTTACCTGAGAAGCCTGTGTACAGAAAATTCATTAAATTTCTCTTTTGCCTCTTTATGCAGAAGATGTTATTCTTGCTTGACCTCAGAGGTTCCTCACTGAATTGATACGAACACAAGTTATTTGTGTTCCCTTCAGAATTTTTTTTTTATGCATTTCAAGATTTCATGGACACTAGCTGCAAACCTAGATAGCTTCCATCTTGATTCACACGTTGAAACTCATTCTCAATCCCATGGTCAATGTGAGAGTGGGAGAAATGAACATTTTATCTAATATGATGAGGACCTATCACTCCAGACTGTGACCTCGACAGGTTGTACAATCTTACAGGCTATCTCAGTCAGCTCATGACATTTCAGTTACCTCAGAGAGCTCTAGAGGGGCAACCTAGAGATTATTCAGGACTACTGTATGAAGATTTTTTGTTTTCAGCTTTCCCTGGTGGCCCTCAAGGCATCCGCTTTGTCTTCTGAGTGCAAGGAGTCAGAGAAAGCTTCTTACCATCTCCACAAATTTTTTGTTCTTCTACCTTTTGAGCCCTCAGCTCGTGTTCTGGACACAGGACTGGTAACTGCTTGATTCAGAGGAGAAGATATCGCCATCCATAACTGGAAGTGTTACATCAGCATTGACTGAAAGGCTCAGAAGCATGCTTTAAATATTGTGCTGTAGCTGCGTGGAAAGAAAAAATAATTTTTTATTTTTTTTTTATCCATACCTATCATCCACAAAATCTTGATTAGCAGATTTGATCTGAACGTTGGACATCTTGCTTAAACCAGATTAGTTGGTGCCAAGCAGCTGTCATTGTGAGGAAACACCACGTTTCTTCAGGCAGAAAAAGACAACAGTTGGAAATGATCACTGCCTTTCTGCAGGTATTATAAAAAATATATGGAGATCCATTTTCCATTGCATATAGTTGGAGTTAGGCTAAGTGTTGACACAGAGCAACCCGAGATCCTGGGGCAGGCTGTGAAGAGCAAAACCCATAGCTGAAGAGGTTAACCTTTCCCTCTGTTTTGTCTTACCTTTAGCTGACAATGTGGCTAATTATTGGTCCTGTATAACGATTTTCCTATTTTGGCTAAAAAAATTGTTGAGAAGTTTGTGAAGAACTGCCTGAAGGTGTCCTTCTTTTCCTTAGGCCTTGTTCAGTCTCCCTATAGGTTTAACATGAGTAGCTGCCAGGCTGGAGTTCATGAGGAGAAACCCAAGCCACCAGTGTGAAGATGCTGACTTTCCCTGATCAGGGAACTAGGCAATATTTAATTGTCTTGTTGATCTTTCCACACACTTACTGGGTAGCAAACTTTCTTGCAGGTGGAGAATTAGTTAAAGTTCTCCCAAAAATACTGACAGAAAGCAAACACCATCCGACTGGTAAATTTCAGTGATGTTATCCAGGCCCAAAGGATTGTGATGCAGCAGTTAAAGATTTTGTTTCTGCCTTTACCACTGGCTTTCTACCTGGCCCCAGCGTTTTCCTTGCTTCTACCGTAGCTTCCCTTTGTGGAAGCAAGATCTAACTCTAAGCTGTGTCTAGGCAGGTCCATTCATAAAGTGTTTTTGGAGGAGGAGCTGCTGCTAGGAGAGCTGCTGTAGAAGTTTTGACCATTAGCGCTCACTTTGATGTGCCAAAAGTAACCATTTTCCCTAAGGTGCTGGAAGTGTCATTGTATGGAGAATTTAGATTAACATTAAATAAAGAACGTTTTAGAAATCATTCACCTTGAAGATTGGCAAAACTGGCATATTCACAGCAGAAGTGAAAGACGTGTTTTATCTGTGTTGTCCTTTGTAATTATGCTGCCGAATAACAGAAGTATTATCACACCAGGGTTAGTGCCAGAGGATTACCCAAAGTTTTTCAAATGGGATGGTAAAGTGGTGCAAACAGGTGCACAGACAAAGAGCAAAAAGAGGGGGGAAAAGTGAGAGAAAGAAAGCTGAAGCCTTCTAGTTTCAGCCACATAGTAAAATTAATGGTTTCTCTAAGTGAATAGCATAGCCAGATTACTATTGAGCCTGTAAAATTAGAGGAATGAGTCAGATTCTTCATTTCCCTCCTGTTTTAATTTCAGCAACGGAGGTCAACCTTAATTGTGCTTCACCTAATAAAGAAGTATCTTTTCATTGGAATAATTTTGCAGCGGACGAAGTGACTCGTAAGAAGAATGTGGTCTCTGAAATCTCCCTGCCAAAACCTCCCTTCGCAAACTGGATCTTCCAACCAGGACTTCTCTTTGGATGTCCTGCACACGTGTATCAAGAGAGAGACACGTTTAAATGAAGCTAAAAATGTCATTACAAGCAAAACAGCCAACATAAGCACATGATCCTTCTCATTCTTTTACGGTGTTGCCTTTTTAATCTGTCGTTGAGTGTTGATTTATTTTTGTACATTAGAGCCACGTGGACATTTCCTCATCTCTTCATCTCAGAAAATAATGTACTTTTGCACAGTTTCCTTGCAAGATTAAACTAGGAGAAGGTTGTTGGTGCCACCTTTGAATATAAAACACTGTGTATCAAGAGGTCTGTTTCAGTATTTACTGTATATTACCACAAACATAGTTGTTAAGGGTTTAGAATTTGGATGTGGACATCTAAAGAAATTTGGGGAGGGAGAGAAAGAAATTTGGGACTTCCTCATGGGAAGGTCTCTTTTGCATGGTAGCTTTGGGAACATTTTGTGGTGGGAGGAAGTGGGGCTTTGGGGCTTTGGGTCCCTTGGGAAAGTGTCTCATCTCACAGATTTCTGTGTTACCTCCATCTGTTGGCTGTCACTGAGAACGGGGACATATTTTTACTTATTGATTGACCTGCTTTTGAGGGAAGCCTGCAGGTAACCATAGACTTGTTACTACCACTTTGCTCACCACAATGCCAGGAAAAGTCGCAGAAGCTCTGTATGGGTGAGAACTGAAGGAGGTGAGACAAGTCTGGGATGATACATTGATGTTTCCCCTGACTAATGTGGTGGGATTTTTATGATTTTACGATTTTTTTTATGATTTTAAGTGGGACCTTGAAAGCACCTATGGCTTTGCTTTGTAAGTAGAGGGTGGTGGTCCCCACAAAGAGCCCTCCTGAGAATACTTGCTATAAAGACTTTTCAGTGTAAAATCTGATATTGCTGGTCCCTGAATCCCGTGGTATGAGCAAATCATGGGCTTCACAGCTATGCAAATAAACAGCAGCCTTGCGATGCCCCATCCCCTCTGCTCTCCTGTCGGCTCCGTTCTTGTGCATCAAACTAAAGGGCATTGAAATTGCACAAGTCAGTCCTCTCAGCGGGCTCGGGGCCCTGCTGGCTCACAAGAAAGGGGACAGCAGGGAGTTTAGGGGCAACAGAGTACACATGTATGTGCTCACTCCACATGCATGCCCTGCCTGTCATCCCAGCAAGACCCGTCACCCTCCTGATTGTCGTTTTGATCCCACTTCTTCAGCTGACACTCTTTAAGTCCTCCAGCCAGGGTTGTGAAGGATTGACACTTTCCTGTCCCAGAAAGAGCCCTGAGACGACAGACAGTAGACTTTATGGTGAATCAGATCTGGTTTCTATCTGAATTTAAAGTGGTGGTGGTGATTTGATGATAGTAACTGACCATTTCTTGTCTTATTTTTTCTGTCGTAACGTAGCCAAGAGGGGACATCTGAGATCAGGTCTTGGTTTAGGGAAACTCAGAAACCAGAAATTCATTTTCTGTGAGCAACTTTATAATTTCTGTGGATAAATGTGAGTAAATAGCACTTCCTTATGGTTTGGAACTTCACTACAACAAAATGGGGTTTTGGATTTGTTTCTTATTTTACTGTTATTTGCAAAAAAAAAAAAAATAATCAGCAAACAGACTTATTTGACAGGGTCTATATTGCCTAAGGGGTTATTATTTAATTTGAAAATGCAAGTTGAGTCCAGTAGCATGGTTCTCAGGAGAACGTTTCACGTTCCTGGTGTTCAAGCCCTGGGTGAGTTTTCTATTTCAGATGCGATCCTGCAGTACCTGGGATCAGCTGAGGTGTCTAAGCTAAGACATTGCTTCACTAAATCGGGCTGACAGCAGAGCTCACCACGTGAGGCATTTCTGCCTTGCTAGTTTGCCTGAAGTTTGATATATGGGTTTGGTGAGGTTGTTCTGTATTCCTCCTTTTTAATCCCATTCCCTAGGAAGTGATGCATGGGTAAGCTGGCTTTAGGTCTCTACATATCAATTCTAATTTTTGAACTTGGCTGCTGGCTAGAAGAGAAGCAGCCAGGTGAATGTTTCTTGTGGGAAGAAAGTCTGAAACCTCATCTCAGCTGTAGTGTTAACAAAAGAGGATCTACACAGGGGTGAGGGAGGTGCAGATGCAGGTCTCCAGCCGGTCTGCTGGGACAGCGCTTCCTTCCTTCGACCTCTTGTGAGGCATCGTGTCTCGTGGGGCATCGTGTCTTGTGGGGCTCTGTCACTGTGAAGGACGACAGCAAAACTGAGTTTGTGGTCAGGCTGAGGTGGTCATTCCCAATCTTTTCTGCAATATCTTTTAAAAACCCCCTTTTCATCTCATTTTGTGTAAGATTGCCAAGATCGTATAAAGCAGTGGTTCTGCATGGATGACCCCACTTTTCTGTCAGCAACGGGTCTGGCCCGCAGAACTGGCCTAGATTTTGGATTCATAGGACTGACCAAATAAGCTAGGAGAGTGAAGACCCTGTGGAGAAGTTTTCTTCAGAGGCAACCCTCTCTCCAGCTGTTAAACACTTAATTTGTAATCGAAGCTCAGACACATTGACCACATAATGACCCATTTAGAGCATGGAGAATGTCTCCTAAATAAATAAAGATCACTTGGTCAAACAAGCTGACACCTGCCCCTCACACAGCATGTAAAAAATTCAGGTAAACGGTGCTTTATAAAAGTGCTGCATGAAAGGGGTAAGTACGGCGTGTAGAGCACCTAGGTGCTTGTCACCTTAGTAAGCAGAAACTGTGTCCAGCTCCCTCCTTTGGTTTTATACAGCAGCAAGAACAGACAATGAGTAAAGAAGTATGATACAGGGTGTTTTTCTCTGTTTTGAAGGTGATGTTAGAAAGCGTATAAATGCTGTTGTCAAAACGTCCCTTGATTTCTTTTATATTATTTTTTTTTTTCGGGCTGAGCATAGGGTCAGGAGAACAAGAAGGTTCTCTGAAACTGTCAGCCAGAAATCTGTGCTCATAAATTAAGCAGCTAGACTACAGGGCAAGTGGATTTGCTTATACAAATGGTTTGTTCATTTGCAAAGGCAAAAACCGGTGCACACATGCACGCCCACACCCCCTACATGTTTGCAGGAGTGAATTTAGTGGTTGGACTGAAGACCCTTAAAGACTCTGGCACTTAGCGATTCTTTTACCTTCTTGTCCAGATGCTGCCACAATTTCCAGTGCTTCCTAAGCATAGAGCTGTGTGCTGCAGTATAGACAAGATATTCTCAAAGTAGCTCTAGCCATGGAAGTATGCAGGACAGAAAAGACCTTCCTCCTTGACTACTTTCTTCTACAGGCTTCAGGCTACCAGATCTCAAACACTCCTGTAGCCTCAGCAAAGTGGACTTTATCTACAGGGCTTTTAATTAGAGCGTATGTGACTCTGTCATAAACTGCCACTTCTTGCACTGCACACTAGAAACAGGAGAAGGTGCAGGACCTTCTGTGTCATACAGAGACAGGAGGATGGGGTACCCTCCACTGCTTTCCAGAAGGAGTGTGGTTTGTAGGTGAAGGGCTTAATTATCCTTCCTAAAGCCTTGCTAGTATGCCCTTGTCATCCTCCTTTATGAACTGGTATAGAATTGGTGATCAAAATATCTTACCAGAAGTCCTGCAGCCCCTGTTCCTTCTCCTTTCCCTCCTGTAGGTGCAAGGACAGTCCATGGTTCCTGGTCATATCATTCCTTTCTCTCCTGTATCAGTCCTCAGAAGCACCTTCCTATAACTTTTCCTTATGTTCTGCACAATTTGAAACTAGAACTTTTGCAAAGTACGAAAAGGAAAGTCTTCTTCCCCCACCCCATGCACTCCTCTATACGCCCAGAGAGATATAAAGTTATTTTTTGATATTACTTGAAATTTGAATGGTGAAAGTTGTGTACCCCTTCAGTGGGAGCGGGACGTTAAGTTTTTTGCTGCAGGTGGATACAGAGCATTTATCCCACCACATCCTGGTGTGGGCAGTTTGCATCACCAAAGAATAAATTACATCAGTCCTGTGACTGCTCCGTCTGGTGCAGAGGGATCATCTCACCCTTGGCTGCCCTCTGCATTAAAGGGATGAAAATGAACCTGCCACCCTCTGCCACTCTGGGTGTGGGCTGTGGCTTGCACCAAGACAGCTTCACAAAAAACCAGATGTGGTTAATGGAAATCACAAGTTTAGGACCAGACAAAGCTGAGCAGAAACTGCTAAATAAGGATAACCATCTCCGTGTTTTCCAGCAATCATTTCTGTGCAACGTTGACTCCCATTCACACAGCTCTGGATCAGTTCTGAGGGGAGCTGAATGCAGGAGAGAGAAGTGAAGGACGAGGGAGTTGCAAGAAGGGCACTACGACACATCTGGCAGCTGGGTATCCCAGATTTCCTAACCTGTCTGCCCCTCATCCTTTGGATCCATTGCCAACCCTCTGGGGGATTTTAGGACAGCGTGACAAACTAACCCAGTGTGAGCAGGGGGGAAACCAGAACCTCTTGACTTTCTGGTGTAGTAGCACAGAGATTGTGAAGAACCAAAGCTAATTAGCAGGTCTTGTTGTGGTGGCCTGCAGGAGCTCATCTGAGAGAGGCCGAGATCTGGGATAACACTGGCTTCATCTGAGTGTTACGTTTTGAGAGAAAAGGTGCCCCTAGAAAAAAGGGTTCTGTGCACTTCCAATTTTGAAAATACACCCAGGAATTAAACATATCTGTGAAGGCATCAAAAAAAGATGGGAGCTTCATACAAGACTACAGAGATTTCCAAAAAAAAGCTGTACAACCACACAAGAACAATAGTTCTTGGTCTGTGTCTGTGTATTATTTACATGACTTCATGGAAATATCCTAGGCTCTGGAAAAAAACAATAATGCATTATTTGCCACTATCATATATTCAAACAAACAAACAGAAAGCTATTAGAGAGGGATGATAACGCTAGGAACTGACATCTTCCTCCTTCTCCATTTATCTCAGCAATGCACTCTTAGTCTGGTGACTGTGATATTGAGTATTGTCAGGTTGGGTTTCCACTAATTAATGAAAAACAGGCTGAAAGCACAAAGGATTAATTTGGCCTATTCAATCTGATCACAAACATTTTGAGAATCTGTTTAGCTTTTTTGAATGGCATAAGGTAAACCGAGAGAAACAACATCTTGTTTTGGCTAGTCGGCCACAAAAGAAACGTGGATTTACCTAATGGGGTCAAAGCTAAGAAAAGCAGAGCGTTGTTCCCAGGAGCCAGACCGGGCTGTTATCTTAGGGACAAGGCTGATACTGGGGCTCTAACAACTTTAGAGCTACTAAATAACCCTGTGGGTTTAAGAAGGAAGCTTTGCTCTACCTTCCGTGGAAATTTTGCACTGCCAGTATCAGGGGCATCTAACAACACCTCCTGTGCTTTCTGGATCTTGTTGCTTGTGTAATACAAAGCATCTGAGTCAGGTTCTCAGCTGGTGAAATCAATGTACTTGGCCAGTGAAGAGACTGGCAATCTATATTCAGGTCTTACTTGCATAGGTGTCTTTGATTAAGCTATAATCAGAAGGCAGCAAAGAGATAATTGGCATATGTATTACTGCAAGCCACACGTAAAACAATTCTCCTAGGCTTAGTCTATAAATATGTACCCAGGCTGGTGCATTAGCAATGAGAGGCTTGCTTGCTCCGAGGAAAGGTGTACACTGACTTAATTACATGTTATGCCAATCAATGAAAGGTCAAAACAGTTGAATCAATATTTCATTGCACTGTTGTAAACTGTAGTTATAGCATATTAGACTATGAATGGCTGACAAGTTTAAAAGCACGTAAGTGAATCAAAGTCTGGGTAACTGCTATGTGTGCAATTTAGAAACAGTTAATACCTTCCAATAGAGAGGATTTGTTTCTAATTAATATAAAAGCTGTTTATTTCAATCCTAGGCAGGCAGTATTTAAATACAACAACAAGTCACCTGGGAATTCCATCTAAACCACTTTGTGGAAAGCTGTTATGTTATGCTGAAATAAATCCAGCGTGATTTATTAAACCAGTTAAACCCCACTTCATTTAGAGCACAGAGTTGTTCTCTGCATGCTGTTTTCCTTTTTTTCCTTCTTCTTCCTGAATACGTTAAAATATTCTTGGCCTCATTCCTGATTAAGGAATGATGGAAATTACAGTGTGGCTGCAGTTTCCTGTACTTTGGAAGAGTGTCCATTGGAAGCTCTTGTTTTGAAGAGGTATTGTGGATGTATAAAATGAAAGACAAGCCCTGGAAAAAGGAACACATAATGTAAAAGAATTGGAGAGATGCATGGAGACACATGGTATGTTCACCAACAACACCTACAGACTTAACAAATACTGGTTTCCAGAGCTTCTAGAAAACGTGAGACCCTGGCTTTGTTTTCTTGATGGAGCATTTCAAATGGACTTGTTATAATATTTTTAATATTTTTGGGAGGTTTGGAGGGTTTACAAGTTATGGGGATAGTAGCATCAATAGCCCTGTCACCAGAACAGTCACTGATTTTTTTTTTTTTTATTTTATTTTATTTTCCCCTTGCTTAAAAGGGTGGTGTGGAATAAATAACACTTTGATTATTTTTTTTTAAATTTAAAAATACACTCAAAAGAATCTTTTTTGCATAATCTGGAGTGAAATAGTATGAAAAACAGTCTCATGTGAGTCCATCTTTCACCAGCAGTACATTCCTCATTAATTTCCACCAGGATTTTTTCCCCCATTTCATCTAACTTCTCCATCCCCTATCTACATGCGCTATGGTGACAGATTCCTGCAGCTCATCCCAAATCATAGCAGGATCCATCTGGGCCCCCCAAAAAAATCCACCACTACTGGTGAAAGGTGGTATTGGTAACTCTGTTTCACCTGTAATTCCTAGAATAGGTTGTAAATCTTGGCTGTTTCCTATGGGAGGGGAAAAAAAGAGCTTGTTTTTGCTGTCTGATGGTTTGGGCTAGGTTTTTTTTACTGAGATTTTGGCAGGGTTTGTTGAGTGGATCTGAGTGAGGAGTCAGCAATGACCAGTCCAGTTACACTGTCACTTTTAATCCCTTGAAAATTTAGGGATACCAACGCCTTTGCTTCATTTTCACCTGGCATAGTTGCAAAATTAGCCTCAAACATTTCCCCCGCTTCTTAATTATGTGCTAATAGGGTGTTTATTGAGTATTTTCTTCCTTCACACACCTTCCTCCAACCCTCTCAGCCAAGCTTAAGCCCCAGTACTGCTTACAGCAACTGGTACTTGCCCATTCCCACCTGCCCTTACCTTCCTGGTCGTATCCTTAGGGATGGCCACGCTGCAGGTCAGCGGGGGTGATGTAGAGGGGTTTAACTGGAAGGACTTTCAATGGCTCGTAGCGTGTTTCTCTGAAAGATAACAAAGTGGTAGGTTAAGCACGGAGCTCTATTTCTGCAGGGCTTCCATGTCACAGGTGGTTTCCTGCTGTGTTTTGTGGCACCTCCATAATGTACAGCTTCCAAGTGTCTCAGGAGAGTAACGACTGTGAGGAACGGTGTCGTATCAGGACTAGGGAGCAAGGAATCCTGTGGTCCTGGCTTATGGGGATGATTGCCACGTAGACGGTTGTAATTTACCGGGAGCAAATGAATCAATTTAGATAACAGAAGAACGAGGCTGAGCCTCATCTGTCTCTTTTTTTTTTTTTTTTTTTCCCTTCCCTGCGTAAAAGCAGTTGCCTTGCCTCCTAACAAACTTGCTCCTGCATATCTCCACCTATTTTAGGGTGGATGTGTCGCTGAGCAGTAGAGAGTAATTTCCTGTTAAAACGATAAATCCTGCCGTAAATTCACCCTACTCTCTGGGTGAAATATTTTTGGATTTTGACTACTCACTGAAACGTAAGCGCAACCTTCCTCAGCTTTCAGGATGCCTGGGCTCTGATAATGAGCCGGGTAGCTGTGCCGTGAGGGTTTTGGGGAAGTTACGTGCCATCTTCTGCAGCACTTGGAATAAATCCTCCATAAACCCCAGGTGCACTAAATCAGGTTAGGCCATCTCAGGTTGGACCGCATGCCTTGGGGTCAATCCAGAAGGACTCACTGTCAGTGATCAAATATTGATATATTGACATACCCGCTGATGTTACTGCAATTTGAGGCATTTATGAGCCTTTGCTTAGCCGAGACTCAGAACTACATTAACTTTAGAGCCTGAATTATCTCTGTGCCTGAAGAGCAGGTGGCCAGTCAATGCTCAGGTGGGGATTATTGCTGCAGACGGTGTTAGAAAGCTTGCTTTGCACCTGCCTCCTCCTCATAATAAGCACGCAGATAAAAAGAGTCCGGTTCCCTGGCACTGCCAACCAACTCCCCCAATCTTTCAAAAGCAAATACTCAACCTTGACTGTAAAATAAAATGGAAAAGGAGAGTTACCCCTACCTTCTATTGACTGTTGATTGACCTGAGCGCTCTCCAATAGCGAACATAAAAGATTAGATATCACTTTCCATACAGGTGTTTAAGCAAACCATTTTTCGTTTTACCAGGAGACTGAATTGTTCAAAGTTCTGGAAAATATCTCTGTGGGGCTTTACAAGTGTACTTAGTAAAAGGAAGGCAATTCCTTATGCCTTCAAAGGTGGTGATTTACGATGTCCTGTCTAGTGTTTCCAAAATCAAGAGTTTTGTTTAAGCTTAGCAGAATGTACTGAAAGGAGATTTCTGACGTGGTGTGTGTATTTACAGTGCAAATACAGGGACGGGCTTTTTATTAATTAATTACTCTGAGTGATCTCGTAGAGGAAAAAGCCAACACTACAAGGGAGGTGGAGTCAGAGTCGTCTTCTTCCAAGAGGCTGACATAAGCCAAGAGAAACTCCAACAAATAGTAGATTCCATGTGGTTAAGTCAGCCTGGTGAGGCAGAGATCAGGGTGAAGACACAATTTCTTCTCAGAGGAGATGGACAGCATCTTTGACTGCCATGCATAGTTTTGAATCCCAAATTCACTAATGGTCTTTAGCAAAAAAATTATAAAAATGTAAAACATACATATAGAAAATAAGACAGCATCTCTAGCAAGGAAAAATTCCTAAAACTTGGCAACAGTGTTGAAAACAGCTCATGAAAATTTTAAGATAAAAAAATTCAACAAGCAACTGGTCATTTCTTTCACTAAAGACTGTGCTATATCCTTCTTATCTAAACCTAACAATTATTTATGACACATCTCTTAAATGGTTTGCTATTCCCCCAAATATGGAGTTCCTCAATTTCTCCTTCAGTGCTACTGAAAGCAATCTTTTGCAAGAATTAGAGAGAATTTTTGTCCCATAATGATGGGTCACTATTGAACGGATAACACTGCAAGGGAATTGCAGTGCCAGAGAAACTTTGGTTGGACAAATAAGGCTTTCTTAACTGTTAGTGAGGAACTAAGGAAAATAATAAAAAACCCAACTCAGTTTCAGTCTCTGGCATCAAAGGGAAAGGACATAATTTCTTAATGACTGGTGAGCCTGCAGCACTTAGCAAAGAGAAAGATTAAATCTGTCCCTCTTTTTCTCTCTGCAAGTAGGAATTATTGCAGAGGATAGCTGTCCTAATCTAAAAGCATTTATTCATCTAACAGTTGAAAGGAAAAAGCTACGTTGACATTTCTACCTGGGCAAAGACAGCTTTTTTTCCAAATTGAGACAGATGGTTAGCTGGCTGCTGCTTTTGTGATCTATATCTTTGTGGCTACTTAAAATCAAGGACAATATTGTCCTTCGCTAGTGTGTTCACAGAATGTCCTGTGAGGAGATGCTGTGTTTTAGTTGCTGACCTGTTTCAGGGCAAGGCCTTGCAATGGTCAGGGTGTGGAGGGAAGTGATTGAAGGAGTTGTGGTGAACACAAGGTTAAGTCCACGCTGCCTTTTGAGGGTCTCCACATGAACATTCTCAAGGTCTGACAGACCATATGCTTGGACGGATGGGGGATGAGTCTGGGCCAGATGTGAGCTCTGAAGGCCCTCCTACCTGTGCCTGGCTTCTTGCTGCTGCCGCACATGCATATGGGGACAAGGTGAGTGGACAGCATGCAGCAACATCACAGCTCCTGTGGCAAATACTTTTCCATACAATGTAAACACAGCCATTTTATCTGGTCCATTTTTTCAGATTCATTTCAGATAGCTCTACCTAAAATTACATTTTTTTTCTCTTCCATGTAGTCACTTTCTATCTTACCTTGGGGGACAACGTTCCTTCTTCTTTACTGGATGTTGATCCTAAAAGAATTCACCTCCTTTCATGATTGTTTTGAATATTATTTTCTATGATTATTCCTTTTGTGGCCAGTCTTGGCTAATGATGTGGGCGAGGTGATTATCATTGTCTTTGAAGGCCTTCAGAGCTCTTGGTCTCAATATTTTCCTTTCAGTGAGCTCTACAAATCACAACTGCCCATACACCCTGAAGAAGAAAGGGTTATGGCCTCTTCTGGAGTTCACTGCAGCATCTGTCCTCAGGAACTACATAACTGTTCTTCAAAACAGAAATGCATTTACTAAGTGATGACCAACTGTGGGCTTTAGCCCATCTTAACGTGGTGTTGAGCTTCACTTTGTATATGGTACCTATACTGTAGGCCACTCTTAGCACCAGTCAGGAATACGACTTTATTTTTTGCGCTTATGCTGTTTTAATTGCCAGTGATTTAGCTGAGTAGGAATAGATTGGCTTGGATCCTTTCAGGCTTTTTCCACTCTTCGAGCTGTAATATCAAGGGTGTTCAGTCCCAGTCAAGAGGTTCAAACTGTAACTGAGTGCCCTGCTCACCAGGCTGCGTAGGATCTATACAAATTTGTGGGACATGTCAGACTCTATATCACTACCCAGTTATTTACCAGAGCAGAGAGATGCTGGCCTCCAAGCTTCTTTGTCCATCTGCTCCTTTGCCTGTTGGAGATGTGTGTTTACTTCTCCTTTCCAATAATGCAGAGCAGAGATCTGCCTCTCCAGTTTCTCATATTTCTGGGGAACATTCTAACCCTCTACTAGTCCAGGGTGGCTCTGCTGGAGCCCTGACTGCACCATACCCTCGTGTGCTGCAGCAGAGAGAAGATAAGCTGCTTAAGGGATTGGGCTGCTGCAAACTTGTTTCCTCTGTGGGCAAAGACCAGCTTGGGCTTTCCAGGAACACAATCCATCCCGTGCTGCCCAGCTCTGGACTGCCCACACTCAGCCCCTGTGGGGATGCCACGAATTAGACACAACCACTAGGTGATAGCCACAAGTCTGAAAAGAAAAATGCAGCCATAAAGCCAGTGCCTATCTGGGACTGTGTTTGTCACGTAGGTATATCGCAAAGAAATCTAAAAATTTAGGAGGCGGCGATAAACGATAGGAGAAAATAAAAGTGTCTTTCCCTGTTTCAAAAAACAACCAGAAAGCAAGAAAGGGGAGGGACAGTGGAGGGTCTTACACTCTGCATGCTTGGCTGAGCCTCAGACAGGGTGAGAGAGATCATGGCTGTATTGTGAGGCAGCTCAGTGAAAAGACACCCTGTTGGCTCTGAACTTGCTGGTCCGAGGCTGTGTGTGTGCCGACTGTGCTGAGACCGAGCAAATACTCCTGGCTGAGAGGAAAAGCCCATGTGTGTGTCAGGCTGATAAAGCTGCTGATCCTGCTGCGAGTGTGCCTGCGTGGCACTGTGCTCTTCCACGCAGTGGGCACTGAGGTCCCCTGGGCTCTGCCTCTATTTCAAAATGCCTTGGGGAACAGGCAGGTTCATTGTTCTACAAGAGTGGCTGCAAAGTTTCCTTTCTCCCACCTTGGGCCTGTTTAGACTGTCAGATCTGTTACAGCTGTGAAGGGGTTGGATCTGATATATATATATATATACACACCCTTATTTCCCATCAGCATTGCTAATTCAAGAGTTTCTGGAGGTTTTTATGGATAGCAAAACACCACAGCACTATGAGGAGTATCGTGAGCAATGGACAAAATCTGTGCTCTGCACAATACACTCACAGAGACCCAGAACGCCCTTTCTCTTAAATCTCCTCTTAAAATCTCAGAGGACTGGCCAGATGCAATATCTGAGAATCACAGTTTAATTGTGTATTTAGTCCCGCAGCCATTTTCCTACAAGGCTCAAGGGTTGGCCACGTGAATACGGATGCATAGCATCCAAAATCTGTTGCTTTTGGTACCAGAAAAGGTGGTGTTGACATAGAAGAGTGTCTGTATAGTTGATTAATAAACATATTGAGAGTGATTCCTTGATGTCAAGGATGTTAGATTAAATTTTGCACCCGAAATCTGAACCTGACACTACATCTAAACCAATGCAGTATTAGCATAGCGTACAGCCAGTCACTCTCGATCTGCCGATGTCTTTTGGACCTGCCTGCCAGTCATGGAGCTAATTTCTAAATATAGACTCAGCGTCATCCTTCTAACACACATGAATCTGCTTTTTAAACCATCACCACGAGGCTCAGCTCACTTCATCTTGCTGTTGAAACAGCTTCTTTCTTGGCCAAGAAGTCAGCATTGAGACTTGGTGAACTTCAGCTGTCGCGTCCAGTTAACACTAAGTGCTCTTCCACCCTCACGTGTTCAGCAAGAACCACAACTGCGTTCACCCGAAAGCTAGGAATGCCATCTCAACCAGGCCATTGCTTTGGAAGGCTTCACTGGCTAGGAATGCCATCTCAACCAGGCCATCGTTTTTGAAGGCTTCACTGGCTAGGAATGCCATCTCAACCAGGCCATTGCTTTTGAAGGCTTCACTGGCTAGGAATGCCATCTCAAGCAGGCCATCACTTTTGAAGGCTTCACTGGCTAAGTAGCTGTTTTGGGGCTCTGTGCTGGTGCATGAGGGGGTGCGCTGTTGTTACGGCTGGATATGAGTTATTAAGAACCAGTTATATGAGTTATAATTAAGAATGTATTATATGAGTTACATCGTGCTGGATATGAGTTATGAAGAAGGTACATGAGAACGCGTTGCCGTTAGAGGGACAATGCCTTTACTGTCGGGGGGTGCAGCATGGGAACAAAGTTCTCCTTGACGTGCGCAGCTGGAAGAATGGTTTCCGGGTGGGTGCTTATCCCCGGTGCTTAAACCAGGTGATTCTAAACAAAAAGGGGCTCGGCGGGGATTTTGGGGTTGAGCGTTTTACCGGGGAATTGAACCGGGCCGGAGGGGGGGGGGGGGGGGGGGGGCGCGGCGGGC
>JAOTQQ010000001.1:59076058-59091343 GCA_026546715.1 Gallinago undulata
AGTGAGGGTGACGGAGCCCTGGAACAGGCTGCCCAGGGAGGTCGTGGAGTCCCCTTCTTTGGAGATTTTCAAGACCCGCCTGGATGTCGTCCTGATGCCTGCTACAAAGCAGTAAAGTCATTGTCACTGCTGGGGAAACTTCATCCAATAGAGGGAAAGTGTAAGGATTGGGAAGGACAGCTGAAGCAGCGTGGTACCCAACTTACAGTGAGTTTCAATGGGCTGTGAACACCTCTGAGCTGCCCACCCATATAGACATGCTAGCAGTGGGTTCATTTCCACTGCCATGGAGGACAACAAACTGCTGCATCATCACCGACGTGTCTGGAGTGAGAATCTGAAGTTTTCCCACCTGCAAATTCACACGGGTTTTCCTGCTGGGGCCTTTAAAGCTTCAGTTACCCCAACATGACATCCCGGCCTGGGAACGCGTTTCTTAGCCGTAACCTCCAAGCTGCTGTGGTGACCCCAAGAACTGAGCTGCACAGAACCATGCAGGAGGCTAACCCGAGGTGGCTCCCCACAGCGGGAGTGCCACGGGGGCCTTTGGAGCTGAAGCAAAGCCCCAGGAGTGAAATGGGACTGGTGCTTTTAGATAGCCTCAAGGTCTGAGTGACAGGGAAATATCATGTTGCTTTTTGCTGCTCTCTTTTCAGAGTAGATGACAGAGGTTAGAGTTACCCATCTTTTTTTTGTGGCTGAGAAACTGTAAATATTACATACATGCTTTCCTTCTGCACGTGATCTTGGACTGTGACCTTCTGTGGTGAGCTGTGTGGGGCTTGTAGGAAGGTCGGACCGTCTAACAACACAGGAATTCTCTTTTAAGACCTGTGACTATGAAAGCTACTCAGTCAACGGGAGTGTGTTCTTACTCCAAAATGACATGCATTTTTTTTGTGATAATGTATCTTTTCCCAGGGATGTGTGCTGGTCTCTCCACAGAGAAGTAAAATATAGCATGCCCATCTATCCGCAATTGGCCCCGGTGCTTCTGCATTCCCATCTGCCATGGAATAGATCCTGCTCTCAGCTTGGCCTTCAAAACTCAGTTTTGTTTCTGTTTTACAGAAGTACTGTAATTAGAAGATGCTACATTTCCCCTGTTAACATATTCCCCTGCAGAGCTTGACATTAGAGTGAATGTAAATGGTTTCGTGAAGTGCGAGATTAGGGCTGTTTCAATAATTGTTGTAATTGAAAATATGTGTATTATTATCTCTCAAGATGTCTTAGATTAAATTAATGAAGTTAACATCTGGAGGTGCAGATCTTAACCCTTTATGTGATTCTGATCTCTTAACTAGGTAATCTGAAGCTCACATTTTTGGTTCAGCCTTCATAACAACTTTTCTTAGCTTTTAGAAATACTTTGTCTTAGGCCTTGCTATATATTCTATTAATTTCTGGATTACAGTGCTCATCATAAAGCAAATATGACAAAAACTAGCAGTTTGATGTGTGAAAAGTCAGACCCATAGTCCCAGTTAAAACCAATAGAGTACACAAGACCTGATAGAGATGCCTGTCTTTCCCTGCATTTAGTTAGCAAGCAAAATAAAATATTTTAGAAGGGCAAAATTTTAATTTCTGCACCATTGTGCTTCTGCATGACCACAGATAGTGTGGAAAAGGGACATTCCTATTCCTTGCAAAGTCTCACCCAGACTTTTAGCTATTTTAGCCCCGTGACCCCAGTTTATCTCTCTTTGGCTGCAAAGGTGCTTAAATAATTTAAAAAGAGGCATGGAAAAATGGACTCCCTCTAGAGAGACCGATCACTCAATACTTTCTAAGTATTTACAAGGGTTAACCTCTAGCTCCTTTCTTTGGTGATTCTGTAAACTGGACGAAAATGATGGTTCCCAAGTGAAGAGAGAGATACAGCCGCGGGCAAGCTGTTCTTCTGTGGCCAGACTTTCTTAGAAATAGCTTTGATCATCCCTGTTTGCCTTAAATTCCCTCAATTCCCTCAAATTGTATAGTCATGACTTCCAAAAGATCCTGTGAAAACGATGTTTGCAAGTGTCAGCCACTGCTCGCCAACAGCCAGCATAATTGGTTTTTATACTCATTTCAAAGAAGTGATCTAATAGCTCGGATATTCACTGTGTGTTAGTTTTGCAAATAGTCATTGATATATATGCCAGTGCTTAAAGTAATTCTATGTGATTCTGGGGCAGATTTTTTTACCTTCTGATGAAATTCGTAGTTTTCTCGGTGCCTTGTGAAAAATTACCACCCTTGTCCACATTCTTGAAGCTACAATACTTTAACCCAAACTCACTTTCTCTCTCATCAAAGGAGAGGTCTGGCTTAAGTCACTCTCAGATTCCAAAACATCTTAATATGTGCCTTGCAGCCACGTGTAAAAATCTCCTTAAACTTCCTTAAAACTTGCATCCCAGCTCCTGAACTCTGGCCCTCCAAGAGTGCTGAGCCATCAGTCAAGACCAGAGTCTTTTCTCCTGGAATACCCGGACTACAAAAAGTTGCCAAGAGCAAAGCTGGAGTGATTCTTATTCCTCCTGTGTTCATATGAAAGCCATTCTTGGAAAATACACTGTGTCCACCAGTTAAATTTAATTATGTATGCAAACTGATGGTGATGATATGTCCATATAAACATCGTTTCTGTCTCTTTCGTGTTACCAGGTCACTCTGTTTTGAAGAGAAGGACTACTTTTCTCTATATTTTTTTTTTATTGTCCATCCCTGTGGTTGTTACACACTGTGTGGTACGCACAAATGTACGTACACAAGCACCACGTGGGAGTTTATGGTTTATGAAATGCCTTGGGATGATACTGCAGAGGAAAGAAAGCCTGCCCTCTCCCTGGTTCTAGCAGGCTTCCAGTCTGACTGGATCCAAGGTGGTGGACTAAGAAACCTGGTGGACAAGTAATTTTCCCATGCATAGTGCAGTTCCATTTGGAGACATACGTGGCTTATGTCAAGTGTGAAGTTGACTTAGATAACTGGCCATCTGACCAAAATTTGCAGAGAGAACTTTTCAAAGACTGCCTAGTAGTTCTGAGCGTTCAGGGTGAGATACCTCCAAAGAGCTTGGCTTGCAGAAAGCATTGAAAACATCCTTCAAGAAAATGAAACTCCTGAAATGTTCCCTCTTGTCCCTCTTGTATATTTAGCCCCTGTGGTCTTCAGGCTCGTTCATGACCTCTGAAAATCTTGGTCCGGTTCACCTTTAAGCAACAGTTCACAGTGAGGTCAGTAAACACAAGGAACTGAGAGGTGATGACCAGTGTGAAACCAGGCTGACCTTATCACACCGCCTAGCAGGCGGTGTCTCATGGAAATCACGTCCCACATTTGAAACGGCTGGTTCCAGTAGAAAAGCCAAGGACTGTAACTGTTGTGGGGACTACGTGTCTCTCCCAGAGCTAAGCTTTCCATGGAGGGTGGGGGGGGTGTGATGCCAGTGGGGATCTTGTTCCCATCCATAGTAATTCGTGTGGCTGTGGACCTACAGAACGCGCTCCACTCACACCGAAAGCAATGAAAGATACTTTTGAGTTAGCATTCATTGTTTGTTGACTTTCTCGTTCTTTCCAGAGTCACCTGTGGGCTCCCAGAAAAAACATTTCCTCTGAATAGACCTAGTCTGGCCCTTTTTTTTTTCTTTCATTGTTTTGTTACTTTTGCTGCTTCCTGATGTACATGAAGTCAAAGAAGAGGTGTCCCAAAAGATTTTGGAAACACCATTCACCTGAGCTGAGGGGTACCGATTTTCAGAAGCACAGGCAAGGCTGGCAGCTAGAGGCCATGGCATCCTGAGAGCAAAATCTGAGAGGTTTAAGGGCTCCCTGCTGCTGCCTTGGCTTCGCTCCCCGAGTCAGGAGGAGTGGGGTTTTTTTTTTGCCCAGGCCAATGATCCCGCCTCAGCAGCAGGGTTTTTTCCTCTCTGAGAGGCAGTATCTTCTAGCTACTGATGAGCTCTTGCTGTCCTGTGTGACCTCTGCTTCGGGGCTGATAACCACAGGCCAGCAGAGCACCATTGAAAGGTTGTTGACCCCCATCTAGTCCATCCCTTTGCCCTGAAGGCAGTGTCAGCTACACAACCATTCATAGATTAATAGACTTAAAAGCACAGCAGCACTATCGTGGCTGTCCAGCAGCGTGCTCACAGCTGATTTTATTTATTTATGTATGTATTTGAGGCAAAGATTAGTTAAAAACCCACAAAATGGTAGGACCTCCATGGTGCGTTGCTGTGGGTTGGCTCTTTGCATAAGGATGAAAGCCCTGTACAGAAAGGGGGGGGTGGGGTGGGGTGGTAAATGCTGCTTTGCTTGATTGTGTTCATAGCCAGAGGTTTCTTACCCCTTCCTCCCCATCAGCAGGAAACCGTGAGAGCTCTGAGCCTTCGAGTAACATGTTGTGTGTTTGCTATTTGTATTCAGTACTTCAAATGCTTCTTTAAACAAGCACTAACACGTTGGGCTTTGAAGCCAGAGCGGGGACGGGTCGTGGGGAGGTTGCTTTTGCATAGAGTGGGACCAGAGAAAGCCCTCCCGTCCCACATGGTTTGGAGACATCTTGGTCTTCACTCTGGACATAGACTAAAATGTGATGCGTTTGCTTAAGCCTGGATGCGGAGAAACCCTTACGCCTGTACTTAAATCTGGAACCATGAAGGCTTTCCAAAATCGGGGTCCCAGTGCATACAGGATTGAGAGATACCTTTCATTATGAGGGTACAATATTCCTACGAAGCTTCAGTGTTAGTACAGTGGAGAGCTGTCCTTGTCTAAAGCTTTCAGGCACTTCCATAATAATGTTGATAATAATAATAATAATAATGCCACAATGTACAGGGTGGACCTGTTCTGTGCCTTCCAACTCCCTCCCCTTCAAGCCAGACAAAAAGGGAACTAAAATTGAATGATTCATTAAAGTAAATGTGACAGCAGTGACCTAATACCAGAACTCTTTTGGTTATGACTGAATTATTTGGACTACATTTAATAATTAATAATGAAAACATGAACATATACAGATTATTCTGGAATTATGCTTTATAAGATAGTTGATGATCTTCTGAAATACCGTGCTTTTTCCTCTAGCTTTGTCCTCACTTTTCCTTTCTGCCTTTATTTTTATTGAAAACAACCCCACAAACAAGAACTATGGATTTTCCAAGATGACTTTCATCGGGACCCATGTTTTGAATTAAAAAAGTTTATAAAGCAGCTATTCTACAGAGAGTTTTTAACTGGATACAGATCCAGTTGAATCTATAAGTAAATCCTCATAATCTATTCCTATATGGAAACTGAAATGAAGACAAAGCTTTTGCCTAAAAATCTGCTTAGATTTTCAGATTTCATTTATGGCATGGGTTTCTAAAGATTAACTTTTCTCTTTCAAACTGCATTAATAGCATTAGGCCTCAATTAATCAGATTCAAAATTTGGAAACAAAGCAAGTATTTTGTCCGTATAATCACTGAGAGGCCAGGATCTTTTCTTACCAGCCTTTTTAATGATTATTTCCGTCCAGAATTTTTTATTTTTTTTTTTTTAAAGAACCGCTGAAATCTAGGCTTTGAATTTTGTAAATGAGCTTGCTGCCCAACGCACTTCTCAGCAAGATAAGGCCAGAATGGCATTTGCAGAAATGCTTAGCTATCTCTCTAACAATCCTGCTTGGTTGTGGGCCCCTTGGTAACAGCTTGGCAAATCTGCAAAAGGAATGCGACTATATAGTTTGTGTGTGGATTGTTGAGTCATTATAGCCTCCAAATTGCACAGCAGATCATTAATCATAGGCCAAGATAGGCAATCACTGCAGAAACCTGATGAAAAGGCTCCAGAATAATGCCTGCTAAATCATGTTTAACATGCAGACCTTGCCTGTGCAGATATGGAAAGGGGGAGGTAAGGAAAAAAATCATTCCCCTTTTAGGAAAGAAAACTTCTACTTATCTTTGATTTGCATTCAGCCCTCCCTCAATAGTCCTTAAGCCTGTTATTTAATTCATTTTGGTGCCAGGTCCCATCACAAAGCGAAAACCCTAACCAGGGACCTATGCAGTCTATGACCTCCAAACCCCCTGTCTTTTCTTGTCAGTTCTATGTCATTTGTGCAGTTGAACTCCACCAATTTGAAATGCTGACCTCTTCCATAGACAACCTTATTCTCCTTGAGTGAAAGAAAGGGCCAAGGCCTACAAACCACTCAAGCGAGAGATGGCAAGAAAAGAGAAAAGTGGTTGACTCGTAAATCAATTTCCACAGCCCACCCAAAACCCACACGGACAATAACGACGGTGGTTTTTTTAAAAGTTTGTGTTGTTGTGGTTTTCTTAATTGAGACCATTCTCTTTAGAGAAAAGTTTCGCGCAAAGTAAAATTGTTTGTTCAGGGTGGAAAATCAGACTGGATCCTGCTCGCCACCCACTCCAAATCGGGGTATGTTTATATCAGACCTCCGTTCCCACCTGTCATCCCCACAGAAAAGGAGAGCAGCCTCACAAACAGGTCTTTGTCCGTGCTGGAAGAGGTGGCAACATCTACAGAAAGAGGCAGAAACACACACTCAGACCGTGCACTCCCAGCAGGTGGGAAGAGCGATGGTACCTGGCTTTTGGCTGCACCATATTATGCCCATGAGCTTGTAGCTCTGTCTTCGGGCCCCCCGCAACCTCACGTGTGTGTCCGTGGCCTGTACCGAGCCCCCGGTGTGCTGTAAGCAGGGAAGGAACACACACACACACACACACACACACGTATGGCTGCTCTGAGCCCAGCAACACACACTGTGCCTTAGAGACACACGAGCGAGCATCCAGGCACACAAACGCACCAGAAACCCGCCACCACCCGGTCAAGTAAATTTTTAAAGACCCATATTTCACCCCCTAGGGGGTCTCATTCTGTCTATGTTACTCATTTGGGAAGGTTTCCTACTCCTCAGGTGGTCGCAGTGAATTCAGTGGTTAAGTCTTTGAAGAACAGCTGCAGAAATTGCCTGGAGTGCCCCCGTCCCCACGAGCAGCTTTCCATTTTTCAGAACCTGGATTTGGCCGTGCTCTTTCTTACTGGACAGTCAAGTCTCTGGGTGTAAGGCTGGGACATCCTTCATCAGCATTCCTCATCTTCCCAACGGGAAAGAGTACCCCTCCCCTGCCAGGCTGGTGTGTCTCAGGCTTGCTCTCCCAGGATCATAATCCTCTGGAGCACGGGATAACTAGTTAGCCTCTGTCAGAAGAGACAGGTCCAACCCTTAGGCTGCACGTAAAAAAATGAATCTTTGAAGATTTCTCATTGATCGGGCTTAGTCTTAAATGCACCCAAAGCTTAGTGCAGCTTGGACAAGTCAACGGCAGAAAAAAATCTCTGGGAGAAATGAAATGCAATAGCCCTGCCTTTGGCTCTGCACATCCTTGAGCCCTACATCACTGAAGGTGGTATCACCACACGCTACGCTTATTTTTTTTTCCTTCAGTCTCTGGCATTGACCCCTTCTGGGCTGCTCAAACTCTCCTTCCAACTTCTCCTTCTTGGAAGAGAATAATGGTACCTTGTTATCTAAAACCCCTCATACCTTACAAGCGAAATACGGTGTGATGTGCTGTTATGGAGGTAGGAACATTACTCCACCAGAAGAGAAGTACCTACAATGGCAGACTAACTCCTCCAAGGAACCTGACCTATTGCATTGGTTTTTCTCTAAATTTCTGCGATTCAGTCAATGGGAGGGATCCCTCATCTGGGAGAGCAGATGCTCCAAAGGAATCTGCCTGTGGAGCCTACTCAACCGATGTGCCCCCACCGCCTCTGCGCCTCCTCGCCGTGGGGCTCACCGGCTCCGAGCCCTTGGGCAGAAGGGAGACTTGGAGCCGTTTATACCACTTGACCCTCCATCCCGATGACCTTCCATCATCTGGGGCCAGCTGATGCTAAGCAGTAAATTAAATTCAGCGGCACGCTGTCTCACTTCTCAATGGCGTTTCAGCGTGAGAGCCGCGGTCCATAGAGCGGGGCTCATTACACGCTGCCGCAGCAGCTGGAGCTGAGAGGACTGTCAAGCTCATTACCTTTTATAATACGCCCACCGATGGAGCTAGGTGTGCTGTAGATGGATTTGTCAGAGGCCAGCACTTTTGTTTCGGGGGTGAGGCGCTGAAGTTAATCTGACAGGCAAGACTCTCCATTATGCGAAAGGAAGAATTCAACAGGAAACAGATGCGTGTGGGTAAAAATAATCGGTGTTTTCACAACCTGCACCTCTGAGCGCAGCGGCAGCATCTGTAGCAGTTGAAAGGACATATCCCCTTCTTCCTCATCTCTTTTTGACAGCAAACCAAGGCTTATGGCAAGCAGGTTGTGAAGTTTCACGCCGGTTCAATGAAATCTTCCAGTTACCAAATTTTTCAGCAATAATTTTGTTCACTTTCTGAGTCAGTTCTGTGTATGTCACTGTCTAGCCTTGTAAATCAGATTTTTCTCTTCATTGTCTGAAGTAACGTACCAAAACATGTATTTAACAATGTTTATTAGTATTTTAGCACCCACTTCCGTGCAAAGCTAACCTTGCAACACCATTTTGTTTGGAGCGCAGCGCAACGTGTTTCAACAACCAATGTGGGTTCACCTAATTCACCATAATCCAGAAAAAGAGGTCACGTGCCTTTAAAGGAGAGAAAATGGCGAAAGTAGAGAAGAAAACTGGCCATGCCCAGGCTCCCTGGTCAGATAATTCGTATTGTGGAGAACCTCAGGTGTACAATGATGATGAAGTGAGAAGAACAAGGCCTGTAGCCTTGCTGGCTTCTGTCCACACACTAGAGCAGTGGACAGCTGAACATGCAAATTTAAGAATAACCCATTTTTCATGGCAGATCATCTTTCTTGGAGATCTGTTGCTTAATATCATGAAGGATAAGAGGATGTTTCTGAATTTCTGATCTTATTATCCCTCGTATGAGGAGAGGATGAGGGCCTTGGGTCTTTTTAGTTTAGGGAAGAGAAGACTGAGGGGAGATCTGATCGATGCTTATAAATACTTAAAGCGAGGGTGTCAAGAGGATGGAGCCAGTCCTTTTTTTCAGTGGTGTCCAGGGATAGGACAAGAGGAAATGGGCACAAACTTGAATATAAGAAGTTCCACCTAAACATGAGGAGAAACTTCTTTACTTTGATGGTGGTAGAGCATGGAACAGGCTGCCCAGGGAGGTGGCGGAGCCTCCTTCTCTGGAGACATTCAAAACCCACCTGGATATTTTCCTGTGCAACTTGCTCTAGGTGGACCTGCTTTGGCAGGGGGGGTTGGACTAGATGATCTGCAGAGGTCCCTTCCAACCCGGTGTGATTCTGTGATTCTTTGTTATTAGCACTTATTGGTTATGGCTGCCGATGGTGGGCAATGTCTCTCCTAGTGGATAAAGAGCGGTTGGAGGTGGACTTAAGGGAATACCCTGACATTATAAACCTAGTCCTTTCTGTGCCCCTTAGTTCACATTTCACATGCCCCTGTTAGAAGAAGTAGGCTGTTGTATGGCAGACGGGAACCTTACACAGGCCCATCACTGAAGTAGCCAATTTTAATTTTCCTGCTTTCTTAAATGGGGAGATGGCAAGGAGATGTGTGTGTTGTCTCAATTACAGCAGTAGCAGCTAGCAGGCATGCATTTAACAGTAGTGTTGAAAAGGTTGTGTCTCACAGAAGTAGTTGTGCAGCCCTTGCTTCTTTTCATGCTGTGGTGGCATCTGGCACAGCTAGATCCTTGTTTGGGTTATTTAATTGCTTTTTTGCCTGCCTTATGCAAACTACATTTGTAGCTAGGTCTGACGTGGGCTTTTGGGCACTCAGACCCATGGCTGTGCTGCATTTAGTAAGCACTCTGCTCTGTCCTGTAGGCAGTATTTCACATAGTCACCCGGTGACTTTGTTCAGTTCGCTGGTCCCCAACGTTATTGTCGCTCTGTATCATTTACCAAAGCAATTTTCACAAACAAAATTAGACATTGCAATGTAGGTGTATGGAAGCTGTCCCACTCTGGAAGGATTCATTAAAATTCCCATAATAGTCTCCTTGTCAGGACTCTGGCCTGCTGTCTTGGAAGTATTTCAACAAGTCTGTCCTACTGTTGTGTTAATTAAACATTGTTCTATTTATAAATGCTCCATTGGTCAGTAGCAGCTCCCCTCAGAGAGAGCGAGAAGGAGTAGTGGTAACTAAAAGGGATGTGCCAAGAAGACGGGATTCGGCCACGCAGAGAAGCCAAGGGACAACCCAGACTGAGCAAAGTGCCCCTCGTGGACCTGTCATTGTCTCCATCACCTGCCCCTGCAGCCGCGGTGGTCTTCTGACAAGAAACTTTGGAGAGGAGAAGGAAGGGAGGACGTTTACTCACTGCTTCTGCCAGCAGCTATTTTATTTCTGTTTGCCTGTACATCATAATCCCTTCACGGTGATTCCCATGGGATGTTGTAGAAGGCGAAAAATATATCTGGGTTCAGAAAGAGACCAGGTAGGTGAATGGAGGATAAAGCCATCATCCTCCTGTGCTTGTCCCACACTCCCACCCAGCCTCCTCTATACGAGCCGCTTGCACAAACACATCTCCCTTCTGACGTACGTGTGGGCACGAGGAGAGAGAGCCACAGGAGCCCTGACACGCTGCTTGCTGCTACGGGGTCATCTCCTGGAGCTGGCACTGCCTTGGTCTCGGGGGTGCCTGTCCAGTGCTGCTCCTTCTGTCTGCTCCTACGAGGCACGGCTGGGCAGTAGGGACCCTCTCTCCCTTTCATGTTTCATGTGCATTTCTGCTGTAACGCCTTGCACTGCACCCTGTGATACTGTGGGACCATGTGTCCCCCTTTCTGCACAGCTGGGGGCAATTGCCAGCATTTTTCTTCATGTCCTACAGGCTTGCTGGCCTCAGAGAAAGGAGAAGTAGGCCACCATTCCCACCACCAGGCCCCTCGGAGGCGGAACCCAAGTCTTTGGTGAAGCCCAGGGAGATTTAGGCTTCAGGTGGGTGGTGTTTGCAACGAGATGCTCCTGAAAATCATGTCTGTGCTTTCTCCTTGGTTTGCTGTTCTCTGCCTGCCCCACGCTTGTTCTCAATATACTGTGTTGGTGGGGGGTGTGAGAGTGCCTGGATGAAGATGTATGCGAGTAGATACTTACCACGGAAGCTGGTTCCAGGTGTAACTCTTGAGCTGCTAGAGTCCTAGGTATGAGAAGCAATAGAGGCTAATGAGGAGACCGAATTTGTCCAGAAGGAACCAAAAATTTGTCAGCAGAAGTGTAAAGTGCTGCCAGGCTTATCCATAGACATACGCTTATCCAGAATATTACTTGCGTGCTCAATTCTAACTTCACATCATCAAGCGTGCAAAACCTCTGAGGACCACATGAAACGTTGGTGTCCATCTGAGCGGCAACGCAGCCAGTAAGAGACGTGAGAGGTAAGCTGAGCTTCCTTTTTTTGGCAGTACCTCAAGTTTGACAGATTATGAAACACTGTAAGTCTCCTCGCTAAGTCAGAGCCCATATCTGAGTAGACCAACTTGATGTTCATTGTAGTAACCTAAAACGTGGCTATAAAATTTAAAACAGGGTGAAGAAGAGGGTGTCCGACTGCCTGTTCTTCAGCCTCAGCTCCAAATGGAGTTTGAATGGCGTGGAGGAACACGTACAGACACAGATTGGAAACTTGATGTAAAAGTCTCAGGTCTTTGAAGAACACCCTTCATCTGAGAGGCTCAGGGGCTCGCTAGCAACCAGTGACCTTTTGCTTGTAGACCAACAGCCTGAAGTTGTCTGAAAGCTACTGGTGTCCCACGGTGACACAGTAGCAGATACGTGAGGGGCTGTGGGTTTTGTTTGGACTGGCTACCAAAAGAGGCACAACAGCAAAGATTTCCCTCCCATACCGTGAAGCATTTAAGCACGTGCTTAAATGTCACCCACACTTAAGCAGGCAAGCTGGCCTACAGCCTTGCCCGGGTAAACCCTTCATCACCCCCATGGAGGGTGGGGAACCTCTCCATGATATTGCCCGGGCCGTGTAATGTCCCGGGTACGATTCAGGGCTTTGCTCTCCCGTGCTTTCGGGAGCACCGTGTTCACTTCTCCGGGTGCACACGTGAATTTTTGTTTACTCAACAACAAATCAAACAAATTCCCCCTCCTATTCAGAGCAAACCGCAATGATAAAAGAGGGCTGATTTCCAGTATTATTAGCGTCGATTAATGTCTTCCCTTCACTTTGCTGTCTTTATTTCACATACAGGTGGCTTTTTTTTTTTTCTTTTTATTTCTTTTTTTTTTTTCATTTAGAAATGTCATCGCCACTTAATTAGCAACGTGTTGTTACCTGAAAGTAAAAGCAAGCAAGCCTATCTTAAGCCATATGGTCGAGGTTTTAATCTGCGCTGTCACGGTATAATCCTGTCGAAATGGCTTCCCTTTTCAGTCAAAACTGCATTTCACACTTTACTAATATAGGGCTTTTCCTTTCCTGTTCCAGAGTAATACATCCCTGCTATATCACGGGGCTGCTATTGCAGCAAGTGCAAATTAAAATAGCTCACAGCTCCGGCCAGCAGCAGGAGGGGACAGGGAGTGAGAGAGCGGCGTGGGGAGGGAGAAGGACCCCAACCCAAAAAGGGAGCACGAGCTCTTTCTGTGATCTGCTTCTGTGAAATTGGACCAAATGAGTTAGGGCTTCATTTCAGAAGACAATCCCCACCCTTCTCGCAACAGGGCTGGTTATAGAGGTCTTTGTGGTTTTTTTACCTTTCTTTTCCCCCTGGCGCTGGGAATATATAAAACCAGAAAGCAAGAAAGCAATCTGTTACTGCGAAGTAGGAGTGACCAGCAGAAAACTCGGGCAAGTTGTTCGTAGGGTCTAAGAGGGTTGATAACCCACAGCCTGGTTGGTCACATTTTCAAAGGGATTTTTTTCTCCCAAGCAGCTTCCGGGTAACATATAGGATAATATACAGGAAAACACACAGAAGTTTGCTCTGATGTTTTAGGGGAGGTGAAGCTCTCCTGGGAAGAATATGTGACTGAGTGGTAGAACACAAGATTGAATCCCACTGACGGTGAGCTGAAAGGGAGCATGGATTGTCTGTCCCCCGGAAAAATAATGCAGACACTTAATATGCACTGGCTTTTCCCACAGCACTTCGCACGGGAGCAGAGTCTGGAGCAGTGACCCCCTCGCTCTTGCCAGCTTTCTCACCTTCTCACTGTGAGGAACTACTCTGCCCTGGACAAAAGTGTCAGAGCCAACAAAAGTGCCAGTGCTCAGTGGCCTCTTCCTTTGCTTACATCCTTCTACCGATGCATCTGGCTCCAAAGTCAGAGGAAATGCCTGCTTTTTCTGAAGTGGGACAGCGAGCCATATTGCCTGGATGCACCGCGCTGCTGAAGGGGGTGTGTGGGATAGAGGGCCAGTGCTCCCATCCCGCAGACCAGAGCTCCTTCCCTCTGGGATGGGTAGGAATCACTCAGCTCTCTAACCGTGGGGAAAGTCCGACTTGTGTTTCTTTCACATGTTGTCTGAGCCATGTCTCTTCATCCCTTTACTGGTATAACCCCCTTAGAGTGCCTCAGATGACATTTGGAGATACTCTTTTTTTTTTTTTTTTTTTTTTTCTTCTTCAGTTACTTCATATTTTGCTGTAATTTCATTTTTTTCAACCAGCAGGCAAATATTACAATACACATCAGCACTCTCTCCTCCTCATCCCTCTCTCTCCCCAAAAGCAAAAGGCTGGGTATAGAAGCTGTGCAGTAGTGATCTGGTCCTTATCAGATGTTAACATATACTTCTATTTACAATGGAACAACAAAGGCAACAAGGGGAATAAAAAAAAAAAAAAAGATTCAAGTGATGGTCTGAGTTTTACTTACAGTAAGAAAAGGAACAGAGCTGGCTTGTGGTTGAGATGCTTGGGGAAAATCCATGCTTTGGCCAGGAAAGTCAAAGCTGAGATGCTTGCTTACAGGCAAGTGCAAGGAAGAATTTAAATGGTCTGGTGTCCTGTCAGCGGGTATTTCACTAGGGGAAATGTGGGTGGCAGGTCTGGGTAGTTACAGCTGTACATTTGAAATACGTTTTCCTAAAAAAATCTAGAGAGCAAGATACCTCTTGTGCTACACGTGAGCATCTGACATGCAGTGCTTCAGCCTAGCTGTGGGTCAGCCACACTGGACATCTGCGTGGCCACAGACCTGGAAATTTAGCAGTGTGACTTTGGAGAGAGCAGAAGGTGGTGACAGCCCTGCTGTGCCACCGTTTCACCGGTAGCTTTGCAGGACTGATGCAGGAAAGGGTTGAAGATGTGGGGAGTCAGTGCGAGTGTAGGTGACGGTCCGGGGAGGCCACGAAACGGAGGGATGACTATCAAGAGAGAACATCCAGCTGCAGGGCTTTTCTCCTCCTTTTTCTAGCTTTTGGATGAACCGCAAAGCCGAGGGGGACTGTTAACAGCCTGGGCCTGTCCATTTGTCTCTCTCTCTACTTCTCTCTGTCCCTAACCCCCCTCCTCCCTCTCCCCACCCCCCCCCCCCAGCTCCAGAGGCTGGAGGTGCGATTCGCTATGCCAGTTTTTTATTTCCAGCACGCTTGACAGGCTGGGCGAGGAAGGCGTTAATGTTTTCTGACAGGCCCCCTCTAATTGTTGGAGCTTTTCTTCTCTGCCTTTTCTGTGAAATTCTGACTTAGGCGAGCAGCATAACAAAATGCTCTGGCATTGAAATGTGCGCTTGCACTACACTGGGCCGGGGGAAACAGCATTATTCATGAAGATTTTCAGCTGTTTTTTGTCTTTTAACTAACCTTTGAGTTTGATCAGAGGCTAGCCGGGGCTCCCTTTCTCAAAAGGCGGTCTTGGCAACCCGACAATGGAGCCAAACTGTTTTCCCTGTTAAAGAGATAACTATGCCGTTTGAGTTGGTACATGGGGGGAAATTAATCTTCAGGCGCATACAAATGATAGCTTTCCCTCGGTCTGCAATCGCCTGCGTGGGATTATTAATAGGACGGGGGTGAGGAGCGGGAGAAATTCAGGCTGGGGCAGGGAACTTTTTTAAAAAAAAAAAAAAAATCCCAACCCCAAACCCATCATCCCTTTCTGATTGCATCAAGCCTGCGATTGATTCCTCACCACTAGCCTTTTGCAGCAGGAATTAGCCCCGCATTGTGCCGGCCTGACACGCTAAAAGCCAGCTCGCTTGGGAGCAAGAAGTTGCTGTGCACTTTGGGACGGGATGGGGGGGGGGGGGGGGGGCGGGGGGAC
>JAOTQQ010000001.1:59116138-59278351 GCA_026546715.1 Gallinago undulata
GCCCTTGTTCTGTCGTTGCCGGCCTTTGTGAACAGACTCTCCCCAGCTTTCCTGTAGGCCCCTCTCAGGTACTGGAAAGCAGAGTTTTCAGCTGAGAAGCAGGCCTTTAGACAGTAAAGCTGAACCAGATGGCTGCCTTTGCCTTCACTTTGGGAAACCATGGCAAAAGTATTGCTGTCACTTCCCAACTCCTCTGATCTCCTGTGAAAATTAGGCACCAATTTCTACTTGTGCTTCTGAAAGTGTCCTCTGTCAGGAAGCCTGTGGCAAGGCTTAAAAGAACTTTTTTTTTTTTCTTCTTTTTTTTAATCATGAAAGTGCAAGTAAAGCCTTGGTTTGGGAGATTTCACACAAGTTCTCTCTGAACATTGATTAGTATCACTGTAGCACTGGGATGGTTCTTCAGCTGGTAACAATATGGGGTCTCCAGATGAAGCCAAACTTGCTTAATGACAACAGTCATGAAAACAAGCTGGGGATGGATTTCCCAGCTGTACTTAGTTTTAGCAACGAGGTACAGGAGTATTTAATAATGCTTAAACAGAAGGGTGTATGAGTGCCATGGGAATTACAATTCCAGAAGGTATCTGTCCCCACTGAAAGCTTCACCTTGTAGCTATGAAAACACAACCTTTCTTCTTCAGTGATCAGGCTATTAAACCCTCTGAGGGGGAGGCTCTTGGCAATGGTAAATTCTCATGGCAGTGACCTCTGCAAGATTGCTGACATAGTGTAAGACCAGGGTGGCTTGATCCCGCCCGTGTGTGGCAGCTGCAGCACAAGAGATGCTCAGTTGAGATGACAGAACTGGAATGACCTGGGGAGGGGGCTGGAGCTGCTTCGTATCCTCTGAGAGGGAGCCAAGGCTGAGAACCAACACTGGGAGGTAAGACAGGGTGGGAGATCCTGCGTCTGCTATTTCTTCTGCTGTAAATCGGTATCTGTATCGCTAACCTGCATCATTCCAAAATCATGACTTAAACAAAATGGACTTAATTCTAACTTGATTTTTGAGCTCTGAGAACATGTCTTGAGACTTCTTTCTGTAATGGGGAGAGGTAGAGATACAGTTAACTTGGATATTCCAATAATGAAAGCTGACATTTTTCACCCTCAGGAGTGGTGGCTTTAAGAAAAGGGAAAAAAAAAAAAGGCAAGAAATTTGCAGTGAGTTCTGCTAACTTCAAGGGATCTGGCAATACCATACCCCTGTGACCTTCATTAGGTGTTACATCTAATGCTTCCCTCAGTCCTTAAGGCAAATTATGTTCTGAATTAATACCTGCTAAAAAGTATATTAGAAATCGTCTGCTTTGAAAGAAATGCAAGGTGAACAGCTACCCCTCCTCTAACCAACAGAGAAGCACTCCAGCAGATACGTGGCTGTATGACCTCTATGCTGAGGAGAAGTAGGGAAGCACAAATCGGCTGCAAGCTCTTTGCAGCTGCAATGGATGATAGGGTGAATTCAGCAAAGGCACATCTCATCTCAAGCCATGGGCTGATCTGATTCCTACCAACTTTAAAATAGAAAAGCCAGAAGACATCAATGTTAGTAGTTCAGTTGTGAATCCGGCCAAAACCATGCAACAGCCGTGGTATTCAAAACCAATCAGGTTGGGAGTTAGGTTCCATCACCCAAAAAAACCTCAGAAATCGTGAAGTCCCATAAAATAAATACAGATTTTTTATTAGTTTTCTTTTGAGGGCATACATTATTAAGATCTCAAGTTCTACTAAAAAAAAAAAAAAACAAACCACAGAGAGAATGAAAACTGCTCAAAATAAGCGACTAAACAAAAAAACTGGCCCCGTTCTCCTTTCTTGGGTAACCATTTGTCTCTAGAAGTTGGAGCTTTAAATAAAGCATCAACTACTGTGGGAAACCTGATGCAATTGCAAGATTCGGATACAAAAAAAAAGTTTTGAACAATTTGAAACTATGAACATTAAACACTAGATGGAGTAGTTGGACTAGAATGAAATTGAGATTTGTGAGGCAACTGAGTAACAGAGCCACTGTAAATATTTTGAAATCAGGGGCTTAGTAGCAAGGCACAGCATATGAGAGCATGTTTCTCCAGGAGTTCAGGCAGTTGGACATATGCTGCTGAGTTCTTGCTCTGAAAACAGTCACCAGAAGGATTCTCCCTTCAGCTTCTCTGCTGTGAGGTCTTGAAGCCTCGGCACAAAGAGATAACGGGTCGGCTTGGCATACTGCTGAGCTGCAGGCACCCCTCAAATAAAATAGGAAACCAGCTTCACACTCTGTGGAGACCTCTTCTGCTTATCTCAGGTGTAAGAAAGGAAGCGGCTCTCTCCGTGAGTTCCTTCCTCCTTGGCTTTTTTATTCCCTCCACTCTTAAGTTGTGGCAATACGTTTGGGAGGCATTGATGCTCCTGCTGCTTTAAGCATGCCTTGTGGCTACCCTGCAGCTCTCTCCTCATTCCCAACCCCTTCATCTCTCCCTCCATTTTGTGGGCACTGCTGTCTGTGCAGCTGCTCGCTGAGCCAGGTAAAGTGGAAACACCACCTGGTCAAAAAACCAAAGGGTATAGTTGAGGTGCCCGTGTGATCTCTCAGACATCTCTGCTATCTCCAGGGGAGGGATGCTGAGGATGGGATGAAGACTTGTGGGTGGGGGAAGGAAGCGGGGGATAACAGCCACCAAAGAGAGGTCCACGTTATCACAGTCTCTGCAAGATGTAGAAAGCCCAGCTAGTGCCCAGGACCCCGTTCCCCCAGGAACCTACACGGAGACAGAACGCAACACCCTGACACATCAGTGCAAGGTGAAAGCATCTCAGTGTGCCTGAGCCCACCTTTTGACAGGGGGAGGTTTCACACACGCTCCTCGCTTTTGTGAGTGGCTATGCACAGCCCCCCGGCTGCCAGCCCCGGGGTGCTGCAGTGCTCCCTGTGGCCCCTCTGTCCCCTGAGGTCCTGGCAGCCCCCCCCCGAGCCTGCTCTCCATCATCCCAGTCCCGAGCCCCCTGAACTTCCAGCTCCGGGCTGCCCCCCCCTCGCCTCGCCGAGCGGAGGGTACAATGTGCGGTCTGTTTTGTGAAACGGGGGCTTTGGAGGCCTAAAACAAATTGTCCTCGTGGGGCCAGGACAGTGGCGGCCATTCTCTTTCCCCCCCCTGGCCCTCAACGGCCCCACGAGGACAGCATCTCTCAAGAGATTCCGCAGTTGGCGAATGGGCTTTTGACCTTTTCAACTTATTGTATTGGTATCTAGCCAAACAATTTAAGTTCATCTGTAGCGTGCGACACTCAGGAAACAAGAGGAATGACATGCACGCCGTTTCCTACCAAGTAATAAACTGCCTTTTTGTGGTGGAGTGAATGAGGCCTTTGCCGCTGAGGGCCAGATGCCCCCCTGCGCTGTGCGAGCCCTGAGAGCAGCAAAGAAAACCACAAAGGGCTTGAGAAGCTCAAACTAGAGGGAGGTAAGAAAAAACAAAACAAAAAAAGCTTCCCTCTTTCTTCCCTGTAGGTCACAAGTAGATCCTCGTAGTGTTTCTTCATGGATGAAATCCTGACCCCACTGCAGTAGGGGGTTCGACAGACACCAGCAGGGCCGTCGTTTCACCCCGTGTAGTTTGGGATCTTCTTAAGCCTGAAAGCAGCAAAACAAAAGCTTCTCCAGGGCTGCTGAGCGCCCTGTGTCAGCTTCTCTGGCTCTCCTGTGGTTGATCTTCAGGCCCAAATGTCCTCAGGGGTTTTGTCTGTTCCTCCCAGGGACAAACCTCTGTGTGCTGCCACGTGGCTCCGGTACGAGCCCGAGAGGAAGCTCAGGTGGTGATGCCAGCACTGACTGAAATCTGTTTAAAAAGTTCTCCTGGGGAAAAAAAAAATTAAAAAAAAAGAGAATAATATTTTTGTATTCAAATTACAGTGCTCAGGAAAACATTTTAGCTCAGATAAACCGAGGTAGATTTTCCTGGACTTCTGCTTAAGCGACTGAAAAAATAGCACTTCTAGCTACTTGTTGCTTTACGCATTGACATGGCGGCATGTCTGAAGTCAGGTACCCACTGGTGATAGTCATCGAGACTGTATTGCTAATGATCCCTTTCTTTAGAGCTAGGAGGCACTGCTGCTGCTCAGGAAAGATATTAGATGAGATGGAATTTGAATTTCTGTGCTAAAAAAGACTGGCTTGCTGTGAGAGTGATCAGACTCTGGAGCAGTTGCCCAGAGAGGTTGTGCAGTCTCCATCTGTGGAGTTACTTAAAACTCGACAGGACCCTGAATGAGCAGACTGTTGGACTAGACGATCTCCAGAGGCCCCATCCAACCTCGGCAACTCTACAATTCTGTGATTTAGTGATTCTGTGATTTAAAACACACATGTTTTTATTTGTGCAAACCTGGGTTGCCTTCTTGGTGCAGATCCACGTTTCCCATTGGATCTCTGCCCAACATCTGCTCACAGCCCTGGAAACTGTGCAAGTGGCTTTGCAGGTGACTGTACAGTGGCTTGGCAGAAGCTTATCTAACAGGGTGCCCAGCTGCTTGCTTTTCCAGCCTCCTTTCAAGATGGTCATTAATGCAGCATTCACTTTCTCAGGAGAGGGTTCTCTACAGGTGGAATGCTTACTTCCTGGGTTGATCCTGGGGAAACGTTCTTGTCCACAGAGACAAGCTCCCATTATGTACTCGTGGTGCTAGAGTCATCGTTTACAATACAAAACCTGTTTACAACTTGCATCATGATTCTACCTTTTGCGGAGGTTTGTGTAGTGCACAGTCTTTATGTTGGTGCTCTGCACAAGAATGAATCCCAGATCCTTCTCATTCTTCCTTTTTGTTTCTGTCCCTGTTGTGAAAGCCCTCAGTTCGGTGGCCACCAAAGACAAGTTTCTACTTTTGGATTGTTATTTGGATTGTATAGGACGGGTTGTTGACTGACACAGGAATTTTAGCTAGTGTTTGTTTATGTCATATTTCTTCCCCCAAACCCTTTGGGACCAAAATCTCTCTCTCTTATAGGAAAAAGGTATAAACCTGACCCACATTGAGTCACGACCTTCCCGTCTCAACAAAGATGAGTATGAATTCTTCATTAACTTGGAAGGCAACAATGTCCCAGCGTTGGACAAGATTATCAAGTCCTTGAGAAATGATATTGGAGCAACAGTCCATGAGCTTTCACGAACAAAGAAGAAGGACACTGGTAAGGATACACTGACAACAATATCATTGTCAAGGAATATTTATGTCACACACTTAAATTTCTTTTTCCTGCAGCAACGGAGTTCCTCTTGGATTTGTATGACTGTATTTCCTTTCCTCTGCCTATTTCACTTATTTTGTAAGCTTTTTCATTTGGAGATTTTCTCTCAGTGTAAACTGCCATGCTCCATCTTTTGCCGTGCTTACGACTAGGTCTTCTAGGAACTGGTGGTATGGTGTTACGTTGTCATTTGTCTGGCTGGTTGGCAGCAGTCGCAGTCTCTTAAAGACAGCTTTGTTGTGGTAGCTTGTTACACTACCTGTAGAAGGTAAGAGGCATCAAAGGAGTTGCAGGCTAAGGGCTCAGTTTCTAAATCCCTAAGCAATGGTGCAGGAAGTTGTAGGTACATCTATTTTCTGCTCCCAGTCTTTTCCCTATTTTAAAAAAGGCAGTATTTATATACACAGCTTTTGGCAAGTCATGCAGGGTAGCAACTTTTGGTCTTGATACACACCTGTAACATGAAGGAATCACAGAAGTGCAAGTGATGCAAAATTTTAAACCAGAAGATGATGAGGAATGTTCTGCAAGGGGTTATGTGGTCTGTTCCCTGGCAAAATGCAGGACCAGCAAAATCACCATCTGCCTTAAGCAGTGGAGATCTCCTGGGCTCCATGGCTCTGCTCTGACCAGCCTCGCTTGGTGCACTGAGAGCTGATGACTTCTCCCCCTTCCCTTCTTTGGACACTGGTCTAAAGAGTATGTTCTGTTCCCAGCCTTTTCAGCCTCTGGTGACAATATCCCAGCCACCTTCAACTTTCCCTTCTCAGACACTCAGTTTCTGGGCTCCCGGCCTGTCTTGTTGCTCTTCTCTGGAGTGTCTCCAGTACAATAGGTAAAATGTAGATGTAACGATGGGCTATAAGGACTCTAATGCTCTATTAACTATTTATTTAACCAGTTACTGATCATTTGCTGTTTATTCAATGGGTGCTTTACACAAAGCGCAGCTGCCTTCCAAATTCTCCTCATTCAGGTAGGAACTGATGGTAAAGGGCAGCATAACAAACCAAGAAGTGACAGTGAGATGTTATTGCAGTGCCTTTGCCCTTGCAAAATATCTCTGGGACCTCACAGATCGCTCTGTGGTGTAGCAGACAAACCTTGTGGTGTAGCAGAGGTGACAAGAGTCCAGTCCTCGGCAAGGCCTGGTATGGAGTAGTGGCATCCTCATGGGGCAGAAGGAGGAATCGTCCTCCTGCATTTCTTGGGGCTGGCGTGCTCCTTTAAACACCTGGATTTACTTTCCAATTTTGGACCTGTGGACCCTGGCAGCTGCAACCCCATCCTTGTGGGACCCTTGCACCTCTGGGTTGAGAGGAGAGAAGGAAAGGTTTCACGGGGTGACTGTCCCCCACTGCTGCCTGCTCTTCATCACACAGGTACGTGTGAGTACAATACCATCCATCTGCCCCTCCACTTTTTGGGCTTGTGGAAGCCCCTCACTCCTGCTGCTGAAACTAGGGAGGCTCTGCCACACAGTTTGGTGGGACCAGGAATAACTATTCCTTGTAAGAAATCCCAGGGAGATAAGTTGTAATTCTGCCTTGAGAAATAAGGAAAGATTTTGTGAATTGTCTGTGCTCTGAATTCTTAGAGATTTGCTGGAGTGGAGGCTGCTCGATACAGTGGTGGCTGCACAGCATCTAGTCTGAGACATAGTTAAATGCCTCTTCAGATAACAGATGTGATTTTAATAGGATTTCAGACTTTAAATACTTTAGGTCTGGATCTTCCTCTTCCTTCCTAGGAACAACATGAAAGGACATTAATACCTTCTTGAGATCAGTGCTGGTAATCCTTTTACTGTTTCCTTTGTGTCCTACCCATGACATTACATTTGAAGATGAAAAAGAAGAAGGCAGATACTCTTTGGAGTCAGTTCTTTCCATTCATGAGAAAAAGGGACAAAAGGTTGATTAGGTGATTTATGATCACATCAAATCAAAGAGGTTCTCTTTTGGGGGCTGCTTTATTTCCAGAAGAAAGCTATAGGCCCTAACCAGGGCTTGCCATTACTTTAGTTTTTTTTAAAAATTATTAAGAAGTTAGTAATAAACTTTATTAAATAATAAAGCTGTGTATAAGCATAAGCCAGTGTCAGATAAAGATACAGCTCTAAATATCAGCCAAGAAAGACTTGGGGGTGAAATTCTGACCTCACAGAAGTCAAAACTCCCTACATGGTCAGCTGTAGGATTAGGATTTCACTGCATGTTACTCTGTTGATCAAAGGTTTTTTGACCTAGATTATCCTATCAGTGCTGCAGAAAGGGGCTTGATCCCCTTCTGTCTGAGAGGATAACTTGTGTTTGTTTGTTAGTTTCAGTAATTCAGAAATAGTATAGAGTGGGAGCAATTTACTGATGAGAAAAGAGAGGAAGATTGGTATTTCTTTTTGCTCTTTCCTTTTTTTTTTTTTACAATTTCAACTTCTGTCATGAGTAGTAAGGGTCCAGTCAAACTGAAATCCCTGAAGAGCCATATTTTGAAAGGTCAAACAAGCCTTGTATGGGGGATGAACTGTAGGTGGCAAATTCTGAGCTGAGGCAGCTACAAGGGCAGAGTGAGATGGGAGCAGCCTGAGCTGTAGGAAGTATGGTAAGATGCTGTCCTATATCAGTGGTGGCATTAACGAATACCAGGCCTCGTGGTGCCTTTTAGGTCAGCTTGCCTTTCAAATGTATCCTCCTGGCAAAGCTGGTCTTAGTCCACAGATGTGCTTGTGTGACCTTTTATTACTAAAACACAGAACGAGAGCAATATGCCTCCAGGGAGCAAAATCTCAGAAATATGGTTTATGAGGGTATTGTCACACTCTTCTCAGTGGGCAGGTAAAGGCTGGGAAGATTTTATCCTAGAGGCAGTCTAGGCTCCCACAGGACCAATTCTTTCACTGCTGCCTAAAGATTCTCTCTGCCCTTCCTTGGTAAGGATTCGTTTTGCTCATGCTTATTATTTGAGAAAAAACCTCCAAACGTTTTGCTCATTTTCCTCTAGGAAGCACACAGTGCCATTCTTGGGGTACTGCTTTGTGGACAGTCAAAGGAAGTTCCTGTAATCTGCCCCTTCTGTATAGTTCAGTGTTAAACACGTGTATGTGAGTTATTAAGCAAGGCATAAATGAATGGCTATTTCTTTCTTTTTTTTTTTTTTATTTTTGTGTGTGTGTGTGTGTGTTTGGTCACTTTAACTGCTTTTTAGGGTCTTTTCTCAATTAAATGCAAAATATAATTTTGGTTCCCCTTTGACAGACCCAAATAGTTTAAAATACCAGATTGGGTTCAACAGTGTAATTTTAGCTGTGAGCAGGCCAGAGAAATGCTTTAAATCCAAAGGTAGTTTTAGAACTTCGGATGAGATGGAATCATAGTCACTGGGCCAAAAGAGACGGAAAGACTTGTTGTGAAAACACAGTGCATCTCTTCATGGCTCTTTTTGGAAACGAGCTGAGTATCTGCAGTCCTCTTGGAGCCTATGAATAAAAAGAATTAAATATTATTCTGTTGCAGCATTAGGGAAATGCAGACAATTTATTGCATTTCTGAGACAGACTGGGAGCTGAGGTTCTGTAGGGGCCTTGTTTGCTAAACCCTGAGGCTGGTCAAAGCATTTGGGACTATTTAAAAAGGGGCTAAACCTGGGCCTCGGACTGCTATAAATTGCATAGACCTGTCTTTGACCCTCCTCACAATGGTCGGAATGGAGGAGTTCTGCAGAAGTCCTTGCTGCCCCTGCTTTGCTGCCTCTCATATAAATGGCTTATTAGCATTCTGCTAAGCATTTGACCCCACGGTAATTTGGTCACCACTTGGGTGTCCAGCACGATCCCATAAATGCTGCTGTTTCACTTACAGACAAATCAATATTTATTACTGATCAGCCCACGTTTGCTCCTCAGACCTTCACAGAGGCCCAGTGTTGCAACAGCTTGCCCTGGCAATTCATTAATGGCCATGCAGACAGACAGCGAGTCTGGTGAGTGGGCTGGAGGAGGATGCTGCAAACAAAATACGGGATAGATTCAGCCAGGGGGTAATTTGATTTGATCTTTTTAATAGTTGCTGGGAGGGTTGGGGATAGCCTCCTGGCACACCACAGCTAAGCAGAAGTCCCCGTAGCCCTTTGGCACCCTGGGCCCTGATGTGAGGGATGTGATGTGATGTTTCTATGAGAGCTGAGAAGGCTTAGGACTTTCCAGGACCCGACTTAACGTCAGCTCTGCTGGTGCAAATAGCACGGAGCAGCCTCAGGATTTTCTTTTGACAGCCTGTCCCTTTCATCCAGCTCTGTGAGTTCCACGGTGCTGTCTCTTAGCTACCACCAGTGTCTGGGGGGGGCCTGGGAGGAGGGCAGAGATCTGCTGAAAATAGATCACATACCTGGAGGGGCTGCGTGCCTAGAAGATAAGGTGCTGCTCCTGTGTAGGGGAAAACAAAATGCCACCCATCTCCATGCCTGGGACTGATACCACATCAGCCCTGGGGTGAGACCGTCCCAGAGTTTATGATGAGCTCTGCACCAAGTACTTTGGGGAAAGTAAGTTACTATTATATATCCATTTTGTCCCTTCTTGAAGTTGCAGTGATTCAAACCCTGCCTATCTAGACCTCTCTGATTCAGGGCAGCAAAGCCCTACAGATACCACTGTTAAAATCCACTACAAATTTCAGCCCCCACCAATGTGTCTACACAGCCTGGACCCTTCAAGTCATGGTGCATCGTTGAGAATAGCAGTTATTCCCTCTAACACTGGCAAATGCTTTGCTGTGGGGCTGCCAGAGAGCTTTTTTTCCCAGTGTCTAATCCAAAACCATAGAATCTTTTAGGTTGGAAGGGACCTTCAAGATCATCTTGTCCAACCATCAACCTAACTCTGACCAAAATCAACATTTATCATTATGCCTCACCCCAATCTGATGGTGGGGAGTCTGAAGCACAAAACAGTGAAGGAATTTCCTCACCTTCACCCAAAGCTCAGTGGAGAGAAACCCAGTGCCTGGCTGCCCATATAGAAAGTAGAGGCAGGATGGCTGGGTGTGCTCATCCTTCTCGTGGTGTCAGTGGTGACTCCTCTCTAGGACTCACACACACACCTTTTTCTGCTCATCCTCTCTGACTAGTTTAACTCAAGGGGCTGGAGATGGAGGATGGTTGCTAACAAACAGCAAAGTATTTCTGGAGAAGCCAGAGAGTTGGCAGTACACCCGGCAAATAGTCATTTGGGAAAGATCTTTTGGGGACTGCTGCTGCCATCTAGTGACTTGTTCAGGTTTGGGTTTTTTTAGGGCAAAGCAGAAGGGTGCGCAGCTCGGAAAGGAGGGGACCAAAACCCACTTGTGCTGGGCTGGAGTCACTGCCAGGAGCGCTGCAGAGCCACCGTGCCGTGCCCAGGGACATCTCCCGAGTGGCAGTCACCAGGTGCCTGCTCTCCCTGGCCTGCCTGAAACAAATCTGAGGGCTTCTGCAGGAGCGTTGGAGGGAGCCAGGTTGGTGGTGGGATGGTAGGACAGGGGGAGGGAGCACTCTGCATGGGGCTGAGCTGAGGTGCGCCCTGCAAATCTGCTCTTGTGGCTCCATCCCCTCTGTGCAGGTGCCTCCCAGAAGCCTGGTGCCACAGGCGTTGTTAGGCTCAGCAGAAAGCAAGGCTGAATAGTCCTGGAGACAGCGTTGATCCTCTTATCCCGTAGGTGGTCCATCAGATCTGGGATGAGCCCCATCAGCAAGGCACTGCAGGGAGCTCCTGCAGCAGCTGCTGGCTGCGGATCAGGTTCGCTTGGCACAAACCCCAAAATCGGATGGGGAGGTATGGCTGTGTGACAGCACTCCCAGCTGAGCAGAGAGCCACACAGGTGAATGAGGTGTTTACCAAGCTCTGACTGAGCAAACAACACCCCTTTGTCCAGGAAAGTCACTAAATGAACTGCAGATATTTTATTGATAATCCGTGGAGAGCCCCTGCACTTGGATTAGCAGATATTTGGGTGATATTAGCCTTGATGTCCTTGTTGTTGACTCGTACTCAGCGTGGGGAGTGTATGTGACATGATTGCATGGCCTGATTACGGGGAACATCCTTAAGTTGAGGTCCTTTCCTTAGAAAAGGTATGGTAGAACTGGAAGTGGTGCAAAGAGAAGCGATGAGCCCACCGTTCCTATGTCTGAAATACACAGGCAAAGTCCCAGCGGGGAAAGATGGATCGTAGATGGAGGATCCAACAGGGAGCTATAAAGTCCTAGGTGGCCTGGAGAAGGTGAATAAACAAGTGATGCTTGTATACAGGAACTTCATTGAATGAAATAATTTTAAAACAGAAGGGAGTAATTTTTCTTAGCACACGTAAAGAAATGAAAGAGCTCAGTGCTGCAGTTTCCTAGAGGCAAATGCATAAGTGGGCAATGTGTACGTGTATTTGTGAGCAGTCCATCACAGGCTATGAAATTCAGACAAGGTTATAGCCTCAGACTCAGGCAGAAGGGAAGGGAAAAAGAAAAGAAGCAGCCAGCTAAGGTCAAAGAGTCAAAAATGTAAGAATGGGGCAGCAGAAGGAAAACCCAGGCAAACGGAATTCACCAGCACTGACAGCTCCTGAGGTGTTCCCAGCTGCCAGGGGTACCTAGTGGTGGTACCTACTGATGCACTTCCTGAAGCAATGACAAGGCAAGGGAGGAGAAAGGGCCCATGGTCCCTGGGCTCCCTCCACTGAGGTTCCCTGTCTCGGTGTTGCAGAGGGATGAGCTGGCCGGGCCCAGTGGTGGCTGACGGGATCCTCACGCTTGGTACTTGGAATTGGAGCCTCCTGGAGGAGATAGAAGAGTGGGCTGCAGCTTGGTACAAGTCTCTTGCTGTTGAGGGGACAGATGCTGCTTGGACCACTGGGTGAATACACTTGTGGCTCCAGGAAGGAGGTCTGACCTGGGATGAGTGCTCCATGTACCTCCTCACAAGCTGCAAAGAGCCTCTCCTTGTAGTGCAATTGCCATGAAGACATTTGCCTTCTGCTTTCCTCTATCTGAACACATTGCATCTGGAAAGTCCTGTGATTCTTGTTTGCCCTCCACCTTACGTTCTGCTGTAAAGGGAGGCCCACATGGGCACTACATGCTGTGTGGTCCCATTTTATACCCATTCCTGCATCCTAGGCAGTCTGTATAGTATGTGAGTTACAAGGCAATAGAAGACCAGGCCCAGAATGTTAATTAAATGAATGCATTTTTGTATAATGACTGCAGTAATACAATGCTAGTCGGAGGTATTAGGATGACATTTATCATTTTATTTCAGCATCCTAGCTTAAGTGAGGCCACCAAGTAGGTCTTGGAGATTTTCAGAGGGTCAAATAATTCTGTATCCTTCTTATTGTGGCATTTCTTGCTGTTCCTTTGAAATGGCTGATTCTAGCTACTGTGAAGGGAAGGATACTCTGGAAAAAATCCTACAATTTGGTAAGCCAAGAGACCAAAATAATAAACAGAAAATCATAAACTTTACAAGCCTGGTCTGTGCCAAGGGCTAGACATTCCTGGTGCTCTGTATTCTTCCAACAGTGCAAACCAGCCAGAAAATCAAGAAAATTTGCAGGGTTTTATCTTGCTTCCTACTACAGGGGAAGGTCATTGCTGCCCAAAGAATTCAGCCCCTTGCATATGTTTCTTTATGTTTATTATTAAAAGATAGAAAGAGCAGAAGAAGACCTCGAATCAGGTAATGAAGAAGCATAACAGTCTATATTTCTTTTCTGTTTTGCAGTGCCATGGTTTCCAAGAAGTATCCAGGAGCTGGACAGGTTTGCCAATCAGATCCTAAGCTATGGAGCAGAACTGGATGCCGATCATCCTGTAAGAAATAGAGCTTTATTTTTTTTAACATGCTTCTATTTATTGGGGCAGATGTTTCTCTCATTTACATTTGCTCTGCTTTAAGACAGATCTGGATGTCTATATAGGCTAAGCCTTTTTTATAGGACAAGAGGTTACCACATTTATAGGGTTAGAATCAGCCCAATCCCTGGTTATGAAGTAAATCAGACCAAAGGTTGCTTTAATTTGAGCAAATACCAGCAGACCTTAAAAGTCATAGTGGTCATCAGATCACCGGGCCACCACAAGGCCACCTCTAGGTTTCCCAGGTGACTCTGATGTGATCACTTCAGGTCCATTTTGTGAATCGCTAGCAACAAAAACTTCAGAGGCAGCATATAATTTCCCAGATATAGGAAGACTCGTGCTTTCATTCTTGATTACATACACGCGATTGAGTTTAGTGCCTTGTTATGTGGTTGTTAAATCTGACATAATTCTTGTATGGCAAGACACAACAAAAGACAAGGTCCTTGTTTCAAAAAATTTGTGGTTTAAATGGTACGGTCAGAAAGTTTTGTTCGTTGGCTTAGCTGATAAAAAAAATAAATTATTCAGTGGTTTTTCAGCTCTTCCAGATACAAGATTGCTTTCTGCCTCTATTCCCTCTCCAAGCAAACAACAACTTATTTTCATTTGTCAAAACACACTGAGTTCCGTGCAGTGCAACAGAAATTGCTGCTATTAGTTTAAATGAGATAGGGTGATTATAAATAAATTACATGCAGCGCAACAAAAATTGCTGCTATTAGTTTAATTGAGATGGGGTGATTAGTCATTCACTACCTATTGCTTAATTCGAGATGTGTTATGTATCATGTACAATGATTCCTGATGTTCAGTGTGGTCATATGAAAGGCAGAAAGAAGGGTGATGCACTGAGTCAATGGCCCCCTTGTGTGTCATGTGGGAATAGACCAAGATTGTATTTAAAAAAAAAAAAAGAAACAAACAAACAAAAAGATATTAAAAGGAATCAAGCATCTCTGCTCCAGTTCCTAGAATTAGTTCGTGAGCTGTTTATGCCTTAAAAAGGAAACCCAGCTGCTGGGGTAGATAGGTATTTACATACACTGCACAGTACATTGAGTGCAGAAAAACAGAAATTAAAGGAGCCTGTGTTTTTAGTGCATGAATGACAGGGGATTTAATTACAAATACCTCTATTCCATTTTAATATTGGACAGCACATTTTTGAGGCCGTTGGCTGCCTTTTTGACTCGCACTCTTACATCCCCTCTCTGTCAACTGCTTCCTGTGCTTGGTTGTGTTTTGTGGCCCCTCGGTCCAGTTGTGCTGTGCACCACTATGAGCTGCCGTAGTGCCCAGTGAGTTGTTGCTATTTCCCCCTCAGAACTGTGTCCTGGCTTGGAAGGATGTTTCTCTGCTTTAGGTGGTGAAGATCCTCCTCCTAACCCTGAGGAACTTTTAGTTCTAAATAGCAGGCACACTGGGATGGGAGAATGGTTACCCCAGATGAAAATTTAGAGGTTATATTTCTCATCCCTGGTTTTATTGGTAATTAGCTGCAAAGGTCAAGCTCTCAACCACAAGGTCTATTAGACATTCTCTGTAGAAATTAAATCCTTTCAAATAGCTGAATTCGTAGTGCAGATAGTGCTTTTTGGCCTGCAAAGTGCCTACTGTTCTTCTAATGGTTTGAAAATAAGCACCTTTAAGTGTGGTTCATGCTGAAAATCCACCTAAAAAGTCTGACTTGAGTTGATGAGTGTGTTTCTAATGTGGTTTAAACTCTGCTCCTCTAGATAAGTGCAGCTGTGCCAGCAACTGCAGGAGGCTTCATGAGAAACCAGAAGGACACGGTTATCTGAGTGCCATTACTTCAGTGTATTGCTCTTGCAGGAGAGCCTTGTTAAAGCTCTTAAGGAGTGTGTTCCCAGCCTTTTGTAGCAAGTGGAAATGAGGAAACGAAAGGCCTTGGGGGGCGAAAGGTACTGGGTGGCTGTGGCTGAATGGTTGGTCTGGTGGCCCCGCAGACTGGGAAGGAGTGGTGCCCTGTGTGAGTGCAACCAGGCAGGATGGAGGAAACTTCCCCACTCACCCTCCTGCACTTCTTGGACTGCAGCAGCCATGCCGGAAAGGGCTTGGTGAGAGAACTCTGTCCACCACCTACACTTACCCAGGGACTGACGATCACTGCTTCTCTTTAGGGGTTCAAAGATCCTGTGTACCGTGCCCGGAGGAAGGAGTTTGCAGATATCGCCTACAACTACAGACAGTGAGTGCTTACTACGTGGGCAGAAAGCAAGCCCACGTCTCCCCTCCTCTCCTCGGGCTCCCACCCCACTGGCAATCCCTATTTTTTCCACAAGTGTCCTCCTGCTGTTGGCTTTTCCCCGACGTGTGTTTATAACTTCCTCTTCATGTATTTCTCCCCAAATTGAGGAAAAACAAAAAGTAAATTGTTCCAGGCACACTTTCAGAAGAGAACGTCGTCTGCCGCCTTTCCCCACAACACCCCTCTTCCCCGGCTTTGTTGTCTAATTGCGCAGCAGACTCCATTGCCACTACAAAGACCTGAGCATTGAATAAAGCTGCTTCTGGTATTCTCCCCATTAAACCAGGGCTGGAGGAGGAGTGCCTATCATTTACATTAAAGCAGGAGCTGCATAGACTATTAAAATAATGAATAACTTATGGTTCTGATGCTAATCCGGCGCCCGATACTCTACTTTTATCATGTCTGACCCAGCTGCAATCAGCAATTTGAGCTCTCATTTCCCAAGAAAAATAAATGAATAGAGATGATAAATTCAGTTAGAACAGGCTTGCTTGATTGCTTTCAGTGATCAGATCTGGAGGAGATAAAATTCTGTTCCCAGAGCCGCTCACACATTTACATCAGTACTACTGGGCCTGATTCTTGCTGAGACTGGTAAAAATTGTAATTGCAAAGGATAAAGTAACATATGTTGTACATTTAGGGCTCCACTTTGCACATAACTGTGATGAAAAGATAGTCCCGGAGCCAAAGAGCTAATAATCTAATCACAAATGAGAGACAAAATGGGACTGATTGGTGAAAAGTGAAAGTAGTCAAATGAAAAATGTCAAGAGCCCAGTTCATAGCTGGAAAATTTGGATAAGACTTTGTGGCCAGATGTGGATGGATGTTATGCCCATTTATAGGTATCCCACAGAAGATTTACCTTTCCTGCATAATAGATACCAAGCTCAGGTCTCTAGTTTGCAGGCTTTCACCAAATTCTACATAGAAATAAAACAAAAAACATGTTAACCACCCCCTGCCTCCAAGACCCAAACCAAAACCGTCTTAGGAAGGTGAAACCATGATATTCTGAGATGTACCTAATTAATATATAGTTTGTTATCCAGATCCTCAGACATGTTGGAAACAGAGCTGATAACAGACCTGTACCTTTGTCCCAAAAGGACCTTGTTTGTGAAGTTCTTGGACTTTGCAATTAGGCCTTTCAGTTACAGAGCAGTAAGCATGATGTGAAAACCCATGTCTGGGCTTCTGAGGCTTCTGGAAAGAAGGCACGTGTGACTTTGTGTGTCAAGTTTTTGTGGCTTTGGGTGTTGATTCAGGAAGGCCCAAATGGATCTGTGATGCCTTTGCTCTGGGTGCTAGGCCTGGCAGATGTGCCTTTCAGGTTCTACAGCAGGGAGGAGAGGTCAAGGGGGTTTCTCCAGCACAGAGGGACAGAGAAGCAGAGGACTGGGCAGGAGGAGAGGGGCAGCCAAAGTTATCAGTCTTCAGAGGAAGTATCTGAAAAGGTGAATGTGTTTAGCTTGTGAAGGTGCTACCCAGATACAAAGGTGAGGCAGGTCTGCAGTTACTCATCTTGTACTCTTCTTCCCACCATCAATTTAATCTCTTTCTGTGTCCCTTCTTTTGCACCTATTTTGTCCCTTTTCCTTCTGCTGTTTGTCTCTACTTTGCCTTTGTTCTTTTGCCTTCTCTCCCGATATATTTACTTGATTTTGTTGAATGCTCAATTTCCCTGACTCCTCTTTTCTTTGATTTGAGCTTGCCTTTTTCCTCTTTCTTCCTTTGCTTCTGGCCCTGTTGATCCCTGATTTTTTTTAAACTGAAATTTGAAAGGTTTTAGCTTCCCCCTGTAATCCTGGAAGGTGGTTGAGGATTATTTAGGAGTGCTATAGGAACAACAATCCCCCAGCAATCCTCATAATTCAACGTGGTGTTTAAAGCTCCATAGATCAAGGAGGGCTGATACAGAGAGACAGAAAATGACAGTTCTCCAGAGGAGCTGCCCTCAGGCTGGAGAAAAAAAATAAGGGAATGGGAGATGGTAGGGTGTTGTCAAGAGTTTAACAATGGGTCTCTGGGGCTTGGAAAGCTCCAGCATTATTCCAGCAGTGATGTTAACCCTATTAAGTTACTTAAACCCCTTTGATTTCTCAAAGCTGCTGGATTCACCTATGGCCCTATCATTATTTCTAAGGAATTGACTATTCACAGGGCGCCAAACTACATTGCTTGTCATTGTCTTATTCTTGCTAGCTTCAACATGAGCTAAGCACATGGAGGCCTGAGGGTGGGATTTGACTCAAAATTACTCATTACAATTATAAAAAGTCAAACTGGCTGGAGTCTGCATCTATTACAGCATAAAGCACAGATCAGAATGTCTTTACCCTTCCAAGAAGCAGAGTTTTCTGATGGTTTCCCTGTTGTAATCAAACCAATTAATGTAGTGTGTATCAGAGCAAGAAATACAACAGCTGCTCCATGTGTAGAAATGCAAATAGATTGAAACTAACATCCAGCAAATATTTTTAGAAGAATATCTTGATGAGACAAATAAGCACTGATCTATTCTTACCACGATAATGCAAGGAGTTTTCTAAAGGCCAGTATCTCAGCTGAAGTCAGTAGAGTCCTTCCCAGCCTGTGCCTAGAGGCAAGTGAGGCTCCTTTTGCCTTTTTGGCCTTTTGAGCCTTTTGCTCCTTTGGGTATTCATTTTCTTTCCAGTGGCCAACCTATTCCTCGAGTCACCTACACAGAAGAAGAAAAGAAAACATGGGGCACTGTCTTCAGGGAGCTGAAAAATCTCTATCCGACTCATGCCTGTTATGAGCACAACCACGTGTTCCCACTGCTGGAGAAGTACTGCGGTTATCGGGAGGACAACATTCCCCAGCTTGAAGATATTTCAAAATTCTTGCAGAGTAAGTTTGAAGCATATTAAAGAACCAGATCAAACGAAAGGCCTCAGGTGTCAGTGGGGATGGTGCTTCCAGAGAGAGAAAAGCGGTCCCTGCTTTATCACAGGCTCCCTGTGGTGCTTGGGTATATCACTCAGCCTGTGTCTCAGGCCCCTCTAAAACTTCCAGAAGCATGATGGTACAGACGCTCAGATACTGTGATGGTGGCACACATGGGTAGAAAACTCCCTGTTCTTTCACACTTAAACTCTGTTTAACAAGGAGAGAAAAAAAAACCACAAAACAATTAACAACCTTTTTCCACTGGGAGGAGTCCAGATGAGGATAAATCAAACACAGTAGCTGTTTTTGAGATGCCATTTTTTTAATCCTTTCAGCCTGCACTGGATTTCGCCTACGTCCTGTTGCTGGTTTGCTCTCCTCTCGGGACTTCTTGGCTGGGCTGGCATTCCGAGTATTCCACTCTACGCAGTATATTCGCCATGCTTCCAAACCCATGTACACACCAGAGCCGTAAGTACTTTGACACAGAGAGTGTGTAAAATTGCAGCAGACTAATAGAAAGGTCAGTCCAACTGGTGATAACCACGTGGGACTGAAGCACTCCTGGGAATAGAGCTAATGGAGAGCGGCCAAGCGACTGCTCTCTTCTAAAAACATTTTCGGGAGATTTCTAGTCTTTTTAATGAGCTGCATCCTGTTCTGTGAGTTCTTATGGGACCGATCAGACAGTTTTGCTACTGAAGGAGTGCTTGTTGGTGGCTGGGACATGATAGAGCAGTGTACAAAGGCATTTAGTTTAGCTACTAGCACCCGAACAGTGGTGTGAAATCTAGTGCAGGAATGACTCAACATGTTGCAAGCAAACTTCTGGCAGCAAGCTAGAGGAAGCCCAGATCATTGATCCCTTCTCTTTTTCAGATTTATGCTGTAATGTTTCTCTCTGTCCCTGGCCGTTGTCCTTTTCCACTTGCCATTTTCAAAAGTTTTCTTCCTCTGCTTCTTGTTTTTACAGTTCTTCCTCTTACCATGTCTTTGCATCCTGCTTCTTCCCACAACTTCGTTTTCCACTTCATTTTTCTATCCCTCTTTCTTCTGATTTTCCTCCCCACTTCTGCTCACCTCATTCTCATCCTGCAGAAATTCAGGCTGAAATGTCTTGCACAGACCTGGCTTTCCTGGGAGAATCTTATCTCTCTCCTCTTTCCATCTCACCAAATCACTTGTCTGTTTTTGAAAAATCTAGTAGTCCCTAGGTTAGTTCTTCCCCAAAGATGCCTGTCCGGCTGCCAACTTTGACATGTTATGAAAATAATCTTATCTGAGGAATGGTGAGCTCCTAGTTCTCAGGCTGTGGGCCTGAACAGGGACTGGAGTTGAGCTCTTGAGGTATATGTTGACACCATGGTGAACGGTCTTAGTAGCCTGACCTTCATCTAAAGAGATGAAAAGTCCATGTTCTCTTTGGTGGGGTGATTTCTTTCTGGGCTTTCCTGAGGTGAGTGGGTAGTTTAAGGGGTGGTTTTCTTCCATGAGGAAAAAATGAGGGATGTATGATGATAAACACTGAAAATCCTGGAGCGTACAAGCATTTCCATCTCAAGTATAAGTTTAGAGCAAAATGTTTTCCCATGAGTGTTTAGCATTGTTTGCTAGTAGGACCAAATGCACTGCACTCCTGCTTTTGTGCAGACTCTAGGGAATTCATCCAGCATGGCTGGACTCTTCCTAAATTAAAGTTATTCAGGTTGTCATGTTTTCCTGCAGTGATATTTGCCATGAGCTGCTAGGACATGTGCCTCTTTTTGCTGATCCCAGTTTTGCTCAATTTTCCCAGGTAAGTTCATGAGTGGTTTTACTGTTTTTATAATTGAACACACCAGAGACTAGGCAACTCAGAGGATGAACTAAGAGCTCATCCTCTTGAGGGGTGGGGTGTTTGTTAGCATATTGTTTAAGAGTGGCTGAGCCTGATTAATTTATTGCTTGAAATCTTGACACAAATCACTTAGGTGAACTCATACACCCCAAATCCAGATGTCTGTCTTGTGTGAGTTGGTTTTTTTACAGGCAAACCCTTTGTGAAGCTATCATCTAAAAAACTTTTTGTAGATGTTGATCCTTCTGAGCAAAGTTAAATGGCTCATGAGTCACATGAATTATTGCCCCACCCTGCAGTCCAAATGTTAGGGAAAGGGAGTATATTTTTTGTTTTCTATTGAAGCCACAGAGGAGGCTGAGTAAAGTGGGGAATTGTCCCAGCTGCATGGGAGAAGGCTGGAGAGAAGGTTTCTCTTTGGTAGTGTTAATGTGTCTGGAAAAGAAGCCAAACCTTGGTGAAGGAGTAAAGTTTTGGCTGCATCTTACCAGAAAACATGGAAAGACAGAATGAGAGAAAGTCATAAAGACAGACGGACAGACAGAGAGAGAGACAGAAAGATGGAAGGAAGGAAGAAAGGGAGGGAGGAAGGGAAAATGGACTTGATGTAACATCTTGCTCACAAGGCAAAAGCTGACTTGATGCAGTTAGTAAGCATTCAGTATTGCCCTCAGGCACTACCCTTTCCCAGAACTGGAGTTTCCTTTAAGATAAGACCTACTGCATCTTGGCTTATTAGGATTTGACATGTTGATGGCTGCTCCCATGCTCTTGGTGTGGGTGTATGTGTGGCTCTGATTTTGACGTCCTCACCGGAGCAAACCAAGCAAGGTACCTGCTTGTATACAGTCTTCTGTGGTTGTCTTCTGAATTTAGCTATTGCATGCCTACTGGGAAAGTCTCTATTAGCTCCTAACACGCAAATTAGCTCTTTAAAAACATGCGTGGCCATTCAGAAAAAATAACTAATTCAAGGCTCCAGAAAAACTCCTGCAATTGTGGCCCATCAAGCAAAGAGAAATATTTAAGGTATGGGGATGTGACTGATTTACCTACTTTTGACCATATCATTCTCATGGGTGTGCATTGTAGACTTAATCAAAAGCTTGTCAAAGCAAGAGGAAAATTTTATTTGACCTCAATGGGCCTTGTACCAGGCACAAAGGATCATGCCTTGTAAATGACATTTGGACAGGACCCTTTGTTCATTTCTGGAGAGATTTCTGGTTTAAAATTGATGTTGCACGATAGGAACATGTCCTGTAAACGTTTGTGTGTGGTAGTAAGCGATGGTAACATTTAAAATGTGAGAAATTACATAAGACGAGACAGGAAGAATGTTTGCAATAAACAGCTTGAAGAATAATGGTTTATTGTTACAGGAAATTGGACTGGCATCTCTGGGAGCTCCAGATGATTTCATCGAGAAACTCGCTACGGTAATTTAATAAATGAGGGCTCAATTTTCCAAAGCACCCTGTGTTGTCTTAATTCTGCTGCCACTAAAGTCACTGATAGAACTCCCATAGAGTTGAATGGGAACAGAGTGAAGTCCATGATTGGAAAACCCCACCCTGAAACAGTTGCATTAAAGGAAAATAACTTTGGCACCCCTTATTCAGACAGTTGTGATTAAACACAGAAGCCCAAACAAGATTTCCTCCAGCACAAACATATTGGGCAAGAGATTACATGTTACTACATCACCACAGGAAATTTCAGGAGGCAGCTTCGGTAGCTGTTCTACCTGCAAGCATCCCTTCCACTCTGCTAGGCAGATAATGTCCTCTACAGTCAGTGTGGCTCACCTGAATTCTATTCTGAGACTACCAAAACCCAGAATTGCAAACTTCAAACAAAAACAAGGATATGCCTGTGAGATTAGTGTCTCCAGCAGCAACTCACCTGGGAAAAGGAATACACTACCTTTGCTGTCTCTGATAGATGAGGTAGTTCTTCTGAGCCAGAGCAGGTATCCCTTCAAAATGATGGACCAAAAAGTCAAGCTCGGCTACACGCCATCTTCCTTCAGTATTGCACTAAGAGCCCGTTTCCTCTCTTGCTACTGCAGCGAGACGTGAAACAGGACACAAACTTCTATCAACTAAGGTTCAAGCTTTAACTGGATTTGCCAGCCAAAATGAAATTTTGCCCCTCTGCCCCTTCCACAGCACTGTCCCCCTTCCAGGAGAAGAATTTCAGTCTCTGGGGACATTTATTGTATTTATAGAGTTGATATTTTGACACATGGCAAAATTTTAAATAGAAATGTCAACCTCAAATATATTCAAATCAATGATGTGCACCTACTCTTTTTGATCAAGTAATCATATGTTTCTAATTTTTTGATAGGTTTATTGGTTTACAGTGGAGTTTGGACTATGTAAGGAAGGTGATTCACTCAAGGCATACGGTGCAGGGCTGCTGTCTTCATTTGGGGAGCTGCAGGTGCGTTCTATAAAAGAGTATTTCAAAAGATGCTATAATTGCTCAATTTTCTCTTCTGAATGTCTTCAGATCCTTATTTTGCTTCATGCTTTGTGCATAGAAGTGGCATGAAATGTCATACTTCATTGAAGAGCTCTGATAATTGTGTCAGTGTATAAATACGCAGGGGACTCATACCTGCTTCTTTTGTAGTAAGTGACATTGTCATTATATTCCACAGGACCAACACTTTCCTGTCTGAAACCGGGTGGCATTCAGTAGCTCTATCTTTCTTTCACGGCAAATTCAAGCACTTTTTAACCAAAACAAATTTCTTGCCCTTTTGCCCATAGTATTGTTTATCAAGTAAGCCTGAGATTCAGCCTCTTGTCCTGGAGAAGACTGCAGTGCAGAAGTACCCTGTTACTGAGTTCCAGCCGATCTACTACGTTGCTGAAAGCTTTAAAGATGCAAAAGAGAAGCTAAGGTAATCCAGTCCTTCTGTATATCTTGTCCATTGCCAATACATTGGATCACATTGGCACAACAGGTCTTGGGTTGACAGTAACATTTTGGGAGACATTAGAAAAGGTTGTGTAACACTTAAAGAGACTGAACAGTTGTTACATTCAAAATCTTGTTACGGGCAATAACGGGAACATAGCTTATACAGGAAGCAAGGAATTTGTGGTTAGTCTAATTGAGACTTTAATCTGTATAACCAAAATGCAACAAAAAAATATTATTAGTCCCATTGCAATGATAGAATTATAGAATCATTTAGGTTGGAAAAGACCTTTGAGATCATCAAGTCCAACCATAAACGTAACACTGCAAAGTTCACCAGTAAACCACGTCCCTAAATGTTGCATCTACAAGTCTTTTAAATACCTTCAGGGATTGTGACTCAACCACTTCCCTGGGCAGCCTGTTCCAGTGCTTGATAACACTTTCAGTGAAGAAATTTTTCCTAATATCCAATCTAAATGTCCCGCTGGTGCAAGTTGAGGTTGTTTCCTCTTGTCCTGTTACTTGTTACATGGGAAAAGAGACTGATACCAACCTGATTTCAATCTTCTTTCAGGTAGTTGCAGACAGCGGTCAGACAGGTCTCCTCCGAGCCTCTATTTCTCCAGACTAAACTACCTCAGTTCCCTCAGTCTGTTCTCATAGGACTTGTTTTCTAGGCCCTTCACCAGCTTGTTGGCCTTCTTTGGACATGCTCCAGCAGCTCAATGTCTTTCTTGTAGTGAGGGACCCAAAACTGGACAGAGCACTCAAGGTGTCGCCTCACCAGTGCCGAGTACAGGGGGATGATCACTTCCCTAGTCCTGTTGGCCACACTATTTCTGATACAGGTCAGGATGATATTGGCCTTCTAGGCCACCTGGGCACACTGCTGGCTCATATTCAGCCAGCTGTTGACCAACACTCCCATGTTCTTTTCTGCTGGGCAGCTTTCCAGCCACTCTTTCATGTAGTTGTTATAGCTGCCTGGGGTTGTTATGACCCAAATTCAGGACCTGGCACTTGGCCTTGTTGAATCTCATACCATGGGCCTCAGCCCGTTGATCCAGCCTGTCCAGATCCCTCTGTAGAGACTTCTTACCCTCAACACTCCTGCCCTGTCATCTGCAAATCATTGATAAAGATATTAGAGAGAGTCCCAGTACTGAGCCCTGGGGAACACCACTTGTGACTACTCACCAACTGGAACTCCATTCACCAGTACTCTTTGGGCCTGGCCATTCAGCCAGTTTTTCACTCAGCAAAGAATACACCCATCCAAGCCATGAGCAGCCGGTTTCTTCAGGAGAATGTTGTGGGAAATTGTATCAAAGGCTTTATTAAAGTCCAGATAAACAACATCCTTTCCCTCATCCACTAAGTGGGTCACCTTGTCATAGAAGGAGATCAGGTCTGTCAAGCAGGAACTGCTGACTGTGCCTGATCACCTGGTTGTCCTGTACGTGCCATATGATGGCACCCAAGATGATCAGCTCCATAACCTTCCCTGGCACCAAGGCCGGACTGACAGGCCTGTAGTTCCCTTGATCCTTCTTCTGGTCCTTCTCGTAGATGGGCATCACGTTTGCCAACGCTTATGGTCAAATGTAGCTAATTAATGCAAAGCAAATCTTGTTCACAATACTGTAGTTAGAAGTTCTTGTACAAAAAATCTCCAAGTATCTACTCCTTTTCCTCTGAAGTTATGCTCACCCTTACACTTTTTTTGTGTGTTTTAAGTGAGCAGTTTCAATCTGGTGATGGGGTATGGAGTTGTCAAGTAGTCAGTATCTTGAGGTCTTCAGAGAAGGGCTGTGGTGTTAATGAATGGAGTTTCTTTCTCTCTTCTGTGAGGAGGTGGATGGTGTTGATGCTTTGCTGTCAGCCCAAGGTTTCCTCAGGGCCATTTTTATGTTTTCTAAAGTGCTTTACGTCTTGCTCTTTCTACATTGGTCTGCAAATCTGTGTTACTTCTAATGTTACAATTTATATTGAATATTTTTACTTTGTCCCTGTTGTTTCCTTTAACCTGCTTTGTTTTTTTTTTGTTTGTTTTTGCTTTTGTTTTGTTTTATTTTTCCTCAGCTACTGAGTTTGCTTACTATGAATAATTGGCTAGTGGGGAGTTGTTGATAGCCCAGGGACCATCAGCATCATCCTATGCTTGTGCCTTTAAGGCCTCTGTTATCAGCCCGTGCTGTTACTCCTTTAGGCTGCATCATTGCTTTAGGGTCAGACTTAGTTCACTAAATACAGGATCACTACTTGTTATTCCTGCTTGTATAAAAATTATTAACGATAGGCATTATAGCACACAGTTATTCAGAATTAAGCAAAACTAAAACAAATTAGGTAATAGCTACATGGTCATTAGACAGTTGCTATTACAGCTAAACAAAACTGCAAGCAAGCCTAATAAACCCAGTCCTGAGGCATGTGTGGTTAGCTTAATACAGAGCCTCCAGCTTGTTACCAGCAGTGTGTTTACAAGACTACAGGGCTACACAGTAAATCTTTCAGTCATCTGTGACTGAAATACAGATTCAGTTCCAGTTCAACAAGACTTCGAAATAATGGTCCAGGTTCGGTTCTTGATCTTGAAACAGGGATGGCTCAGACTTTGTTTGGGATTCAGCTTGGGTTCCACCTCGCAGCGGTATTTCTATTTCTGTTCAAAAAAACCACCGCTGTATTTCTGGATGTTAACCAATACACTAGGGGATAGCCTTGGTTCACACTCCACAAATTTTTCGCTTGGAGATACCACACAGGGATTTGTCTTGGACCTGAAGTCTCGTCTCTCTCTCCCTCTCTCATTCACAGATAAACACATACTGAGACCCAAGATATTCTGCTGCCCCAGGCTTCCCAGCTCCAAGGTCTTCCTAACTACCTCCCCTGCTGCTTCCTCAGTCATAAGACAAGTCATAAGCCTTCAGCCTCCCCTTCTGCCCTTTTCTCTGGGGTAATACCTGAGAAAGATGTCCTTCTCTTCTGGTTTGTGCCATTAAAATCCTGTATACAGTTTCTATCTTCTCTGTATACTTCCCTAACTGAGTAGCAAGTTCCTTGAGAAAGCAGGTGATGGTGCCTTACTCTAGAAAAATGATCTTGGAGATTCTTTTATTTGTTTCAATGACCAAACTGGAAAACTGGTTATATTGAAACAGAGGTCTAGGGATTTTTCCAGTGCACGTGTTCATGGCTTGCACCTGGACACGTGTGTTTGTGTGTAATAGAAAACATCCCTGTAAAATTGTCCTGATGCTGGCCTGAGATATTTTGGCTTAAGGCATTCTTCTTCTAGTTAGGATTTACCTTCAGCTGAGATTTAGGAAGACTGTCTTCAATTGTGGATCTCTCCCCTTAGAAAAACTGGACTGATGCCACTAAACATCTTCATCCTACCCAACATAATTTTTTTCCCTGCTGTTATACCTTATGGCCTGCTCACGATGAACTCTATTTGAGACGACCTCCCTAGCTGATGATAATTAGGACTAAACTGAAGGAGCAGTGTGGAGGTGGCATCCAGCATATTCCACTGTTCTGGGCACATGGGATTTACCATGCTGAGTCACGGTCTGTATAGTGGGGCTCCATAATCAACTCCTGCGTGCTTTCCATCCTCTTTCAGCAATAACTTTAATCTGAAGCAGATATATAAGCCAATATCCTGCTGGGGTCTACAAGGAGCCTGGAACAATAGCTCTGACCATCTCATCCCATTCAGAGTTCTCCTTTCCACAGTTCTGTGGTTATGCAAATTAACGTTTTCCCAAGATACCAAAATCTTAATGTTTCTGCCATAGAATTAACTATTTTGCAGCAGGGAAGGTTGCAAATAAGGGCTAGCAAAAAAGCTGCTTCACTCCATTGACTATCATCCCCTACCTTTGCAGTGATCTGGAAACTACTACCAACCATGCCAGCAGTTAGCACTTTCCTTGCTCCTTGTTATGCCAGGATGGCACAGGTGTTTGACCTTACTTTCCCAGAAATTGCAGATTTGGATGAGGTTTCCTATATTTTGCATTATGGAAAAGAAAATGAGTTTTTCTAGTTGGGCAAATCTGCATAGGTACACAGTTGGCCTATACCAGGAGGAGCAGTGTTGCCACGCCAATACATAATTAGTCCTGCTTGGAAAAAACCAAAGGTGGTAAGGACAAACCCAGATTTGAGCGTGTTACAGAATGCTGTATGTCTCAGATCACTCGGCAGGAATTTCAGTTATTTCCTTTCTCAGATTTTCTTGTTCCCCTCAGCAACAAATGCACACACCATGAAAAGAGTGAATTACTGAAAAAAAAAGGAGCTTCTCAAGTTTGTATGTGTTTTTGTATTTTTGCCTCAGGAAATTTGCTCAGACGATCCCTCGTCCTTTCTCTGTTCGGTACAATCCCTACACCCAGAGGATTGAAGTCCTGGACAATGCAAAGCAGCTGAAGAACTTAGCCGACACTATCAATAGTAAGGAACTACAGATTTGTTACCTTAAATTCCTCAAAACTTGGATCAGAATAGCAGCCATAAAGCAGATTTCTTCTGGTTTCATTTAATGCTCTGAGCCCGAGCAAGATCAAGTAGCACACATCCCCTTTCTGGTGTAAAAATTACTTCTAAATTCTAGCCAAGCTTCAAAATAGCTTTTCCACTTGTCTGCAGTTTCTTACATCTGAAATATCCAGTTTTAGTGGAGGTGCTAGGAAAGGCCAGAGGGCCTGGTGCTGGATTTCAACGTGTGGCTCTAACTATTCTCAGTAAGGAAGAAAAGGAACAGCTTGGTTTAATCACATTTCCTTTTGCCATTCTTGCCTTATTCCTGATCCATCTTCCTCCTAACATTGGCTAGCCTGCTGAGAGCCAGCATCCCTGGTCCTGTGAGCCATCCCTGTGTGGCTGATGAAGGCAAAGGGTTGAGTCTGCAGACCTTATTCTAGAAATACCCTAATAAACGTGTCCAATCCAGCACTTCCTTGTTCACCTTATTGTTTCAGGGAATGGATATAAAGGGTAAATATATAGAGGAGTGTTAGAAATGGGCTAGCTGTAGGGTTAACTCTTCTGATTATTTCCTTTGCAGGTGAGATGGGGATCCTTTGCAATGCCCTCCAGAAGATAAAATGAAGATTCGCTGTAACTTGGTAGTCACTGGCTACTGACTAGAAGTTGCCATGTGCAAAAGCCAGTATTCATTTAGCCTCAGTCTATTATCTTCCTGTGTACTGCATGAATGCTTATGTTATGTATCTTAATTACTATAGATTAGCCGTTAAAGAGACCCTTGACTCTTTTGGCCTTCAGACACTAATCCAGTTTTTCTCACTAGTGCATAAAAATGACCTTAGTTCTGGGAATTTGGGGAAAATCTCCACATCTCTTGTACTAAAGCAGAAGGAGATAACCACAATGCAGGACTATGGTCTGCTGTAGCTGTGAGGCTGTGGTTCCTCTCTGGGCCCAGGGACAGGATGGCAATGACTTAAACTAATCCACTTCACTTTCTCCCACAGTCATCCCTCCCTCAGTCCTTCACACTTGCGCAAGGTTCCCATGGAGTCCCAAACTCTACACCTTTTGGGGAGTATAAATATACCGCTCGACCCTTTATTTTTACGCAAAAGCATCTCTATCCTGAATTTTTTTTTTTTTTCCTAAAAATGTGAAGTAGCCATTGATCCAAAGCACAGATGCTAGTGGAAAAGACAGCAAGTATGATGCAGCCTCCTTAACAAAGATTTATCACCGTGACTAAATATACTGTATTTGAATTAGCACCAATCCCAAAGGGGTTTGTGCAGGTTAGGAATGCTGTATGCTGTGATGTGTCATTGTTTTGCAGAGCAAAGACTCTGAGGCTGCCTATTCAGAGCATGGAGTCCTTGAGGGGCATGAGTACCCTCAAAAAAGCCCCTTCAGAGGAGAGTTAGCTAAAGGCAAGTCTGTGTGCCCTTTTGCAGTTGGATGTGAAGTCAGTCTGTCAATGCTTTTGCAAGCAAGAAACCACGCAGTTGTTTTTATTAGTCCAGTCTCAGAGTTGTGCTGGCTGTAGTGGATTCAGAGCTGATTCAGGAGCAGCCAGCTTATGGAATGGGAGACCTCTCTTACTAGACGTACTGAGCTACTCACTGTGGAAAGCTGATGTGTGAAGGCTACTTTGTTTTGTGTGTGTCCTTCTCTGGAGTGCTTTATTCAGCACTACTACAAGGTGTCTCGTTATTTTTTGGACTCACAATCCATAAGGTGGATACCAACATTTTGGAAATGGAGAAGTGGTTTTTACAATGCAGCTGAACACCTCAGAGCCTTCCAACTCTTAGCTTGCTCTATCTGTGGCTAGAGTCCCCACCAAGGCTGGGTTAGCTGGGTCCCATTCTGAGTGCATTCAAAGCCAAACATGGTATCTTCAAAGACAGCTCCTAAGTCATCATAATTTTTGGAGTCTCCTTCCTCTCCCACTTGAACTTTAATCTCCCTTTTTTGGTTAAAGCGGTGTTATTTTTCCTGGAGTATAGCTCAACTGAGGCAGCAAATGGAAGCAAGGGTGATTCCAGTTTAACCCAACGGCTGAGCCATGGGGAGAGGAAACCTTTGCCATTCAGAAATCTATTTCTGTATTTAGCCAATAACTTTCACTCAAAGCAGCTAAATGACCTCTTGTATGGGTCCACATCATATGTTACCTCCCTGTAGCTCCCCAGTCGAAGGAAGAAGGAGACCAGCACTTATACATCAGAACTGAGAGGAGCAGAGCAAAGCAGAATAGAATTCCCAGCTTGAACCAATTCTGCATCATGATACTAATATGATTCAGGAGTCACATTTCTGTTAGAAGATCCAAAGATAGAGAGGTATTTGAAAGTCCACAGATCTCACACCTACTATTGTACTACTCTTGTATTTATAGTTTGAAAATCAATGGCGTTTTAATGTAAGCATCATCCTTGAGGAAGATGGGAAGTACAGCTGTTTCCATTATATTTATGGTGGGTAATAACATTAATCTAAGGATACCAGCTGGAAGCCTTTTCAATAGACATATACTTATGCAAAATGGTATCATTTTGGTGCTTTGAAGTAAGCTTTTTAATCTCTGTATCTTTTTTCTTCCTTTCTTTCTCATGACAATATCTGTGTAGACCTTTCAGTCCTGCTTGGCACGTATTTTCAGTGTGAAGTAGCTCATCTTTTTCTCTCTTAATATAATAGGACCCAGAAGGTAACTGCGTACCACAAAGAGACAATTTCATCCCAAGGGTGAGGTCTTTCAAACTAATCCTCAGACGGCTCTCCAAGCTCCTCTGCTTCTGGCTGTTGTTATGACTGACAGCAGCAGTAAATCTATAACAATATTGAGAACCCAGGATTCATGGTTGTCTTTTAAAAGCAATTGGAATGACTAAAGAATACTGATGCCACAAGTCTGATTCTGTGTCCCTTAATGCAGGCTTAAATGAGAAATAACTCCAGCCAAAGCAGCATAATGTAGCTGTTCAGCAAGACTGAGAAATGAGAAAAAGTTAAATGCTCAGTGTTTTAAAAGCAGAGGAAATATATTGAAAGTAGATTTTTCTTGCGGAATAAATTAGTTTGTGCATATGTGCTTTAAATAGTACAAATAAGTTGCATTTAAAATAGTACTTCTTAATGGCTGACTTCTTATTTCTTTCTTGTTTTCCATGCTAAAGAATCATAGAATTCTATGATTCTAATGGCTTACTTCTTATTTCCATGCTAAAGAAAATTAAAGGCGTGTAGCAGAATGCTTTTTGCATTATCTGGTCAGCGGAACTCCTCTTTGTAAGGTAACCACGCAGGTTGATCGGAATTAAATAGCCAGGTAGGAAGAAATGACCATTTGAAGTGGGTTCAAACTCAAAAAAAGGTGTCTTGGACTGGTTGAGTATCACTCATCCAGACAAGATCATGGAGCTTTAAAGTGAAACTGATGTTAAAAAAATAGTAACTCTCTTGATGTGTGCAATTAGCTCAAAGTGTACAGAAAATCTTTGATTGCTCTAGCTTTACATATTCTACATCTTCGTATGCTACTCTGACCTATCCCAAGCTATCGTTTTCAGAAACCTGCCTTTCTTCTATCCCACTACGATCACATTTTTGATGTCTTCGTCTCCAGCTCTGTTTCAGGGGAGCAAAGAAATCCTTTCATGAGGCCCTTTTCCTTTGCAGTGACCTTGGTTAAGGTCAGTGATGGTGATGGAGGGAGGAGTTGTCAGTCACCACAGGTTACACAGAGAGGTGATCTCCTCTGGGTGTTTTAAGATGCCTAGATATGACAGTAGCCTTGTCCTCCACAAGAGGACTCCACAGGAGAGCATTCTTTTAAAGCCTGTCTCTTTGTTGCTTCAAACCATGCTGGCAGTTGGCAGAAAAGACTCTTTTAATGTTCAAATGTAATCATTTAAATGAACCTAAATAAACAGAAATATTAATGCTTCTTAAATATTAATCTTTCTCAAATATTACTGTGGTCATATAGAGTGAAGATATTTGTAATGGGATCAGATCGAAAATGGGGCAGGCTATTTGTGGCCATCAGCCATCACCTTTTAAAGCATCCACCCCAGGGACTACACGAGAACGCATGAGCCTGTTCTTGGGATGGGAGATCCCCCCCACTTCTGCTGGGAGAAGCTGCCTGTCCCCATGGGAAAAGATGACGCACTGTGCTCCAGTCCTTGCACAGACCTTTAAACTGCAGCACCCAGCCTGAGACCTCTCTTCCTGCACACTAAGAGGCCCTCAAAAAAGCTGAAAGCAGGACTCTGGGACATCTCTGCAGAGCTGAATTACATCCTGGGTGAGGCCTTCCTGGGCCTGCCCCAAGCATGGGTGGTATTGCAGTGTCCACGGGCTGGGGGAGGACATTTCAGCATCTGGAGAGTGAGGGCTCTTTGTGCTTGTTCTGTAATGGTCTGCATAAGCTCTAACTAGACTGCTTCAGCTGTCATACTAGGTGATGAGTCCTGTCTAGGCTCTAAAGAGAAACCTCAATTCACACACAGGACCATGGTGCTCAGTGCAGTACAAACATGTAGAGATGGGACTCCGACACTAGAGCGTAAAGACAGCCATCGGAGTCTGATGGCCCTGCTCTGCCAATATTTGTGACCAGCGCCTTAAAAATGCGTGGCGAGCCCTAGGGCTTTCACCTACGTGTCTGCACGTAGCTGGAGAAGGAGACCTTGGGCCACTTGTCATTTGTGCCATGGATGTGGGGATGCATGCACCCACCCTTCACTCAGCTCAGACTTTTCTCCCGTGCCCAGCCTCGCCATCGCTGCTAGGGGAACGTGGAAGTGGGAAGAGCCTTTTTCCCCCCCGCCTCTCTTAAAGCTCACTTCTTCTTCCCCCCACCCCATTCGGCTTGCAATTGCCATTCTGCCCCCCCCCCTTGCCCTTTCGGAGACCCCCGGGGTACGAGTCGGGGAGGTGGCTGGGGCAGCTGGGCGCAGCGGAGGGTGTCGCGGTCCCTCGGCTGGCCGGGTTCAGCACCGCGGACAGCGGCTGCCCCTGCCCTGCCCGCGGGCGGCGCCGGACCCCGCGGTTCCCCGGTCCCAGGGGGGGGGACACAACCTCTTCCCGGGGTGGGGACAACTTCTTCCCGGGGTGGGGGGGGGAAGAGGGGAGACCCGCCTCCTGGGCACAACGCTCCAAAATTTCACCTTGGGTTTTTCTGCCTCAGCCAGGCAGTAGAAGGGGAAACTGAAACGTCCCCAGTGCTCCGTCTTGGACCAAGGGACAACAAGGTGCTGTCATGGTCTCTAGAGAAACAAAATTTGGTTGCACTGTCATCGTCTTCCCTGGCCAGGGAGAACGCAAGAGCAATGCGTCACTGGGCTGCGTGACCCAGCCAGGATCACCTAAAGGGGACACCAGAAATGGCTCCACCTGCAAAGGGAGGACAGAGAGCTTACCTCTCCTGTGGGCCTGCAAGATGATTTTCACAGGGGTTCCAGCATACTGTAACTTGGGGTATGAAGATAGGGACATCCAGAAACATGTTTATGGATGTCAAAGGATGCCATGCCCTGGCAGGAGAAAATGAATCCTACCTGAGCTTGCCCTGCCAGCTGTGAGAATGACATGACTGGATTTTTTGAGAGTCTACTTCACTGGAGCTGAAATCACGACAGAAACAAATTCCAAGAAAGGAACGCTTGGAGGTGGCACTCAGCTCTTATGACACTAGGGTAGGACAGGTCAGATCCTGTGGGAAAGAATAGCTCAGAAGTAGGCAATGAGCTTTGACTGTAGCTCAGGTCTCCCTGGCATTCCCACAATTGTGTCTGTGCAGAGGGGACACTTGGATTAGACTAGGGGTTGGAGGAAGACCCCTTTTTGTTCCTTAGTGACCTGGTCAACACAGAGAGTGCCCCAGTGAGATAAGAGAGGTTGGGGAGGAAGGGCAATCTCAGACATTATGCAGGGCAATCCAGACTGGGTGATGTAAAAGGGGCTGAGGCTAATTGCTTCTCCACAAAGAAGCCCTTCTCCAGGGGTGAATGGCTTGCAGACACCTTCAAACAGAACAGGAGGACCACGCTTTGAAGTTACCCAAAGGGGGAGGGTTATCTTGGGCTCTTGCGCATGTCCTACGCAGGCAGCTTCCCTTGATGTGTCTGGAATGGCTAACATAAATGTCCCTACGCCTAACACAGTAGCAACCAGCTTGCTTTCCTGCTGTCTGTCAGCTCTGATCTCACCATCCACATAGATGCCCTGCATCTTCAGCTCCACCAAATCCCCTGGCCATTGCTCTGGGAGAAGCACTCAACTTCCGGCAACTGAAATCTGCTCTACTGTCTCCCAATGAAGACTGACTTGGTGGGGATCTCAGGCCAAAAGGAAGATGCCAGCAAGGAAAAAAAGATGCATGGCACAGAGTCCTTGATCAGGCGAGGCAGCCTGAACTCCAACAGGGAGGAAGGCAGAGCCACTTTCATCCTGACCCTCACCCTCTGCAATGTCAGGAAAACCGAGCTCTCTAGGGCAGCCAAAGTGTTTGAGGTAGGGACCTCACCATTCCTTTCCTTCCACTGAGCCCTCTCTTCTGTGCCTATTGCCTTCACCTCCCCAACTCTGCATCTTCTCTTCTCTCACCCTTTGTTTGCTCTCTGCCTAACATGCCTCCAGCTGCCTTCTCCCTTTCTTATTGTCCCTGATTTGCTACAGCTGCTCAGAGAGGTCGGTTGGCCATTCTGGGTGAAGAAGGAGAATGATCTTTAGGGAGGGAACAGCTGGACAGTCATTTAGAAGAATCACCATTTTATATAAGGGCTGTTCAAGGTAGATTCTAGTCTATTGTTTCTTTCTGGTAGTTGTGGTGGCCAGCCACCTCTAAACAACAGGCCAGCATTTCAAGTATTCAGATTGTGGGGATTTTAGGAGCCAATGAATTTTCTCTGCATATTTGGCAGGAGATATAGAGAATACAAGAGCTGTAAACCATACAGGCATTATATATTGTGGGCACTTGAAGTATCCCTACCAGGTGCTTACTCTCATCTGTAAAAATGAATAACTCAAAAGTATTGTAGTTGTTACTTATTTTTAATCATTCTCAATTATTTAATGATTATGGCATGGCATTATTAGACATCAATGGATCTGCTTTCATTCTGCCGGGGTCTTAAGAGCTACGCAGCCAGTCATCTCCTTGTTTCTGCACAGATTAAATACTGCAGTCAACCGTATTCTATCCTTCATCTCCATCTAGTTCTAACTAATTCTACAGTGCCTAGTTTTTCACTCTACCTGTAGCTCCTTCTAAACTGGGCATTACTACGCATCATTGCTTAACATGCACTTCTTGTTAAGGTCTCTTTTAGTCAGCTTTTAAGGACGTTATAGAAGTGTATCTAGACTTACTTGGAATTTTGGTCCTTGGAGAAGCTTCTTCATATGAGCATCTGGCTCTTGCAGATGCTTGAAACTCAGATCCATCACTTTGAAACCAGAGGAGCCCAAAAGCCCAAGAACTCTGCTGATGGTCTCGACGTTTTTGTTGAATGCGAAGTCCACAGCGCTGATGTTAGTATCCTTATCACCTCCCTAAAAAGAGTAGCAGAGGATGTGAAAACTAGCAGAGAAGACAAAGGTAAGAAATGTATTCATCTGTTGGTGTTTTGTTTCTTTCCAGAGTAAGTTTTTTAGCATTAGCTTCATAGTAATAATTTAATTAGTCCGTAAAACAGGTGAGTGGAGTGTGCATTTATTTTTCTTCACTGCATGACTGTTTTTTCACCATTCCCATTGGTGTGGAAAGGGAGGCACTTCATCACAGCCAGTGGAACTGAGATGAGAAAAATGTTCCCGCAAAAAAAGGAGATGAGAAGGACAGAGCAGCAAAGCAAGAAGCTGAGGAGAAAGCGTAAACTCCTCAATGATAGGAAGACTGTGGGATGAGAGCTGTGGAGAGAACTGACTTCTCTGAAACTCTGCGGAGCGAACACAGACGTTGATGGGGACGCAGTCATATGGCAGAGGGTCTGAATATTTCATTTGTTTGTAGAGTATTGCATTGCTTTTGTTAAAAGAAACAGTAGCTGTCTGTTTATGGTGTCCTGGCTACTGCCGTCTGGGTCCAGCAGGACTCTCTGAAGGCAGATTGCTCCTTTACTGAAAAGAGCTAAATGCATCGAGCAGTAAGAAGCTTTGAGAGTGCAAGAGGGAGAGAGGCTCAGCAGAAAGTCTAGAGGTACTGGGAGAATCAGGAGATGAACTTCTTGTAGAGAACAGACCCGCAGCCAAATCTGGAGTAAACAGAGCAGCAGGCATTTTCCCAGGCACCTGAAGAGCTTGTTTGGAGGTTACGCAACTTCAAAAGCTGAACTTGAGGAACAGTGCAACACCTGGCAAAGTGCTGCAAGTGGCTACTCCGCTGCCTGTGCTGTATTTAAGTCACCATCTTTATCAGTCGGGAGCACGAGAAGTGAGTTTGCCAGTGGCAGACTGATATTTTTCCTGTTTACAGGCAGACAGGGAGTTGGTGAGTACAACAAGCTGTTGGAGACCTGTAATACAATCCTGAAGGTGCCGGGGGTGCCCCTGATAGATGAGAGAGCTCAGGGTCCAGCTCACAGATTGAGTTATCCGAATACAAAATTGTCACGAGGCTTCCCATCCTTAACAAGGCCAGGAAGAAATCCCCAGGGAGCTTTTGGTTAATACAGACCTGTTTGGATGCCTTTGGGTGTTGCTTGAAATTCACCTTCAGGATAGGGATGAGAAGCAGTCCATGCCAAGCTGGTATCAGGGGCTGAGGGGATACCAAAAGGAAAACTATCAGCAGGAAAGCTGGGAGGCCAAAGATTTGGAGCTGAGGAAGCATGTCGTTAGGATTTCCTTGGGAGGTGAGAGGTTTGTGCTCAGAAGTAGAAGTTAGTTTCAGGTGTGCTGGGACTGGGACCTACAAAAAAAACAAGGTTCTGTTAAAAGAGGCTGTGTTTATGATTAAAGCAGAGGAATATTAAGGACATAATTTTCTTCACATTTTCCCTTTTTTTTATGGTTTTGAACAGAAATCATAAAAGTCGTCAGGCTCATTGTGGATGTAATGATACTAGAATTAATACACTTGACATGCAAATGGCCAGAGTCTTTCTGTTTCTAAGTAAGCTCAGACTTACACACAGCTCTCCTGAGTTTGTAAAGAGTCATTTTTGAGTGTTTCAGACCCCAGAATTAAGTAATGCCCTGAGCAATTAATTTGATTTCAAGAAGAAAAGGTCAGAGAGTTGGTATTTGTGGCCAGCAGAGACACCTCAGGCACCAGCAAGAACTGGGGATTTGGAAGTTTTGGCCTTAAAGTCAAGGCTCAATCTTTGGCCTTTGGCTCTCAAAAGAGCCTTAAGGCTCCTTTGGTTCTATTGAGGTGAATTCAGGGTTGCTAAAGTGTCAGAAGACTTTCAGATCAGCTAACCCCTAGGTGTAAGATTTTATCCCATTTTACTTATTGAAAGAGGCTGGCTGCAGCTTCATTTTCTAGGGGGGTTTGAAGACATCTGCGAGAACATATTGGTAACTAGGAGATGTCTAAGTTTTATAAACATGGTTACTTGTCAGCAAAGATGCAGTTATGTACATTCTGGCTACTCCCATCACCTGAGGCTCCAGCTCCTGGATTAATCTATTTTTTTCCCACATGGACTTTTTGTTCTTTTCTTTGGAGTCTGACGGGTCTCCCCAGTCAGTTTGCCGAAGAACAGTGATGAGAAAGTGCCTTGCCTGTAGAGGCTTTAACTCAAATTAATTTGGTACTCAGTTGAGAAAAACCGTGGTTATGTCTTCTTTCATGAAGCAGAGAGATTTGCAGCCAAATTGGCACCTTTCAGCACTATATCTGTTTTATTTTCTGCATCCATTTCTGTGTCCAGGCCCAGGGTTCTGTCATTATCCTTTTTCCCCTCTCCTTTAGCCTGTCTGCCCTCTCCCAGGACTCAGTAAGGGACAGACAAGGTGTGTATGGGACCATACACTGGAAGACTTATGGTCAGGTACAGTTTTCAGGGATGTAGATGACAGGACGGACATCTGGCATACAGACATTGGCACAGCCAAAGGCAAAGCCTCAGCAAAAAATTCTGGCTAGACGTAAGACCACGGTCAGACTAGCATTTCTTCCTTCTTATTTCAGAGTTGGCCATAACTGCACGAAACAATTGGAATTTCCTAACATTGGTGTGTATTTGTAGCCTTGTACTCTTGTGAAATGGCTGTGCCTGGACAGAATACAATAGGGCTAAAGCTAAATTTGCCATTCAGTACAGAGATGCCTTGTCTCCTCTTGTCAAGTATGAGATTAAGGTGACCCCAAGCAGACCTTTTCTGAGCTGTAACACGCTAAGTCTGATCACAGTATCTACCTGACCTTACCTAATTTAAAAAAAAATTGTCTTTTTTTCCAGTTTTTTTTGTTGTCGTTGTTGTTGGGGTTTTTTTGTTCTTTTTTTTTTTATTATTCATTGGTTAAGATTATTATGATTATTCCAATCGCTGACTGTTCTTACTGTGAAAAATTTTCCTCCTGTGTGCAATTGGAATCTCCCGAGGAGTAACTTATACCCATTACCTCTCATCTTTCCCATGCAACCCCTTGTAAAAAGGGAGTCTCCGTCTTTTTTGTAGTCACTGTTTAAATGCTGGAATACGTACTGTGATGTGTCAAACAAAACATCTCATTTGGCCTAAGAGGAATTGGTTTTGCCTTTAAAAATTATTTGTACTAATTAAAATTGAGAGGTTATCATTGCAAGTCAGTTTCAGATCGTTTTTGATCCAATTTTGGTCAGCAAAGTCAACTACATATGATGAAATATAGATATGAATATTCTTAGATATTGATGAAAAGAAAGCTTGCAATCTTCAGCACAACTTTTGTTTTAAAAATTATTTGATCCTATCTCATTTAACTCTTATTGCTTTCTCTCCAGTGCCCTGGTTCCCCAGAAAAGTCCAAGATCTGGACAGGTGTCACCATCTGATCACGAAATATGATCCCAGTTTGGACCATGGGCACCCTGTAAGTTTAATGTCACTGTTATTTCATGTTTTAAAAAGGAACTTTCTGGAGGGAAATTTTTGTAGGGAAATTTCAGAAGTAAAGAAATACTCATGAAAGTGCAGAAAAAATGAAGGCTCAGATACAGGCTGGTCTTTGGTGGAATTAGAGAGTACAGAACAAATGACTGAGTAATGAGAAAAGCTTATGGGTCCTGATTCATGAAGGTACATATGATTAACATCAGGCACATGCTGAAGTAATAAATACGTGATTCTTAGATCCTGCAGAGGAGATTATGCTAAAACTTGCAAAAACTGTCTAGACGGAAAAATCAGATAAATACATGACAGTATTGATTCATGGATGTAATGCCTGAACTGAATTTAAATGTGACTGGAGAAGCTCAAAATGTCTAGTGATTTTAGATGAGGTAAGCATCTGAAGTTTAAATAGGAAGAAAATTGGAAAGATTATAATCCTAATTTACATCTGACTTTTCACAAGGTCTTTGGATACAGGATTTTAGCTTTGCCATGAGCAGAAACTCTAGAGAAGGAAGAGGAAAAATGCACTGTGGTGTCCTGCTCTAGCGATGGTAATAGTAAGGCAAGTTATTGGGAACAAACACTTGTTTCTCATCAAAGTTTTCCAACTTTAATACAGATGAGATATGAGTTAGGTATGACAAATAAGGGACTCCAAAGGGTCATTTGCTGATTGGCAAAGCAGGTAACGGAATTGTTGTGTTCTGCCAAACATACCGTAGAAGAGATGCATGAAAGTAAAAAAAAAAAATAAAAAGCACAGACTTTGCACTGAAAAATACAAGGAAGATTTAGATGTGTGTCAACAGAATTGACAAGATTTTGTCATTCCCTTCTCTAAATGTCTGAATTCTGTTTAGACCCTTTTATTAACCTACACAATGTTAATGTTAGCTATGGACAGTTCTGTGTGATACAAAACCACTTTTCTAGTCAATTTTTTGTTTTTGAGAATCACTTATTAAACTATAATGGTCTAGGAGACTTTCATATTCTCCTTAACCAAGGCATCTTTCATTCTTAACCTCACATATTTCTGATAGAAACAATACAAGCATTTGTCATTTTCCTGAGCTAGGTCTGAGGCTGTTTCTTGTGAGACCAATGAACGCACATTGGAAATTCTTTGAACTGGCCTCCATTCCCCTCCTACGTTGCCAAATGTGAGATGTGAACGTTGAGGAGGATGAGAGAAAGCACCAGTGGTGCAGTTACCAAAGTACTCGAGAGGGGCTAAATCTCCACTGCAGAATTCAATGCATGTAGGAATACCTAAACTAGCTTGAAACCAGGAGGGAGCACAATGTGGGCTCATGTACTGGGCTGCTGAGCATGGTTCAGAAATGGACAGGTTGGAGGAAAGTGCCAAATATGCTGCTGTACAGGTATATGCTGCATATACGTTTTCTACCAAATAGGCAGTTTGGGCTGTCCATCTCAACAGCTTCCCGTTGTTCTTTACTGTCTCTTTGACGGCCAGAAAAGCAACGAGGTGACATTGTCACACCAGTCTCTGGGGCACTGGGTTCTGCAGTGGTTCCCCGGGGAGGCTACTGCTGCTCAGGAGGTAGACACAGAGCCCTGGGAACATCAGAGACAAAGCTGAGAGGTCCTGGCATCAAGGCTAGCCTGGCCCAATGGCTTTTCCACATGTTTTGCGTGGACTTATTACAGCTACTGACAAGCAAGGGTGGCATCTAAATGAACATAATATCCATAACACATGACAAAAATAAACATACTCTCGGGATCCAGTTCTTTCCTCAGATTCACGCACACAATACTCATTAACTGCAGTATTACTGGTATTATTGCTACACTGAAAATTATGTGAATAAACCTAAGGGAGAAATTTGGCTTGTAGTATGCAAAGTGGTTCCAGTAAATTCTGAATATTTTAGAATACTAAATATTTGTACAGTGATGCCGATCAACGCTGCTTTATGAGTTATATTAGTAGCACAGTGCCAGATTTCAGATTTTATTCCTATTATGAATGATGTCAAATTCAAAGGAATTTGATTCCACATCCCTATTCATATTTAATAGCTGGAGAAGCCTGCTTGAGTCCCAACTTCTAGTAAACACTGAGGGGGCAAAAAACCCCCCTCTGGTATTTAATAAGTAAACTGCCCCTTCAAAAGGTTACCACTGAATCTGTCTTTATCATAACATGGTAATAAATGGGCAAGGGGGGTTTTACTTAAAGCCTGTATTTTCTACAGATTCAATGGTAGCTCTAATGATTTCTAACCACTGAGGACCCCTTCTTCTCTTGAGGTGCATGGTGTTGTGCAGGCTCGGTGTACTTTCTCTGGCAAGGTGGTACCACGCTTGGTACCATCAAGTCCATCACAGCCCTGTATTGCAACTTTCATGCTTAGAGCAGGAAAGAAATGATTTGGAGATTCAGCAAAATCCAACAGAAGTGACACCCCTATTTCAAATCCATTTTTAATGTGATTTGCATTTAAATTTGACTGTGAGTGTAATGGTCTGTGATGCGGTGTTTATGAATAACTCCAGAACCTTCCCACCATGCCATGTTACTTTTTTTTTTTCTGGTCACAGGCCCAAAATTTTCATCAAAATGTCATGGATGTAACTGAGTGCAGACTTTGGCTTACTCTGTTCATAAGGCTCAAGATTAATCACGTCAGAGAAAACAACCTATTTGAGGCTCTGTTTTTCTGAGTGCTTCTTTCGGCAAATTTATTTATGCCCACAAATCTCTCCTAATGTAAAATTTCTTCCAAATTCTTTTCTGACTCAGGGATTCGCTGACTTGGAGTATATGAAACGGAGGGCATTCTTTGCTGACCTTGCCTTTAACTACAGAGCGTAAGTACAAGGCTGCTGAAGAAAGACCAGCAGTTCACGTGTGCTTTCAGACATCTTTGGGTGCAAGCAATACCAGAGACTTAATCTTTTGTCCATGTATCAACGGGGCTATCTTCTAGAAAACAGAATTCAGCCACAGAAGCTTTTGCTCAATATGAAATAGACTTTTCCCCCAACATAGCAAATATAACAAGATAAAAATCTTAGGATTGCATTCAGATCATTGCTGCGTTTTGTTTTAGCAGAGGTGATTTCTCAATTCTTTCATTTCAATTTTGCAGTTCCTTTTAGGACTAGCTCCTGAGCTGGGGCTAATCTTTTTCAAAGAACTATAAGGAACAATTTTTAGGTGCATATTTTTGACAAAGAAAAACAACTTACTATTTCTATCATTTGTTTGACAAAATGTCTCTAGTTGCGTACATTAGCTACCTAAAAACCTCTCGGGTCTTCTGTGGGTGAGTCAAAATGGTTCTGCCTTCACGTGTAAAACTTCACCAGAATCACACTGTTGTCTGACAGAGTCAATCAGTTCTATAGGTAGAACCAGTTGTGGATTATCAGCCTCCTGGTGTCCAAGAACCAGTGAAATCTCCCAAGTCTTGAGAGACTTCTATTTGAGTACAGTTTTCTCACCACAGCTAGTGCAGCACAAAATTTAACTGACTCAAAAGCTACTGAAGAAGCAACAGTGAGGAAGAGGAGAGGAGACCACCCACCAAAGAAGTTAGTGATAGCCACACAGTTTATGCCTGGGCAACTCTCTGCTGATGAGTTTACGGATCCTTCTCTGCAATGATGCTGTGCTGATCACATCCTCCAGGGATGGATCCTTCAGCCACACGCTGCATTTTCATTGCTAGATGGCCTTCAGTGGAGGTACAGGTAAGCCTGAAGGCCTCTTTTTTTCTTCTGTAAAACACATGGAGCACAACACGCCTCCATTTCTTAGCATATACCCCTGTTTCTTCTCTACACTGGAACAAAGGAGAAAATGCACACGCTAGAACCTACTAAGAGGATAAAGTTGTTATTGTTATACTATTTTGCCATTTCTCTCTTTCTTTCAGCAAATATTCATGGTGCAGGCAAAGAAAACAATACCTGGAAACTGAACTTGAAAACTGCTTCTGACACATGCGTTGTTTCCTCTCTTCATTACAGAGGAGACCCTCTGCCTCCCGTCGAATACACAGCGCAGGAGACTGCAACTTGGTGAGTCTGTTACTTACACCCTCTCTCCTGGGCTATTCCACTGCAGCCCCAGGAAAGACTGGCAGTTATAACGTTTTAACACTATATTTGTACAGCTCAAATTTGACTCTGTGGCTAAGTGTCACCTTTTGGTCGCTAGTTTTGCAGAAACTTAAGTATTGCAGGCCTTAAGTATTCACTTTCTAGAGCAAAATGCTTTTTCCTGACCATCTCCCTGCCTGCCAACCACGTAAAGATATCAGAAGCCAGAAAGCACCTGGAGCCTATAGCATAATTTCTTCTAACTGACCTCTGATTAACCCTAATTATAGTGGTGACAGAAAGGTCACCTTTCCAAATCTGTTGCCAGGAGAAAAATGCCCACTCACAGGATGGGAGTTCACTCAGAGGATGCGTATAATCCAATGTTCATAGGAAAAAACAGCCTTGCCTGCTCTTCTGCAAGTATTCATTGCTCTTAACAGGAGTAGGCATCATTCTCTCAAACAAAAAGGTAAAGGAAATTTTGGAGTGTCCTTCCAGGATACATTATTTACAAAGCAAAAAAAAAGCCTTTGATGTCATAGGAAATGATAGCAAGTTACTTTGCAGAATTTCTTCACTAGGGCTTTGTTTCTCCTGAAGATTTGCCACTCAGAAAAGCCCAACAACCCCCAAACCAACCAAAATTAATTTGATTCAAAGTTTGTTTGGAGGCATTATGTGAAGTATATAGGAGATTTGAAAGAAAGCAGAGTTCTTATTACATATAACTGTTTCCACTTTCTCCCACTAAGTTTAAGAAATCTCAGGAAGCAGAAATAATTACATGTTTGTACGATGCTACAAACATAAATATGTCCAAATGTCCCAACTAAGAGCAGAGTCCCAGGATTGTGCAAGGTGCCACATGTGCACATAATAAGAGAGAATCTTTGTTCAGTGAAGCTTACAATTTAAATTGTAAGAGAGCCTAAAGGTGGGAAAAATGAAGAATGATGACCACATTGTATAACTGCAGAACTGAAAAAAGCTAGAGCTTAAGTGATTTGCCCAAAATTATACACAAAGTTTATGTCAATGCCAGGAATTAAATCCATATACTCATCTCATGCCAGAACCTCAATCACAAGTTTTAAATAAAATCTACTGTGCCATAGAAAGCTTGAGGGGTGTTGCCTTGCATCCAACTCATCCAAGCAGTCACATTTTTATTAAGCTCTAATAGGTTTTTATAGCATCTTTCAATTGTCAAAGATTGATGGTCGGTGTCATGCTCATGATTGCTACCACCAGCCAACAATCTTGGCATGGGATGGTGTGTGGGAATGTCATATTTAAGAAAATTTAATTTTGTGTTCTTTCCTGTTTTTTCCCTTTTGTTGCCAACCTCCGTCATTCCAACCCTTCTCCACCTCGAATTAGTCCCACTGTGGTAACAGAATAGGCCTTTAAAGGAGTATCTGCCCATTTCCCCAAACAGCCAACCCCAGCAACCCAGGTTGTCTTGTTATGCAAAGCTGTTCCCAAAATTAGACCTCCCTATGGTTATCACAGCCCCCTGGGGCTGTGCCCTGAGGTCAGCTGCATTACAGCACAACTTAATTGAGCACTGTGCAATTGAACGGGAAATTTGTAGCGCAGACAAAATTCCCTTGGTGTTCCCTCCGAAGAGCTGTTGGATGCCTTCAGTTTGTAGCAACATGGTTATAAAAAAGAAAACTAAGCAAGTGAAGAAATATGACTTTCAGAAAACAGAGGGTACAGATGATCTGAGTCTCTGTTTTCAAGCAGACTTTTTGGAAGGCCCTGAAACTAAGTAGTCATAAAAGACGTCTTACGGGTAAAAGGTATATAAGAAAAAAGGAGAATCTAGGACAAAATTATGGGGATGCACCTGTTACATCTTTAAAATAAAGCTGAATAGTGCCACCTTTTTCTAAAAGAATAAGGAAATTTATGTAAAGTAAGGTGATTGCCTTTAACATCTTTCAAGTGGCTGGCTCTATCCTTCATCAGGAGGGTCCTTTCTAGAGCATTTCATAGCCTGTGCTTTCAGCAGTTTTTCTTTTCATCTCTTGACTGAATTACCATCATGTAGGAGCTTAATGGTCCTTTGAGTGATAGCACCTCAATACAGCAGAGACACTACCTCAGGGCAAGCTAAATTGTCTGGAGACATCTGCTAATCTATTGACTTTGTTGTGAACTTAGATGATTGTTTTAGAGCTACTCAGAGAGGAGGAACACTTAGCTTTGGATAATTTATCACTAGTCTCTGAGGCTGCCTACATTTCTGTGGTAGTCAATGTCTGCACACACAGTAGAATGATCCTTTGGTAAAAGAGACCATATGTGCAGAAGTGTAAACAAGCCGGCCCTCTCTAGACTCCAGTCAGGGGATGAACTGTGTACTGGTTCAGATCCTATGCAATCACACTGAAGTCAGTAGTATTCTACGGGGAATTAAGCCAGGGCAACACTTGAACTCTAGTCCTCCTCATTTTTTCCTAATTCTTCTGTGGAAATGGCCCAGTCTCCTGCGGCTTTTGCAATGGTGACAGCAGCCACTGTTTCCCTCTGTTCTTTTAATCTTTTTCCCTCCTAAGGTTTCCCTCCCCCCACTTCATTCTGGTTCATTACACCCACACTGCGTAAGACATTCATACAAATGAGGAGAGCCATTACCAGGGACTGGCTATCACCTCCATAGCAACAATAGCATCACAAAAAAAAATACAATACAAAATCAACAAAAGGTCATTTTCCATAGCAAGCATTTCCAAGAATGATCTCAATTTTCATAAAACAATGTTTATAAAATTGTTAACACCCTAGGGCCATGTCTGAACAAAAATAACCATTTCTATAAGGTTCTTTGCCATCCTATTACTACTTGTTTATTTTGCAACAGCTAAATATATTCCAAACCACAACTCTAAATCCAAGCTCCATCAAGTTTGGGAGAAGCTTGAAGCCTGTGCCCAAACCTGGTTATATATATTTTTCTTCAGCTGGTCTCTTTTTGTATAATGGGGTAAATGTTTCAAAAAGTTGGCATGTCTTTCAAATACGTAGCACATGCCAGGCATTTTGAACCGCAAAAGTATGACCCTCTTTGCCTGTCCAGATGTTACTCTTCAGTATCAGAAAATGTGTCTTTTTAGGAGGAGGTTTTTAAGAGTCAAACAAGGTTTCAGCATGAGGATGGAAGCACTGGCATTTCAAGTTGTACCCCCACGTAGAGAGGGGGGGAATACCGGACTCGAAGGGAATACCTGATTCATTCCATCCCTCAACTGCATGATGTAGTGAGGGCCACAGCCCCAGCTTTCTCCCTGGGATTTCCCTGGCACCTCCAACACCCTTACACCTAAGCAAGAAACCCTTCTGAATCAGGACTAGAGTCCTGTTACATCAAGGGAGGATGTAGGAAGGTTTGCTGAACAGAACCCACCTTCTGAAGGAAGAGCAAACCAAAATACCTTTATGCTTTGCTACATCCATCCAGGCACGGGCTTCCAATCACCATGTGTCCTAAATTCAGATTTTCAGACTGTTGCCTATGCTGGGGGCTTATGTCTCTTTGTGGAGCTCTATATAGGGCAGAGAAGTACTGTTTTATTGAGGTAGGTCATACTATATGGCTTTTGCTTTTCAGGAGAGAAGTCTACAGGAAGCTGAGCAGTGTTTACCCGACTCATGCCTGTGCACAGTACCTGGATGCTTTCCAGCAGCTGGAGAAATACTGTGGCTACCAAGAAGATAACATACCTCAACTTCAGGACGTCTCCAGATTTTTGAAAGGTCAGTCATTATGAACCATGGTTTACGTGAGGGTTTCCCGCATATGCGCGTACACCACATCCACACATGAACCACCTCGTAGGACACGGGCTAGTGAGAAGAGCTGATTAGCTGTAGCATGTTCAGCTGTAGCTGAACATCTGCCAGCAGTGTGCCCAGGTGGCCAAAAAGGCCAACAGCATCCTGGCCTGTATCAAGAACTGTGGTGAGCAGGACCCGGGAGGTGATTGTCCCCCTGTACTCAGCACTGGTGAGGCCCCACCTTGAGTGCTGTGTCCAGTTTTGGGCCCCCTACCACAAGAAAGACATTGAGGTGCTGGAGCGGGTCCAGAGAAGGGCAACAGAGCTGGTGAGGGGTCTGGAGCACAAGCCTTACGGGGAGAGGCTGAGGGAGCTGTGGGTGGTCAGTCTGGGGAAGAGGAGACTGAGGGGAGACCTTCTCACTCTCTCCAACTCCCTGAAAGGAGGTTGTAGAGAGGTGGGGGTCGGTCTCTACTCCCAAGTCACAGATGATAGGACAAGGGGTAATGGCTTCAAGTTGCACCAGGGGGAGTTCAGGTTAGATATTAGGAAACATTTCTTTCCTGAAAGGGTTATCAGACGTTGGAATGGGCTGTCCAGGGAGGTGGTTGAGGCACCATCCCTGGAGGTGTTCAAGAGACGAGTTGACATGGTGCTCGGGGATATGGATTGGTGTTGGGTAGTGTTTTGTGTGGTGTGGATGTGGTGGTTTTTTTTTTTTTGTTTTGGTTTTTTTTATTGGTTGGACTAGATGATCTTAAAAGGTCCCTTCCAACGTAGGTGATTCTGTGATTCCCTCATGCCAGATGAGCTGTAGCAGAGGACATTAATACCAGGTGCATCCAGGGACTAAGTTGTGTTTGCTCTGTGAGTGGCTGCAGTTGGTGTAGCACTAACCAGTTAATTCCAGTACAAGCAGCAGTGCAGCCAGAGGAGCACACTGCTCAGCATCACTTCCACGCGCAGGTGTTCTATGGGTTTGGCTGTATTTTATGCTTCTATAACTACGCTGCTACTAAGACCCACAGACACACACAGGTATATATCTCTCAAGTCCAATTTTTTCTGACGCATGAGGCAGGATGGCAACGGATGCTTAGAGGAAATGATTTCCTGGAGGTCCTGCAGGTCAGTCAGCAGCTGCCTTGAAACAATGCTGCTTCTTTCTGTCTCTGTGGCCCCACTTGCCAGACGAAACTTTTTGGTGCCTACCACGTAGCTGACAGGACAGGAGAGCAGAAAGGATGTGGTCTGAGTATGTGAATGTACAAAGACGTGGCCTTAGATGGAAGGACATGTAAGATTGCTAGGCTGACCTACCTGCTGCTATCTGGGGGCTGACTGGCAAAGGGAGGGAGAGGAAGGGAGCCTGAGTTATTTTTATGAGCCCACGGGCTGCATGGATTCCTAAGATCATGTGCTTTGTGTGAACCAGCTGATTTCCTACCTTTATCAAGAATGAAGAAAGAAAGTCAGTCTTTAAAGCTTCCTTGCTCCTCTTCAGTGTCAAGATGTGCTAGAGAGTGGAGGATGGTTGACTCAATTTAAATACAATATTCAGGAAATCGAGTGACCCACTCCCTGTATCAGCAGGTGATGTTAGTAAGGTTGAATGAGCTTCCTGTTGCTGAAGAGGTTCTCGAGGCATTGCCGTTTTTAGGGAAGATTAAGCTGTTTGATGAAAAAGTTTTTATTGCACCTTTAGTGTAAGGGAATGGAATACTTGCATATTGAAAGCATCTCTCATGGGCATACCAGCACCATCCCATCCAGCTGCAGGATTTTTTCTGTGTGCATTATGTATTTTCTCATGTATTTTCCCTTCTATTCAACTATCCATCTCACTTCCCTCCTATGGTAACTAAGCTGTTAAATATTTTTTCTCATGAAGTACTTGATCGCATTTTGTCTCATTTACGTAGTAGCTGACAGCAGGGAGCTCCAGAAATCATGTGATGCTGATTTGATTACCACAGATATTAAAATTCTTTAAGTAAATCAAAGCATTTCAAAGTGGGAAAAACTGGGAAAATGTGAGAAAATCCTGTTATAATACAAGTTGTATTGCTTATATTAGTTGACAGGATTTGATTGTCTGGGAGTCTGGGGCTGCTTACTTCTTTTGTAGGCTCTGGTTCTAAATTTTCTCTATGCCATACAAATTATCCTAAGCAAAAAAAAAAAAAAAAAAAAAAAGGCAGCGAAAATGTTCATTCTGAAAATTCTGCTAATAATGGTTGGGAAGATGTTCACAGTGAGTTTCAACTCATCTACTTACGCAGGGTGTCTAGTGTGAGATAATTGTCTGAACTATTCTGGCTGGGCATGAGAACCAGGCAATTCAGAGGCATTTTATCCCATCCTGGAATGGATGTCTTAGGAAAATGGAAAGAATGGCTTTTAAGAGCACTGGTTCCTACTCTTCTTAAACTGTATATAAAACCTAGATTAGTTTATCCTAGAGGCTTTGTAAAAGATTATGCGTAGGTAGAACAAAGTTGGTTTCATCCTTACAACTCATCAATCAATTGTGTGCTTAGGCTCTTTCCAGTGTTACAGGTGTCTGGTGCCCAACCAACCAAACCTCATCCAAACTATAGGCCCTGAGGCGCTTCCCAAAATTTTTTGGCATACTGTAGATGTGTTTCAGCTACTACAACCTATGTGGAAACGTATAGTGCAGTTCCTCCTGTTGCTGGTTAGCTCTGGGTGAGCCCTGAACTAACTGATGATGTCCCACCATCCAAGTTGGGATACAAATCCCAGCATGTATCTTTGCTGAGCGCTGCCTCTAAGGATTAGACCATTCTTTAATGTAGGTGATGATAAGTCTTTATATAAGTAACTACATGCTTTCACTCAGCAGTATCTATGAAGTCAAGCAAGCATTTCTTTTGTGTTCAATACAAGTTGAACTAGAAGATGTGTCTAGTGTTACCTGGCCTGCTACTGAGGCTGGTTTGAACAGAAATGAACTCCACATTATAAGTATTTCATAATCACTTCAAGTGAATTTAAACAGTTAACCACGTGATCATTTGAGGTGGCAAGAGCTTTTCTAAAGGGTTAAACTAGATGAACCTAGGCACATCTTTCTTTCTAGGAAAGATGTTTGGATTTAGGCAATCATTGTCCTCCACAGCTGGAAGAAATTAGCGCTAGTGAGCTCAAGCAAGCTCACACTACAACGCACAGGCCTGTATACAGGAGTTTTTAGGCCAAGTAGTAAGCCTTACAGATCACTTTAGGTCAACTGCTCATGGCCTTCTCTTCAACTCATGCTGATTTCAGAGGTCTTTGGGCAGCAGGTCCAATCAGCCACACCCCCAATTCTCTACTGATTGCTGGTTTTATTGCGCAGTAATGAAGGAGAAGATTTTGTAGATATTACCTTCAGCAGATAACTTTTTCCTATGGCTTTTCAAGGCAACTGGCCAAGTCTGTTTCATCCGCAGACTGTCTGATTCACTGGCCTATATTTAAAAGGGCATTTCAGGGAACATAAGCTGTAATTTTCATTTTCCCTCCTGCTCCTCCAACATGGATGCTAAAGCAATACAAATTTCCCTAGACTTTTTCACGGTCCTTCCAAAACTTGAGTTACACAGGGCTTCGGGCTTGTCTGATATGTTTTTCAGCTGGTGCACTCAGACTCAGAATTTACCCCCAAAGTGGCCAGATTCTAAGCTTTTCACCTTCCTCTGTATTGGCTTAGTATGGTACGTGCAGCAAGGGAGTATCCTTCTGGGCCAGTGCCCAAGGAGACATATCTGATGGTCTGACTGTTCCCCTAGACACCTTCCTTTCTTAACTGGGGAGTCAGAAAAATAGTAAGCTCCTTTACAACCGCTTCCAATTTCCCAGTTAACTCTGAAGCCTTTGCTCAGCGTGCAAAGATAAGGATATCATCTCTATAGCTTTGTTTGCTTTTGTTCAGCTTTTAAGCAGTTCTGTTCCTATTACCTTTGAATTCACTGGAGGAATAGAAGATAAAACTGTGGCTAAACATCTAGTCCCTTCTGCTAGGCAGAAGCATTCCTTCTTCCTGTCCACTCTTTTTTTTTGCCCTGTATGGCTTCAGATATTTTGCCACTTCTAATTCTTCCAGTGAAGCCTTTTTTTTTTTTTCTTCTCTCTTTTCCCTCTTTTTTTTTTTTTTTTCCTAATGAGAAAAGTGCTAATAGCCAGACAGAACAAGACAAGAAATGCTGGAAGAAACATTGAAAACCAAACCAAAACAAATCTTGTAAATGGCTTGGTTTCTGGGTGGGATTATTTTGTTTGTTTACATAAAATAAATTAGGTTCCAGGCTTCATGACACAATAGAATATGGATAGAGAAGGGAGAATAAAGCCATTTCTGCATTTTTTTAAAATGTAGTTTTATGCTTTTAAGAAGATGAAATGTCATTTATGGGAGCTGAGAATGCAACACAGATTTTGAATATAGGACTTCAAAAAGATTATCATTGGCTCTGTTTTAAAGCAGCGATTTTCAATTTTCTTAGCTTTGCAGACCACCAACATGTTTCCCATGGCAATGCAGATTATGTAGACTGCTGACCATAGGGCTCGTTATTTTGTAAATTGTCTCTCCCAGACTTTTCATCATAGTAATGCAGGGTGTCCTGGGGTAACACTGATAACACGAGCTGAAATCACTGTGCAGAAGTCTTGTGTTTTTTCTGTCCTGTTCTACGGACACGTAACAGACACAGGAAAGCAAAACAGGTGTGATCACATCACTGGGAAGCTGGGTAGTTAGTTTTAGACAAACATAATGGTGAAAAAAAAAACAGAGGGGGAAAAAAATAGGTGAGAACACAGATGGAAACTCTGATGTTAAACAGTTAAGGGCCAAATTTCATCACCCTTATCTCTGATGGGGACCTGTTTGCTCTTTTTCCTGCATGTTCCCATTCTAACAAAGTCCAGGCAGAAAGGTAAAATTGCTAGCACGTTTTGCAAGTGCTGAGCTATTATTTTATACACGTAGAGCATGCACTGACAGAGGGAAATGAAGCTAAATAGTATGCTCCAATTCTACCTCTGGGGTAGGTTGAACTAGGCCCATTGAGGAAAAGGGCCCCTGGGCCACCTACTGCTGTCTTCAACAGTGCAAGGTACCAGGGGTTTGAGTGTAGGGAATAAAGAACTCTGCAGGAGGGAGCTAGACACTAACCTAGCACCAGGAAAGAACCAGGTGCTCTCAGACAAGGGCAAGGGTGGGATGTGTCCTCTGTCAAACTCCTCTTTATTTTTTATATGTGATATAGAGGAAATCAATCAAAGAATTATCAACTAGCCAGGACTGAAAATACAGGTCCTGTCCCCTGCTTGACCATAAGGATTGTGTGTGACCTCAGATCCATCACTGACATGTGCAACACAGTAGACAGATGTGTCTAAATGTGCTAAAAAGGTAAACTGGGGTAAGCAGTACTTCCATACTTTACAGTATTGCTGTGTGAAAACATGTAGGTTGTATAATTAGGGGATTTAATATTACAGTAATCGGACCCATAACAGTCCAGAGGAACTTTGATCATGGTAAATCAGGATGTTCTAGCTATGCTTAGGTGGAGGGAGCTACTGCAACAGAGCCTGAAGACTCTCTGAAACTGCATACTCAAAGTAAGCATGCCGTGTGGTTAACCTTAGAAACTCTTACATTTGGTTTGACTTCCCTCTGCAGAAAGAACAGGTTTCCAGCTGAGACCAGCTGCAGGACTTCTGTCTGCTCGTGACTTCCTTGCCAGCCTGGCATTTCGTGTCTTTCAGAGCACACAGTACATAAGGCATTTCTCTTCTCCCATGCATTCCCCAGAACCGTAAGTTTGATGCCCTGGTACAATCCCATCTTTCCGAATGTGTTTGGGATGATTCTCTCGGGAAAGGCTCTGGAGCTCTATCCAGTAGTCCACAGAATGAAACAATTTGAGAAACTGGTAGCTGGAGAGTTAGAAGGGGAAGTCATGCATGAGAGGGTGTGGGTCTCTGTCTCTCTTGCAAAGTTGTCTGGGGAAGGAAAAGACTGGAGAATATCTGGTTTAATCTTTTCATCCAGCCTTCATTTACCATCTGCTGGGGTTTGATTCCCTGCTGTGAAACTCTCCCAGTAAGTGCTGGCCAGACAACAGCAATTACATTTCATGAGAAATTACAAGTTCGCACAGACACTTTTGTTGTATACTGGGACAAAACAGGGGCCTTTCAAAGATGTTGTGACATAGGAGGCTAGTGCCCGTGCCATCCCGAGAGAGACAACAGCCAGGGTAGCATGGGGCAGCCGGTTCCCCATGGAAGGCAGAAGGGAATGTTCAGTCCTGCTCCTTGCAGAGCCAGGCCAGGTATGGAGGCAATTACTGCGGGGCTGCCCTCACACTAGCTCCCACTGCGGGGTCTACTGGCTAAAGTCCTTCATGGGAGGTTCATGTAGGGCAGGAAAAGAAACCTTTATTAAACATGAGAGTCACTTGTTTTCCAGAGACTGCTGCCACGAGTTGTTGGGTCATGTTCCCATGCTAGCTGACAAGGAGTTTGCCCAGTTCTCTCAGGTAAGAAGCTTGTTCTACTGTCTGTTTATTCAGCTGCCCCAGATAGCAGGCCAGACGTGCCTCAAAGGCACACAGCTCACCATGCTTGACATGCTATTTTAAGACTCGATTGTGCCACTGAGCTGCAACCTCCAGGCGTGGTGGGTTAGCAGCGCCCTGGGAGACATTTACTCCAAGGGAGGGGTAGCGCTGCTCCCCATGGACATGGTGTAAAAGGAAGGGCAGGCAGAGCTTGTGGGACTTCTCTGTGGGAGGGCTGTGTCAGCCTGCAGACGGATGCCAGTGGAGCCTCTGTGGCCCTGTGTGTTTGTTGGAGCTGTACTGACTACGCTCTTCCCCCGGCTTCCTGTCCTACACCACATGAACCTAGCCAGCAGAAGCCATTGAGCCTCCAGGCTGGTTCTGTCTCTGGATGTACATTTTTATCTCACATGATACTTTAATTGCGTCCATCACCATGTCATTCATTAGAGATGGTTTTCCTTTTACAACTCACCAGATTCTCACAGCATTGCTCACCCTGGTGAGGAGGTTCCAAAAAGCAAGCAGGGCTTCTTTGTACAATAAGGGACTATTTAGGATGGGCAATCAGTGTCAGACCCAAGTGAACTCAATGACCCCGTATAATTAGAGACTTCAGAACTCTGAATGTGCCTTAAAACCAGAGCAGACAGAAGAAGATAACTCGTATTCTAGGCTTATCAATCATTGGCCAGTGTGGAAACTGGCAAGAAGTGTAGAGAAGTTACACGATGTAGGTCCCTGTCAGAGTACCTTAAAAAGAAAGTCAGTTCACCTTATATAATGTAGTTTCCAGTTGTATCGTCTTGGATACGTGCCAGTTTCCATTTTGGTCATAAATATTGGTTACTATCAGATTCAGATGAATTTAGTACTTAAAATATCCCAGTGGTCTATAATTTATTCTGAAAGAATAAATACCAGAACTGAAGACATATTAGAAATAAGAGATTATAGCAACTTCAAAACTTTCAGCTTTCCTCTTTTCCTATCTATAACACAGACTATACAACATGGGATCACATTAAATGAATTTTCACATTTCACTTTGTTTTTCCCCCAAAGTGTCTTCACAGTTTAAATTCACCCCACGAAAACTCTTTTTTGTTCCATTCAACATGAGACGATGAATGGTGAAAATGCCCTAATTTTGTTTTGTTGCTGCACGATATGGCTCCCAAGATAGCTAAGAGGAGACATCTACAGATTCCTATTGTGAGAATAACACCAGGGAGCACGCATGAGAGTAAACAGAATCCTCCCTGCACAGATCTGACCGACTCACAAGGGCTGTCAGACACAAAGATAATGGCAAAGACAAAACCCACCTTACTGTCCTTCCTTCTCACGCCTCCCTATAGATCTCTGCCAGGGACAGTCCTGCATTAAAAGCCAAGAGATGGTTAACTTTACCCAGAGAATGCTGAGGATTAAACTCTCATCTAATGTGGCTCCCAGTGGTATGTAGCTGGGGGCCAGGGAGAGGTAGGCATCCTGGAAGCCATGGAAGGTCATTTTGGGTGATAAAAACAATGAATAGTTCATGCTATTCATGCTAGAAATGATGTGGTCCTCCCCCTTCCCCTCTTTCTCTCCCTTGGGCTGAATAATCACACTAGTGTAACGCTGCCTGCCTGCTTGCTTGCTTTAGGATATTGGACTGGCTTCTCTTGGATCATCTGAAGCAGAGATTGAGAAACTGGCCACAGTAAGTACAGATGGCAGTTTAATATCAGAGGCAAAACCCAAACAATTCACTGCGTATCCCTTACTGTGCAGGGAAGGCTCTTCTCTAGTGTCTCAGATTAGCCACAAAAAAAATGGGAACATCGGCACGGTTCTCTCTTCTCCTCATCCACAGGTTAGGGAGGGGCTGGAGTTCCTCTTAGGGAGACCAGAAGCACCTGAGGAAATATTTATACTTTTTTATTCTATTAGAATAAGCTGAATTTCTACAATTTCAGCCACAGGAGGGTCCCACTTCCAGATTTCACCTAATAGGCTGGATACCCCATGTGATTCCCACGTTTTTTCCTACAAAAGGGGCAGGGGACCATCAGAATTCAGTATACCCTGTATTTATTAATCTCACAAAATAGGTGAGCTCTTAAAAGCAATTTGACAGCAGGTACTATCATTTGGTTCTGAGTCACTATGCTATACATATCTGCCCAAACATCTCATGCAGCCCTTTGCTGCCATCTTAACTTGTTCTGAAAGGGGACTTAAGGCCAGATGATTACTTTTTTTTTTTTTCTGATAATGCTAGACATTTCTCAGTCTTGGTGATTTTTTTCAGGGAAGGAGAGGAGCCTTACCCTCACCCAGCTGATTGAGACTCATTCAGGAAAGGGAGTTGATGGCATGAGAATGTCAGTCCTGAAATTCCTCACCCAGACCAGAGCCCCAGTCGTGGGGAAGTGGAACAAAGTGCTGTGTGAAGGAGATTATGGCTCACCTAAAATCTATATGCAGGTGTCCATCCTTGGGTCAGAACTAGGTAAGGTTAGTGGTAGTTTTAGAGTTGGGAGTGCAGAAGGTCCCAGTGCTGGATTTTTTGTAGCATCATCCAGGTCCTGTGAGGGGACTGTGGGAAGAGGATGCATTTCCTCTGCAATTATCCCTCTCAGGGCCCAGGGAGACTAGAGTAAGACTAAGATCCATGCTTTTGTTAGAGGTAAAAGAATTATGGGTCCTGGAGAGAAATTTTACGTCCTTATCCAGGTCTTGACGAGATTTAGCAAAGGCCAGTTGCTTACATTGCATTCCTCTGCACGCATCCCTCTGACCCTGAGCTGGGTAGGACTAGATTGGAGACAGGGTCAAGGTTAGAAGAATGATGGGTCTCAGATCTGAAATTGTCATAGTATCATCTAGAGTTTGGGGAGGTAGAATAAGGGAACCTTTTTGAAAGGGCTACCTGCAGTTTAGGATCTGTGAGAATACAATTTTGTAAGTGCCATTCAAGTATTCTGAACAGTAAACATTTTCTGGATTAACTTCTCAGTCTTCAACTGTTTAACAGTTAGACATCTAATCTAGTCTTATTGTTTAGGTTCCCTCACCAGAAAGTGAAGAGCATAACCTGTAATGTGTTCTTTATCCTGACATGGACGTCTAACAAATTCTTTTTTCTCTTTGGAAGTCACTGACATTCTCTGTTCATTATAAAGAGAATGTAGGTAACTAGCTTAGATGATAAATGACAACATTTAAGCTAACTAAAAGTTTATTTAAAGAAAATCAACTTTGCTTGTTGCTATGGTCTATAACATTTGTAAGAAAGACTTTGAACTGCTATTATTTCATTCAGTCCCTGGACCTCTCTAAGCATGTGGATCCATGTACAAGACATGAGAAATGGCCCATGTTCATGTTGCTCACAAAGTGCCACCAGTACCATCACCTCTCCCCTTGCTAAGACAGTAAGAGCCAAAAGAACCTCACTAACTAAAAGCCTCACAGGATATCTAGGGAAATACTAAAAAGAATAATTCCCTTTCATGTGTCATTTTCCAGTCAAAAAGATCTGCAAAATAATGAGAATCAAGATTATTAACACAATAAGAATTCGTAATTATTAGCTGAACTGTAGAGAAAGCAGCTCAGGATTCTACAGAAAGATTCTGACTTGCTATTTCTTCTTTAGTGGTAAACTTGCAGGCAAAAACCAAGTCATCAAAATTATAAGACATGTGAAAGAGGGTGGGAGAAAGAGAAAGAAAGTAAGAGGCAAAATAGAGAGAATAACATCGAGTTTCACATTATTTTATGTACTGCCTCTAATTCTTGGAGAAGGTTACTGAGAATGCAATACCTATGGCTAAACTGAAGTCAAGGTCCAGCCCTGTGTATGAGGTTGCAGAGTCCCTAAAAGGAACCTTGAAGAGTTGTGACACAAAGCTGTGTTCTCGAAATGCCTCGTTTTCCATGTTTTTCTTTTGCCCGACACCTATCCAGCAGCTCAGCGGTCAGGTTGTGTTCAGAACTGGCCCACCACTGTCCCTTTCCTTAAATGCTACAAGGGAAGGGCTACCAGGTTGGCAGAGCCAAGAGTTGCTTTTATCCTACTGTTTTCCAGCTGGTAAAGGAAATATGGTCCCAAGCATGCTTTATTGTGAGAAAAGCCTGGAGAGATGTACCGTTATTTTCTGCTGGAGAAGATACAATGACATTAAGTAATAAGGACAAAAGAAAACGAAAGGAAAAATTAGAAGCTTAAAAATGAACTGTTGAGACTGTTTTTCACAAATTTTTCTTCTTACCAGCTTTATTGGTTCACTGTGGAGTTTGGACTCTGCAAGGAAAATGGTTCCCTCAAAGCTTACGGGGCAGGACTGCTTTCATCTTATGGGGAGCTTGTGGTATGTGTCAAATGTATGGTATCGAAAGATTTCTATAATGCAACTTTCTAAACTCTTGGGTAACAGCAAAATATTATTTTCTCACATAAAACAACATAGTTAAAAAAAAATACTGTTTTTTCTTTTGGAAAGAAATTAATTCAGAAGCGTAGGGGGAAACACCTGTAGGATTGTACCTGTCTTCCACCCTAAAGAGACAAAATGCAACAAAAGCAACCAACCTGTCAGGTATTAGATTGGCTTCTTACTCTTCCTGTCCATAAAGTTGACTTTCATATGAAACTCATGTACCTTTCTGAATTACTCACTAGAGGGCAATATTATGCCTGTGATGAACTCTGCTACTTCGTCATGCTTTTTAGAAAAGCTCGGGCTGACTGGACGAAATAAAGTCTGGAGAAACTGTAAATAGCATGAACCCCGCTGAAAAGAAAACACTTTAGAATTTTATTTCCTAAATATGTTTCAAAACTAACCCAAGCTCGAGTTTTATGTAGATAAAAATCTGTGTACATAGGATTAATAATGCCCTGCCTGGACAGATGGAGATTGACAGAAAGGGAGATTGTGTACATTTATAGAAAGTTTACAAGTTTCTCCTCCTTTGGACAAACAGTTGGTAGGGGAGGTATTAATTTCTTTTCAGTTTTGCAGAGCACTGAAGCAGATGATCAGTTTCTAAGTGCAAAAGAGCTAAATTAGTATCAGCATGTCTCAGTTGCTTCAGGTTGTGCAGATACTGGATGAGTTTTTGGGATTAATAAGAACCAGAGGAAAATTAAAAAGCACTCTTTTCAAGTATTTTTATAAACCAGAAACCAAAGTTTTCACGGGAGATACGTTTTAAACTTAACATAGAGACACAACAGCCTAACAGCAGGCTACATGATACATTCACATGGAACCTTATCTGCATTAGAACAGCCTGGACTCCCATAATTGGAGATAGTTGGGTTGTTATGACAAAAAACCTATTGCAAGCTCTGCTAATGCTATATAGGTCAGCCCCCTTCACAGTCAAGCGACAGACAGAAGAAACAACATGCAACCAAAGACACTTTTAATTGGAGTCCCAACAGAGGGGGGGTTGAGATGACATAGAGAAAGAGGAACTCTCCCAGGCATCAACCTACACTTTGCCACCTGCCGTGTTTCGCATTGGCTTTCTTGCAACACTTGCAATTTGAAGAGTTTTCTGAGCAAACTCTACAGTACATGATTTGCAGAGCTCTCTCTCTTGATAAACTGAGAGATCTGCATTGCTCGTTAGCCCTCTAGACAAACAGACATGCCTTCCCCTCTGCACAGCAAACTTACCTTGCGCCTGACTGCTCGTGAACGTGAGCAGAAGCGCGCTAGCACTATCATCTGTCATCTGTAGAACATCACTATCTACTACCATCTGTAGAACAGTTAAACTTATTGTTTGGGAACGGCAGACCAATGAGCTCCCCTGCAAATGGGGCTCCAGTGCAGTGCGTTTGTTTTACGTGTCTATCTGTCCTAGGATAAGGCTGAAGCTACTGTTTTTCTGAGAACCCTTCAGTACTTGCTATGTTCACAGCTGACATAGAGGAAACCTAGGCTTGCTTTGATTTACCTGATAAAACCAAAAGGAGCCAATATCAAAGCACAGTTAAAGGCCTGACTACTTTATAGTTTTAAGCCAACTGCATTTACATGTTAAACAGGGTAATAAAGGACAGAGGTAATAATTTCTCTGATACTTCTGTAGCTTTGACAGTAATACGTACCACAGAATCTATCTGCATGGTTACCTCTTTTTCTGTCTAATTTTGACACTGATAAAGGTAAAAGTTGCATTAGAAATGCTAAATTTTGGTGGCTGGAATTGAGTGTGCCAGGCTTGTACGCTCTCTCCTCTCTTTCTGCTTTTGATTACTTTTTGATTAAAGTAGTAGACAAGAACTGCTTGTTCACAAAACTGTGCTACATAACAGAAAAGTATCACTTCACCTCAAATTCCCTACATCTAAGATTGACAATGGAAGCAGTAAGAGTCCTTGAGTTGATAAATGGCAGATTCTTGCCAATAATTTTATCATCAGTACTTGTTGGGTAATGCTTCTGGATAAACTTTTGATACAGCTGGGTCCACCTAGGTCTTCATCCATCATATTAGTGAAATTACATGCAGATGTGATAACATTTCTATTCACTAGGTAACAAAGGAGGATTCCCCTCCAACCCCCCCTTCCAAAAGTCTGTTCATCTTGCATGTTACAATTCAGACAGTCTGAAGATGAGCAAGATCTTCACTAGCAATGCTGCCCTGCACAATCCCTGTGTTGAGCTCTGCAAGTTCATCACTGTAGCTTTTGGGACAGCAGCTTAATGGGTTATGTGCACTTCACCTGAAACATCTGAAACTTCTCGTACACAAATTAATTATACCCATGGCCTGCAGTGCTGAAGTTTCCTTTAACAGATGACTGATTCATCTCATGGATTTTTATTTGGAACAAAACCAAAACCAAAATAAAGAAATGTTTCCATTTAATCATTCTAGTCTGCATAAGCATTTGATTCTACCTTCAGTGGCAGTGTGAGTGAAGTACTCAGGTCCAGTACTAAGCACCTGCTAGCAACTTGAAAATATATACCATTCCTTTTACAGCTGAAGAGAGAAAATGTGTGTAGTGCAGTGTCTATTTCATAGAAGGGATTCATTTTAGAAATACAGCAGTGGCAAGGCAGTTTTGTTAGAGAAGCTGAAGACTGGAAGACAGTGAGGCTCACGAGAGCCTTCAGTTTCTTGCAGAGCTCACTTTGCAGTCTTAGAGAGAGCTCTAGATAAGTTTTGCTTATGCTTGAGAGAAAGCCATTGTCCATCCTGATAATTATCTGCCAGTCTTCTCAGTATCGGCCCAGACATGAGCTTGAGGATGGAGGCTCTAAACTCAATTCCATATCATTTAGCTGATCAGTATATTGGGCACGGGCAGACTGACTGTAGCTCATGTGACTGAGACACATGGCATCAAAGGAGTAATTCCCTTACCACTGAAGGCTTCTGAGCCAGGAATTTGGTCTCTGAGGAGGCAATAAAGGCATGAGTTTCTAAGGCTAGGTGTTTGGCTGCAGAAGATGACACCTAACCAGCTGGAGAGGATGAGCAGCAGTACATCCAGCTAATGTTATGTGAGAACTTAGCATCAGTAAGGAGCTTAGGAACAACCCTGAACGGGACTGACGGTCTGTGGGTGTGTGTCTGTAACCCAAGGAACCACATCCTGACTACGAAATCCTAGAATCATAGAATGGTTAGAGTTGGCAGGGATCTTAAAGATCATCGAGTTCCAACCCTCCTGCCATGGGCAGGGACATCTCTCCCTAGAGCAGGCTGCTCAAAGCCCCATCCAGGCTGGTCTTGAACACTTCCAGGGAAGGAGCATCCACAACTTCTCTGGGCAAGCTGTTACAGTGCCTCACCACCCTCACAGTAAAGAATTTCATCCTAATATGTAATCTAAATCTCCAAAATGTTTTCCTCTTCTCCACAATACCCACTCTGACCAGTTTGAACTCAGCTGTAGTTATTTTCTGTGGATGAGCTGGTCCTGCCCAAACTCAGAAGAAAGGGAGAAGGTGGAAGGTAGAGCTGGATGCCCTCTGCTTGAGACTTGCACTTGAATCTGTCTTATCTAACAAATCATTTAATGACAGCAGCTAGGTATCGGAAGGCAAAGACTAACCATACCCAAGTCTAAACTAAACAGTCGTAATGGCTCTGACTGCTGGCCAGCCTTGCCTCCTCTGAACTGTAAGTATTCCTCCCCAACAGCCCTCGGTATTGCACTGTTTATTTCACTACATTCTGTCAGCTGTTCTACATTATCCAAAATGCTTCTCCTGTTAACACTCAGCTGGACTCTGTCCTACATACTGTAAAATCTTATGGCTCATACCACACTTCTGGCAGCACTTAGTGCTACACATGCCTTTCTTGCAGCACAACAAGTACTTAACTTGTAGAGGCCTTTAAGGCCATCCGGTTTCAAGCTGAACTTCCACTGAAATCAATGGGATTTCGGTTCTGCTTCAACACTGACAGCATAGCAGGACCCCTGTCAGATTTTGAGTTTCTAAAATCTTTTCCCGTTGGTCCCCAGAGCTTTTGAGATTATAAGAGCAGCCTTATGTTTGTGTATACCGTCCATCTTAGATTGTGTGAGTGCTCTCCAAGGTTTATTCTTCATTTAGACACTGTGGATGAAGAACAGGGAAAACACCATCTTTAGCATTTTATAGTCCTGTTATTTTTTTCTTTTTTTAAAGCCTCTTTATTAATTTCTGCACCAATTCTGCAGCAAATTGGCCTAGTGATTAAGGCAGGCCTCCTGTGATGGAGAGTTCAGGCTCAGTTCAGTGAAATATCTAAAAATGTGCTTAAGGGTACTTGTCTGAATTTTTCCAGTTAGCAGATTGAGCTGAAAGTCTTGTTCAGTGTCACCCACCCTCACCAGTTCTTTACAAGTACCAGGGGAGTTGGCATTTGGATCATAAAATAGTGAAGGGAGCTTTCTGAAGACTGGTGAAGAAGAGAGAAAGCCAAACATGCAGTCTTCAAACATGGGGTTGTTGCTGAAAGACTGTCCCTAGGTGGATGGAGGCCACTGTCTAGGCTCAAGGCAGAAAGAAAGATCTTGATATTGACTGGGATGAGTTGCCTTTTTCGTTTGTACCCAGGACACTTCACCAAAGTGGTCATGGCACTCACTGTCCTGGCTGATTGGAGGCCAAACCAGCTTTTAGGCACATCTGTTGTGCAGTTCGAATGGCACTGGGGCCGAACTAGCTTAAAACTAAATCACTGGGGTCTCAGGAGCAGACAAACTGTATAGGAACTCTTGTTGAACCTGAGCTGCCCTGTCCTCCCAGGACCCTGCACCTGTACTAAACAACCAACACCAATACCTACACAACCACACTGCCACCAGCTCTGCTGCTGGCTGGTTTCAAGGTAGCTCCGGTACATCTAAGCAAACGATAGATGTCCCTATGGACTGCAGCGTGGACATAAATGGCTGCATTAATCCTAATGTCTGCCTGAGGGGAAAACGTAGAAGAACCTGAGAAGAATGTAGAGATGATCCTGTGTGGGCCCAAAACACAACATGGGCACACAGAGTACAGTTAGGCTGCTTAACTGGCATGGGAGCTGTGCAGAAAATACCAGGAGCAGCAGGAAAGATGAGATTTGTGACATGGAAATAGTGCTACACAGCACCGTGAATCTTCCATGTCACTGGTTAAAAAAGGATGATGATATTATTTTTTTCTTTTATATATTCAGATTTTGGGGGGTGGCATAGACTTTCTGCTCCCTGTCTGAGAGTGAGGCTGTGGTAACCAATCGTACATCACTGTAATACTGGAAATAGGTATTTTTTTTTTAATTTTGATTTGGTTTATTAACTGCTAATTATGAAAAGCAGCTTTTAGCTGCGAAAGACAATTCCAGAGAGCATTTCACAAGCCCTAATTCTCGCCATGCCCGTTCACCTGTTCTAACCCGTGTTGTTCCCGTTACAAAGTACGCTTTATCCAACAAGCCAGAGTACAAGCCTTTCGATCCAGAAGTGACTGCAGTTCACCCCTACCAGGATCAAGCCTTCCAGCCTGTCTATTTCGTAGCAGAAAATTTGGAAGATGCCAAGGCCAAGCTTCAGTAAGTAACGCGGGGGGTAATTTCATTGAGGGGGGGGAACACCAGCTTGAATCCTAATCTCAAATACGTCTTCTACTACTGCAATAACCATCCCAAGCCATCTCACTACACACGTCATCTGCACAGTGGCTTTTTCTTTTACAACAAAGTTAAACAGAAGATTGTTTATCTGATAAAAGCTTCATAGAAAAACATAGCTATATACTGTTAATGTCTTGTCCCATACTTCATCTTAGCAATGCCTCATTTTGGCAACTTCAGAGATAAATTCTGTAGCTGAATAGCGAGCGTAGAGCACAATCCCACAACGAGGGTGCATCTGTACTAGTCCATACAAATAGGTGGTTACGAAGAACTGATTTACCCAAGGTCACATGGAAATTTTATAGCAGACTCAGGAATTAACATGGATCAGCAGGGGGCTTAAAAACAAGATTGCCTTTCTCCTCTGATTATATCTGCACAAGAATGCAGAATCAGCATTCACAAGCAATCTAATTTCTACAAAGTAGCTGACTGCAACCTAAATAACATTATTTCAAATTAGCTTGAGGTGCATTTAGAATGCATTTATTTTACTGTGCTACATTATGCAGTAAGGATTTTTAAAAACTATTTTCTTTTAAAGTAAGCGGGGCTTAAATCTGGCCTTCATTTCCAACAGTTAGAAAAACATGACCAATTCTGGCTGGAGGCAGGAGGCCGGTTGTGAAGCTACTGGGGAGCATGTAGGAGCTGAAATGAGGAATTTATTAGAGGAAAAGAACCTGGGTCAGACTTACTCCCAGAAGACCTCTTCCCCAGAAGCACCGTCTGCTGGGGCTACAGCAGTGGCAAATTAGACCCCTCGCTTTAAACCTGAAGGTTCACATATTAAATTATTAGTGTCTGTAAAAACGTGGCTGAGAACTCCCTGGCAGAAGAAAGAGGACTTTCAAGAGCATTCGACTCAGGCAAACCTGAAAAGAACTTACAAGGACAAGGAATACACCACTCAGACTTGAAGCTTTTTCATACTTTTTTTTTTTTTTTTTTTTTCAAGATGGTTGCTCAGCCAAAGCCGCTCAAAATAACCTAAGGCACAAGAATCTGTTAGAATGGAAAACATAAGGCAACACCAGTACCGGGGGGAGGGGGGGGGAGGTTCCTACCAGCATGTACTTAATGGAAACATTCTCGAAAATGGCAAGAAATCATGTTTTCTCTTTCAATAGAGACGGCAAAATAGCTCAGGAAGCCTAGTATCAACAGGTTTTTAGAATTTTACGCAGAAAGAGCTACTCCAGGTTATTTCTTGGAAGCGAAGGCAGCAGACATGCTGTGTTGCTGCATTCCTCAGCTTGTGGTTGTAATAACTCTGAATCGCTTTAACGCAGAGCTCTAAGAGCACAGGCAGGTCTGTGCCAGCCACGCCGAAAAGCAGGCACTGCAGACCTTTCGGGCTGTAAGTAGTTCCACCGTGGGGAGGATAGACAGCACCAAACAACCTTAAGGAGTTAACAGTGATCGAGGTGTCACAGCAGCCTCTGCTCCCCAATAAGTCTGTGCCTACATAGCGAGAAATTAGGTCCTGCTGGTTTTACACTTAGGAAAACAGCTTGAACTAGTAGCTCTGTCTTCTTCCCCCACAGAAACTACATGATGAAGATCAAGAAACCTTTTTCTCTTTGCTACGACCCGTTCACCTGCAGCATAGAGGTTATGAACACAACGCAGAAAGTCAAGAGGGCACTCTGTCAAATGAAAGAGGAACTGAAAAATCTCTGCTTGGCCCTTGAGAACCTCTCTTAAAACTACAGCAGTACATCTCACCTGGCACCGAGACGCTTGCAGAGGGTTCCAGCACTTGAAGATTTAGTGATGAAGTTGTAGCTGCATGCAAAAATCTTTAGCCCACAAACCAGCTCTGTCAAGCTAATCTTTTCCCTGTAATTTGTGCTGCTGAATTATTCACATTAATGAGTTCCTGTTGTGTATATTTCAATGACAAACAAGATCAAATTACTCCAACTTTTGGCAGGTGATATGAGCTACAGCTGTTTCAAGTGTATTTATCTGTTACTATTGACCCTTTTTTTTTTTTTAATTTTATTCACCTGCCACCTTTCCAAATTATTTGTTGCAAAAGAGCACAGTAACTCTTCAGCCATACAGTCTTTTACTTTCTGCTTAAATGACATGATAACAATCTTTTGGGTTGCCTAGTTGCTTACAGTTAGTGGTCCTTGCAGCTAGCTCTTTTCTGCTGGCAATCATGGTGAGCTGTTGTGCTCACAGACTATGAATGGTTTCCTTACAATCTGCAAATGCAAGAGTTTGTAAGAGGAACCCTTTACTTTTGCTCACTATTTATTTTTTAGACTTTCAGTAGCCTTCAAATGTGGCTAAATAATTTCCTGTCATATTTGAGATCACGAAATATTTGTCCCTTGGCTGAAAAAGCAGAAAATAATAGGCCCATGATACTCTGGCACTATCACATAAAGGGCGCTTAGTTTGAAAGGGAAATTTGGATTCTGGAAGGAAATATGTGTGTAAGGAAGTTTTTTTCAAAGAAGCATATAGAGTCCCATTGTTTTTTCATGGGACTCAGATACTCCTGGAGACTTTTAAAAATCTTTGTTTCTTATTGATGTCATGACGATTGTAGTAATAACCAAAAGGCCAAATCTACCGAGCATCTAGAGTAAAACCTAAGACCAAACACTAGCAGCCATATAGACTTGCTATAGACAGTACCAGATACGTGCTCCGACTCATCTTGCCTCCTTCTCCAGTCCCTCTCTGAGATGTGTCTGAAATTTATCTACACTCTGCAGCTCACATTTCCCAGAATCAATCCCATAATTGCCTTTTCCAGACTCTCGTGCTCTTCATGTCCCCTTCCTTCCTCCACTATCCCCAAGCAGAGACTATTGCAGCAAAAGAAGAGGCTCGTGGCGAGAATGATTCCCTGTCCTCATAGCAGCAGTGCAAAGAGGTGGGCTTGATTCAGGTATGGCATAAGCAGGGGCAATGTGGATCTCGTGGCTCGAGCTGGGTGACAGGGATCCACAAATTACAATGTAGATTTACCCTGCACAGCTTAGCATCTCTACTTTTTTTTTTTTTTTTTTATCAGGGTATTTAGCACGTGGCAGACAGCAAGCTTGTCCACTGCTATTCACTGGCTGCCAGCGCCCATGGTCTGAACTCTGAGTTAAATGTGAGGTGGTTTGGCTCTTGATGGAAAAGGAGTCATCATCTCTGCCTTAACTGGTCACTGTGGGATAGGAGCATGTACACAGAAAGTCACAACAGAGCAATTCACATGCTGTCACTTCATACAGAGCTTATCTCACTGTAATTTGTTCATCTGCCAGGCTCTAAAGACAGTGTCTTATTGAAAGTTAATGGGATTTTGTCTCTTAAATCTTCACGTCTATAAGCACTTCAGAAAATTTTCCCATGGGCAGTAGTAGAGTGTTCTGAGGGAGATAGTAGTAGAGATCTGGGGATCTGCTGCGACTGCTCCATTTTATTAAAATGTGGTGATGCCTGAAAAATTCGGAAATATCTTGGCAAAAACGGCTATGAGACCCCTTCCTCTCAACAGCAGGAACATCCCAAGTTCTTTTTTTTTTTTTTTTTTTTTCATTTAAGTCCAGGATTCTTGTATTCTACTCCGGGAGAACACGCATATCATAAACCCTGTTTTGCTAGAGACTCAAACAGCGACAGAGCTCAAGTGAGTTCCTTCGCTTCCAGTATATTTTTGCTGCAACGGAGGATGATCTCTCAGCATACTTTTATGGATTTAATTCTACTTATCCTGCTCACACACACACACACACACACAAAGATACCATTTCTCTTCAAGTAATTTGTTTCGTTACATATTGTAATAATTTATCTGTCTGCTTCCTGCCAATTGGTGCATAGGCAAAAATGCTCGATAGCTCACACCAGATTGTTTTCAGAAGTATTATTTTCATCAATCAGTTGTTTTACAGTGAAAATTGAACCATGTGCTCCAGTTCTGTGTGTTTTCTTTTTTTTTTCTTTCTTTTTTTTTTAAGTGGAAGATAATGCCAGAGCGGAAGAGCTATCAAAATATTTTCTATAGATGGACTCTCTAAGCCATAGGGTCTTTTTCATGTATTCCCCCTGAAACAGTTGAATGTGGAGTTTAGACTTGAGCTTGGCTATTGCTCAGAACAGACCTATATTTGGAAGAAATGAGAGACCTGATGGATTTGTTTTGCCCAAGGCCTCACACTTTCCTTGGAGGGACTCCAGGCCCGCCCCCACACCCTTGTCTTTTCCAGTTCCTGTAGCAAGGAGAGAAAAAGAAACCATTTGGAGCCAGATTCTCCCACCCTTACACACGCTGAGTAGTACCTGATCTCTTGAGCAATCCCGGCGACAGAACCGAGCCTATTTAAGGTGCTATATGCTGTACCCAGAAAATAAGAGCAGGATTAGAAAAAACCTCTGTTGGTGTACTCGCTTTTTTTATTGTCTTAATGACAGTCAGCCGGCAAACACAGCTAGGGTAGGCTCCAGTGAAGCTTAGTAAAGCTTCAAAAGTAATGAATTTGGCTACTCAGACTTTTAAAAAGCATAACTATTCTTCCAAAGGAGGCAAATCTTTCCCTCCTTACTCAGGCAAAACCTACCCCAGGATAGCCATGTTTGACGCTCCCCTCTAAGGAGGCCCAAATTCTTCTCTTCTGATTCAGTGTAGTGACAAAGCAAAAGCCTTCAGGGTTATATCCTTATGAGGTACACTGGTCATGCTGCTCTTCCAATAGTCGTTCTTCCATTTCCTCACAGAAGCCAAGAAGTACCTCATGCTCCTGTCAGTCTAAGGCAGGGGTGATGGGGAAGGCAGTGGTGGGGCCTCACAATGAAAATCATGGCACAGAGGAAAAGGCACCAACCAGTAAAAATATGTCTTTTTGTCAGTTTGCATTTCAGCAGTTTCACATTAATCTTGCACAAGAAGGCTCCAAAGCCAAGTAAAACACATCTTGTGACTTGAAACTGAACTGATGAACTCCCCGTGGGTCCTTTGCTTATCCCGATAAACTTATTTTTCCTAGATGGAGTGCGTTTAGAACAAAATAGTGTATGTTATTAAATCTGTATTGTGTTGTTCTGTTATACATGGGAGAGTTAGTAAATTCAGTTCATGGGTTTGGGTTTGTTTTGTTTTTTGGCTAACCAAGTCTGTCCTCTACCAATTTTGGTCCACCCTCAAGCCTCCAGCTGCTTCAGTGCTTCCCTGCAGATTTACTAGGGATGCCAAGGGTACCACTGTGTAAGGAGAATACACAGTTATGCAATTTGGGGAATTTGGCAGGACAGGAAGAGGAAATTTAGGCAGGCCTCCCACCCACTCCCATGAGAAATAGTATTGTATTACAAGGCAGAGCTGTCATCCTCAGAAAGACCTTCTCAATCCCTTCCCTCTGGTAACCTTAACATTTTGACCTTCATACTACCTGGTGAATGTAAACCTTACTTAACCAATTAAAGAAATAACAGGGGAAGAAGAAAAAAAAAGGAAAAAAAAAGGAAAAAAGACCCTCCAAGAAAGAAAACTTCATTACACTCAGTTTCCCTTGTCTCTACTGATCCATGAAGGAAGATGCAAATGACAAAAAAGTAAACTTCCATGGAAATGATAGTGTATTCCTGAAGAAACCTAAAGCATGAAATCGCTCCATGTACAACTACACACATGAAGATCACCTTACAGCTGTGACTGAAACGCTGTAACTTACCCAGTAAATAATGACCATCAATTAACCACACACCGAAGTGTTACGTGACTGCTTTACCAGGAAATGAAGCTACCAGGAAAAACCCTCCAGTAGCTTTGCCTTATGCATCTACTGCAAAAACAGAAGGTTCTCTGGAGCCTGCTTCTGTAGATATCCTACAGCATGGAGAAATTCCAGCTGGCAAAGAAACAGAGGGGTATATACATACATCCCCAGTAATCTCACCCACCACTAATCACGAGTTTATACGTGGGCTTTGAGATTTAGCTAGAGGACATTACTTTGCAGCCTTCTCCAGCTGGCACATGGTCAGACGTTGGCAGAAAGGGTTACTGGCTGTATCGTATTAAATATACATTAAATTTGGGTAATGCTAGTGGCTGAGACCCAAAGTCAAAGCAAATCTCTAGCAGTCTCTCCCACCACACTAATTCTTCAGGGGAAGGAAAATCAGACTAGAACAGGAGTCTGGCTGAGAGCTGGCAGAGCATAGGGACAAGCAATGGGAAGGACCGGTAGACAGGCATAAACCACGTTTGTTTTGCATCTGCTGCTTCATTATATTTGAGAAACATTTTTGTTTGAAAGAGGAGCTTTATAGCATGAAGGAAGAAAGTTCAGACCTGTAAGAGTGTAGAGGATTCAAGGTCAGTTAAGACCTTTCATCTGTGCCTGAGGAGTGTTAGCTTTTACTGAATTAGACATTTACTTTTAGCATGGGGTTAGAAAGTAGAAAAGGGGTCTTTGGGAAAGAGTTTTTTACGTGGTGTGTGGGAAAAATGGAGCTGACCAAGCCTTGCTGCCCTGCAAGACACAAGAATCCTAAATTTTGAGAAGAGGCTGGAGGAGAAACTGAGCAGCTGGCCAAACACTGCTTCCCCAGCAAAAGACAGTAAAATTGTTACTGCTATAGCTGTATGCCAGGTTCTTTTACCCTGCTTAACATTTTTTGCCATGAGTTTTCTTTTGTCTCTTTATTTTAAATGTTATTTAATGATCCTTTTTATTTGTGTTTGCAAATGGGGAAAATGAGATCACTGAACATGAGAAAGTTTAATATTATTTTCCCAGGGTTTTGGGTGAAACTTATGCAACAAACGGACCCTCTTAAACTTAAACCTGGCACTTGCCAAAGGCTGTTAATACCTGGGAAAATGGTTACATTTAGGTAAAAGAAATGACAATTAGCAAAACAAAGCTCTGCTCCCATCTACAACCAGTACTGTTAGTCTTCAAGGTACGTCTTTCACAAAATTATTCATGATGGATTTAAGCATAAATTACTAAATATAAAACACAGCCCATAACACCTGCCAGGTACAGTAACTAGAAGAATCCTCCAGTTTGGAAGTCCTGTATCTGAATTGGCTGCTTTGTAACAATTTTGGATACCATTTACAGTTACATGGCTTATTTTAGCTGTCACTGAAGTTGTGGAGTTCGAGCATGGTGTGCCATAAAGCAGAATATGGTGTTGACTTTTGTGAAGTCAGTTTGACTGATCCCACTTACAGACTCAGAATCAACAGCAAAATTTATTTTGAACATGCTAATAGCTAAAATGTGGAAGTAAAAACAAAAGATCCATTTACAGTCATATCACTGGGCAGCATTTAGTACTTTCCACTTACATTTACTTACAGAGAAAAAACCCTGAACCATCAATACTGTAGAAATATCCCTTGAAGTGGTATACAGGCACACTTTAAATACTCTGACATAAACAGACAATTAAAATGAACTTCTGGAAGGAAAATATCTATTAATTTGATAATTAACAAATCCTGTCTTTGAAGAACATCTCACAAGATGACGCAGATGATCATCATTATGTTCTGTACAAGAGTGTTAGAAACATTCTCAATAGAACCCATAAAAAAAAAGGCCTGTTTTTAAGTATTTCCTGAATGAATCCCAAAACTGATGGGTTAGAAATGGAATGTGTGTTGGATGATGATATGAATTTTGTACAGTGTTTAAGTCTTGTACTTCAGACATTTCAATTTGTTTCTGACTCTTGCATTAGTTCATATTTCTTGGTTTAAATCTGAGTAAACAATATGACTTCACTCAATTTTTGTGTCTCTTGTGTCCTACAAAGGCAGGCTTTGTAACCAAATCTGAATTTTAGCCCCCTTTATGAAAAATTCGTTAGCTGCAGGGAGCTTGAGGAGGAAGGAGTTTCATAAATGAAACTTGGTAGTCCCCAATCATTATCCTTGGGCAGGAGACAAGTCAAAGGTTACCAGAATGGGCTTTCTAATACACATGTATCATCCAACAGTGCTACCAAGTGCATACACAGTATGGCAATAATTCCACTCCATCGCATTTCCAGTCAAAAAAATGGCTTAGAATGTCACCTGGTTGGGTTGTGGACAATCTATTCAATCACGTTTTCTCAGTACTTTGTGATACATCATTTGTTTCTGCATTGCCATCTTACGGAGTTAAATGGAGATAAAAATAGATAAAAAAACAAATGTGGGTGGAGAAAATTGACTTTCCTATTGCCTTGACGATTTGGCTAGGAACCAGACCAAAAAAATGAAGCAAAGAAAAAATGATGTCATTATGCAGAAAACTACAGAACACCTCACTCTTCAGTACTTAAATGGCAAAGATGGGTTGTACAAAGATTTTCTTGATGAATTTCTGCAAATTGTTCTTCACATCCCAACAGTTTACTAAAGCATTGAGACATTGACTAACAGCTGAAGAAACTAAAAGTTATTAGAGAGGATAGTTGGGCCCAGTATCATTCTTACTGATTCTCATAGTTCCGCATGCGAAGCTGATATAAACCGGAATTACTCCACTAGTTTCAGAGGAACTGTCTTAGGCTAAAGTACATGGCCCACTGTGTTGCCTGAGAATTCAGAAAAAGAATTTCAGGCTTCTTGTGCTTTCTAATATATCAGTTTTGAGATTATGGAATCCTGTTAATGTTTGCGTGCAAGACCAAGTAAGATAAATTTTATCATTTAGGAAATCAGGAGCAAGGAAATATAATATTTTACTTAAGGAGCCCTTACTTCCTTAGAAGTAAGGAAAAATGTACTACCGTAGCTGAGAACACCACCAAAACCCAGCAAGAACTGTTTTGCTCTGAGTTCCTCCTACAGCAGTATCACAGAGTCTTCTGCTAGAAAATTCTCTCCAGAGAAACAGATTCAGCATTTGTCACCTTACCAGACTTCTACCGTCAGTAAAGAAGTTGTTATTTTTGGCATGACATGAAAATCTTTAACTAACAAGATTTCAGTAGATGAAATTAACACATCTTTAAGATTAAGGTCCTTGGTACACAACCCATTTCTCCATGGCACACTGCTACTTCACGGTATCAGTCAGTGGAAGAGAGGAGCAAAGGGACAGCGGGTGACCATAAATGGGAGAGAGTCCTAGATTCATGGTAGTCCTGCGTAGCAGTTTTGCTGTGCTTGAGACAGAGTGAGGGGTGAAGGGTCCTGAATGAAAAGACCACTTTTCCATAGAGCTGGAGTGGAAGAGCACCTGCAGCACATGTACTGCCCCTTGTGCCCTAAACTTATCCTGTGCATCTGCTGCACCAAGAAAAAAATATATGTAATTTGGTCTTTCCTATCTCCTCTTAAGACAGAAGCTGGGACCAGAAGGGAGCTGTGATTTTTTGGGCAACAGGAGAAACAGGGCAGGGAAAAGTGCTGAAGAGAACACAAGGACTCACTCATGTCCCACAATACCTGTGGGCTGTATGTTAACCTGAAAGCAGAATTGAAGGATAGAAATGTTTTTCCTCTCTCTGCCCAAAAGGGAACAAGAAGTTGTACACAGGAGCATTACTTCTATCAGAACTGTGTCTAGAATAAAGAACATATTATGAACAGAATTACAAGGGTTGGAAAGGTCTTCTGGAGATTGCCTAGTCCAACACCTTATTCCGAGCAGGGTCAACAAGAGCAGGTTGCTCAGTATTGTGTCCAATCATGTTTCCAATGGACAGAGACTCCACAATCTCTCTGGGCAGCCTGTTCCAGTGTTTGAACCCTCTCACAGTAAAAAAGCTTTTTACGCTTAAATGGAATCTCCTGTTTTTCAATTTGTGCCCACTGCCTCTTTTCTTTTCACAGGATATTGCTGGAAAGGTCTGTCTCTGCCTTCTTCCCTTTCTCCATCAGGTATTTATACACATCGGTAAGATCCCACTCAGCCTTCTTTTCCAGGCTGAGCACTCCCAGCTTTTTCAGTGTCCCCCTCTGTGTCAGATGTTTTGATTCTTAAATGGTCATCATGCTCCTTCATTAGCCTTGCTTCTGTAAGTCCATGTCCTTGTACTGGGGAGCCCAGCCACTGGCTGCAGCACCGCAGATGTCATTTCCACCAGCGATGAGCAGAAAAGGAGGAGTACTTCCCTTCATCTGCCTGCAACAATATTCGTAATGCAGCCCGGGATACTGTTGGCCATCTTCGCCTCAAGGACAGATTCCTAGCTTATAGTCAACTTGTCCACCAGGACCCCCAAGGCCAATGGACCTTTTCTGCCAAGCTGCTTTTCAGCTGGCGGGTCCCCAGCCTGCACTTGGGCTGATTCTCCTCAGGGGTAGGATTTTACACTTCACTGAGTTTCCAGAAATTCCTGTCGTCTCATTTCTCCAGTGAAGAAGGCAGTGAGTTCCTCAGCCTTGCCCATATCCCCATTCAGCAGTACGCCTACATTTCTCTCAATTTTTTGTTGCGGATATGCTTGTAGAAGCCCTGCCTGTTGCCCTTTACATTCCTCACCAGATTCAACTCCAGCTGGGCTTTGGCATTCCTAACCTCATCCCTGCATGATATAACGTCTCTGTATTCCTTGTATTCCACCTCTTCTGTGTTTCTTTTTTATGTTTGAGTTTAGTCTGGAGCTCCTTGTTTCGTGCATGCAGGCCTCCTGCTGTCTTTTCTTGGCTTCCTGCACGTCGGGATGGACCATTCTTGAGCTTGGAAGAAGTGGTCCTTGAAAAAATGCTTGAATTGTCTTATGAATGAGGGGACAATGAGGGAGACGAGACAGAAGGAAAGCAGAAATAATTTTATGCCTACTGTTAAAGCAATATGTAACCATGTTAGAGACTCAAGTTAGAGACTCAAGTTCTTGTGCTTGCTCCAGTGGACACTTAATTTTCTGTGCAAAGAGAGCTACTCTAATAGAAAAGTAATTGAGGAAGGCTTGCTCTGTAACATCAAATAAACTGTGGGTTTGGACATGTTCTCCAGACATGGAAAGCCTCAGTTTGATTTTGTTTATCACATCAGACCACAGAGAGAATTTGGCATCAATATAAATCTGGATCTGTAGCTTCTTGACTACAGGAGGCTCAGTCCCTCAAAAGCTTTTGCCTTCAGCTATGTAAGACCCAAATTAGACCATACCAATCATCTTTGGCATGCAATTGAGATGTCTGAGCAACACTTGTTCTTCAAATCCTGCTGTAGCTCATGTGTGAGGAGGCACAACAAGACAACACATCTCCTCCTGATTGTGCAGAATTTCAGACCTGTAATGGGATTCATTCCATTTTAGGGAAAAGGAAGATAGGGTTTTAAATACACCTTCTTCTCTTGGAATTGTTTAGGGCACTTTATCCTGATGGGATGAAGAGGCTACCAATAATATTCTCATTAAGAGCATGTTCAGCAGCTGAACTTTTAGCTAGTATTCTGATTTCTATTCTTCCCTGAAGCACAGGACTGAAAGGCAAGAGAAATGCTGATATCAGAGCATGTGGAGAGGAGTTGGGACTCCAAGGTAATACAGTGCCAAAGGACTCATCAGCTGAGCTAGTGGGTAGAAGACAGTCAAGGAAGGTGAGGGAAGCTCTGAGTGCTGGAGTTCAGAGCAGATCCTATATAAAGGCATTGGTGCTGTAACATCATAAGAACACAGTTTCATTCCTACTTGCTTCTCCCTATATCCTAGAGGAGAATCATATGCCATCTCCCTTTGAGGGGTACCCTTCACCTGCTGTCACACCTCAGAGCTCCAGCAGATTTTTCACAGTCTGTTTGGCTTCTCTTGGCTCCCCGCATCCTAAGCTGGCTCATTCTGCAGGATTCAGGCTATACCTTCCTCGCCAGCTGGGCTGCCCACCGTCACCCCCCTCCCCTCCCCCCCCCAAGCAGAGGTGTATTTATTTTGGGGGGCCAGGGGACCCGCGTGGGGAGCAGCTCAGTGCTATTTGCCTTTTGTCCACGAGGTGGTAGCCCAGCATCAGCATCAATGTAATCATGGCGGCTGGATTCGCTTCTTCCCTGGTACCCGACAGACTCCTACCGCTCCACAAACGTTGACAAACTTCTTTCTCTTGTTAACTTTCTAATTAAAGAACAGCCTGATATAATAGGCCAAAGACATATGCGCCGAGACAGTAAATATTTGTGAAAATAAAGAAGAGATACAGAAATCTACTCCATGCCCAAAGCGTTATTTGGAAAGAATGAGCGGAAGGGATAAAATCACGTAACCCAGCGTTGAGATTTTGACTCGTTTCCAGAACTCCTGAGGCCAGCTATTATCAAATGCTGCTCAAGGGGGATGAAACTGGCTGGGCTGCAATGGCCCGTAACGTCACACTGAGTGGCTGCAGAATGCAAGATGGTAGAACTTGGCCTTTCAAGGCCCACCAGAACCCATGCCTAGCAGCTTGTAGGACCACGTGTTGGTCATCTCTGTAGTGAAATATTTAGGCTCTTTTCTAAAGCTAGTTTAGGTTATAGTTTTGCCTTTGGCAACACTACTACAGGCTTCAGACAGTCCCATCTACAACTCCCTCCCACTTTCCACTGCTCATTGCTGCCCACCACTCCTGGCAGCATGACTATGACAGATGAGGAAGCCACTTCAACATTATTCTTCTCTCCCTTACACATACTGCTTTTTCAGAGGTGTACTTCACAACACGGGCTCACAAACAGCTGTGCTGCCACTAATGAGTGGGAATTGTGCTTGCTGCAGGAGCTCAGGAGTGAAGTTAACTGGAGTTAAGCTCATGAACACTTTTTATCATGGTCCACGATAACGCTGACCATGTGGCTGTAGTTACCACCCATGGTGAATAAGATCTTTTGCCAGGATTTGTGTCTTATTTTTCACTCTGTTGTACCAAATGAGGTAAAATATCCTTTAAAATATATATTTCACATTAATGTTATGGATGTCACTACTTAGAAAGTTACTTAAAATATGTTTGAATTTTTCATACCATTATTACAATATAGTCAAGTTAAAATACACTTCATGAGGATTTACACATGCTTAAAAGCTCTTCATACTCTTAGGGCACAAAATAAAAGTCAGTTTTTAGAGTGATTTCTAGTTGTCAGTCTTTTGTTCAGGAAATCAGAGCATTCATATAAACCCTTTGAGCTGAATTCCCATCTCCAGTGAATTCTGCTCAATCCTGGGATATGTAAACTGATCAAGTACTGATTTTTGCTGGAGAGGAAGGGGTAGGAAGAGAGCTTTATCTCCTTAATTACTGTAGTCTTTATGTTCTTATGTGTGGTGTGAGTGGGGTTGTGGGTTTTTTTTTTTATTGGTTGGACTAGATGATCTTAAAAGGTCCCTTCCAACCTAGGTGATTCTGTGATTCTCTATCACATCATAGACTGTCTAATTTGATATCTCCTTTAGCAGGTTACTAAACAAAGTGGCTCTAACCTTAAATCCAAGCTGCTCGGCTTCTTACACATGGCTGAAAAGACAGAGTGTATTAATGTCAAAGAGATCAAAAGAAGGTTTGCAACCTAGTTGGTACCAGAACCTAGCACTGGAACAAAATTCCCAAAATGTTTGAGTGTATTTACCAGTAATTCTAGGTGGTCTCCCATCAAAGTTCTGGAAAATCCTCCTTAGTGTCACAGTGACTGCCCACAATCCTTACAACCAAGGCAAAGTGTTGCACAAACTACGCAGGCTTTTAGTTCCCAAGGGCATTACTACATACCATGGGTCTGACTATAATTCTTCATCTGTTACTGTAACTGTAGTAGGAGGTCTTTATTTATGTCACAGTACCCTTATAGTGTGCTGATAAAGTATTATGAAGTATTCCAAGGAATGGACATAGCTGTCTCCAAGAAATGGAACTGCTGTTCCAGTCTAGTGAAACTATCCAGTTGAGTGAAAATACTTATATTGATGGAAGCAATTTTGCCAGTGTGCTCATGCCACCGTTGGGGATATCACACTCCTGACAGACAGAGCCTGGCAAGAATTTGGAGCATAGACAGGGCCTTGATCAAATAAACAATTTGGAGTTAGAAACATATAGCAATGCTCCTTTCAAAACGCTTTTATTTACAGAAACATTCAACTGAAATAAAGTCTCTTAACAGGAGGTCTTGATTACTTTTCCATTTCCAAACCACACATCATAATGGGGATGGAATGTGGTTACCATAAATTGTTGGTTTACAAATCATCACTGACTTGTTAGCAACAGCTAGGATGTTAGAGTTAGAGCAACAGTTTGGATGTGATAAAATAGCAAAAGCCCATTTTTCATGGCATCGTTGGAATGAATATAAATGAATTCTTCCCAGAGATTCATTGTGGTGGTTGTGGTAAATAGCAAACTGCATATTTCCTGCTCATGTTGAAATCAATGGGAGTTTTATTATTGGCATCAGGAGAAGCGGGATTTGACCTTAACAGAAAAGAGAAGAGGAAAAGAGAAAAGGATGAGGAAAAATAAAAGAATGAGCCTGAGAGTTCTAAAATGACTAGCGATTCAGATGCCTGACTGGAGACACTTCAAAAGAGGAGTCTGAAAAGCAGAAAGTACCAACAACCTGAAACTGGGGCCCCTTTTTATTTGGATTCCCTTCCAAATTTTCCTTTGAATTCTCTGCTTGTGAACTTTGAAACTGAGGAATAACCAACACTAGTCACTGCTGAAAATGCAGATTTTCAAATTTTCCTTTTTCTTGGAAATGTTTCTGCCTCTCTAATGGCACTGAAGAGCTCTCCTATTGGGTTTTGGATGAAGCCTATAAAAATCAGCAAAGGCATTCTTTCAGGGAAGCCAGCACAAACTTTCCTCCATGCTTCTGTTTGAGTCATGACATAGATCACTATCAGTCACTTAACCTTGCTCAAACAAAATCCACATCTGCTAATAGACAGAATTAGCAACCCTTACCTCTGTGATATAGGCAAATCTTTACAAGAGAACTCCTGCATTAAAAATAGAGGCAACAAGAAGCTCTGGCCCCAAATAGGTCACTATGCTTGCTTAACTAGAGGTAAAACTACTCATTTTTTTTTATTTTTCCTCAAGTACTCTGTAAAAATAGACTAAACCAAACAGAATAACAATGTATACATTCTCACCACATGGTACCTCACATCTCAAACTTATTTCCTTTATCAGGTGTATTCAAAGTACTCACCAAGGTCACAATTCCTAAATATAGTTGTTTAAATATTTAAAAAGAATGAGTGAAATCTGGTCCTCCAAAGTCAACAGCAAAACTTCTAATGACTTCACATAGACCAGAACAGATGCTTAGCTGAGTAAATTTAATATCAGTGGGGTGAGGATGATCTCTATTAGCTGAACAATTAGTACTTGCTTACTCAGATTTTAACACAACAAACATATAAACATCCTTCCCAAAGTATAAAGCCCCTTAAAAAACAGTTAATGAGGGATGCCTACAAAGATATGAAGAGCAAATGCAAAGAATAACTCTCCTACCCAACAGAAGTATTGGTCCATTTGATTGATGGTTTATGCTTCAATAGCCACAAACTGCATTTCCTGAAAGTCTATATCCAAGGACCCTGACCCTTAATGTTCACCAAATTACTCATCACGAACCTCCTTTTGGACCTTCAGACTGGCACACGAGTTCTGAAAATGATCATTCTGAGCAGCTACTCCTGACCATGCCAGTAAAGAATTTGGATAATGTATGAGTGTTTCAAATAAGATCCTAAGCGGGATGAATTTAACCTTTGCTAACAAAACCCGAAATTGCAGTATGCATTAAATGGACTCTAACATATGGGGAGAGAGAAGCCAAGTCCAATATCACCATGGCTTTTTTTAAGTTAAAGGGCTAATGCAGTTCGTTCTTTCCTATCTGATATTACTTTTTGGTTCTTTATACAAAATTCTCATTAGCTGCAAGACAGTCCTTTAAATAACATGTGTTGTCCCAGACAGATGAGGAAGGTTTGTGAAGGAAAGTTGTGTCTAATAAATGTCATTTTTCCTTAACAGAGTCAGACATTGTTGAGCTCTAACATGTAAGAGCAGATGATCCAACTGAGATTATCACAGGAAATCCAAGAGGAATTTAATCCAATCCTTTGAACTTTCAGTAAGATTTCTTAACTGTGAAGTACACAAAGAACTATGTTGACTATTGTCATATTTGGCTAGAGACCCCTCATCTTACCAAAGTATTCTCTCGAAAATGATCCTTTATCCCCAAAGTGTTTCTGATGTTGCTTGAAAGAGACAACAAAAACAGTTGAGACTGATTTTGGAGGACAGATATATTCTGTGTTCTAGAAAATCCTAACCTGTCAAAAAATTCACCCTCCCAAAGGTATTTAGTGCTTCTAAGAAGATGCATTTAAATGTATTAGTTTCATATAGCTTTTGCCTGGACAACTTATCCCGAATGTAAAGACTGGAGTACACTAGGTGTCTACTGAAGAGGTAGACCCATTCCCTAGTCTAATAATTCTCATTCCTCCAGAGTGGAACAGAGGTCTTGCGTCCAAAATGGCACAATACATGCGTTTCACAACAAGAAGACTTATCTTCCTCATCATGTCCCTGCTCTGCAGAGGATTTCAGAAACAGCACTGTATCCAAATTCACTACTCTCCCCCTAACAACTGGGGTGTTCAAAAGAGAACCATTCAAAGTAGTGTCTTGGAGGTGTGTTGGTCTCCTTTTTTGGAAGTGGATTTTGTTTCACTAGTTTGATTTAATTACTCTGAATCATGAAAATTTATTATTTAAACTCTGAATAAGTCTGGCCTATGTTTTTACTGAGTGGTACAATAGCCCAGACTCGTTATGAATTAAGGTACTGCCACTAGATGAATTTCACAATTTTTCAATATTTGTCTACATGGCAGACAGAATGGTTTTGTAAGGTAAAATTACCTAACTTAAGCTGCCTTGCTTGTGCACTGGTAGCTCTCTCACTGTGCCAGAAGGGAGCTCAGTAAGGGCTACTTCTCCCATCTTGGGAGAGTTTTGTAGCCTCTGCTGCACTGTCTGCTCCCGTGACCATACTCTCCCTGGTGGTGCTCACCTGCAGCCGGACAGGCAAGTCATCTGCTTTGATGTCTCAGTGGAATCAAAGCTCAGTCTTAAGATGATCTAGTGTGGTCCATTGTACTACCAGTTAATAAAGTATTTGCCTGACCTACATCAGTTTTGATTAAGAGCAGAACGCCCTAAAACCCAGACTTGGGACTCCAGGAATTACATATCAGAATATTCAGAGATATTTAGAGGCTGTGCAGAGCTTACATAGCAAACCAGGTTGCTTTTGACTGTACTAAGATGCAGATATAACAAAGTCATTTTCTCTATTAGGATGTTTAGAGGCAGTTTACCTTAAATCTGTACTTTCTATATGTTTGCCAGTGACTGAGAAGTTCAGCTAGACATTCTTTCAGGATTACCCTATCCACAAGCACATCCACATCCCCACTTGCTCCTTTAACTACTGCTCTTTCCTTGGCCTTAACTCTAGATTAAGGAACTTTCACATTTCAGCATTCCAGGGTTTAAGAGAAATGTTGAAGTGCTTCCCTAATAGCCAAAGTTAATGCAGGGAACTACTTACAGCCAAGCGGTAGGCTAGGGGCAAGGTGCATGAGAACTCACTTTTGGGATATGCCCAGAGAGGCTCTGAGGGGTCATCTTAGCCAGCAAAATCCTGAGAATGCCCACGAAGTTGACAGACTCTAGAAACTCCTGTGGAGATCAGAAGATGCTTCAAACTGAGTGCTTCTTAACGCTGCTTGGTGGATATAATAGCAACTGTTCAGGCATCTGGTAGCCTTTGGCTACGTGCTTCCTAAATAGTGTATAGTACTGCATACTGCTTAAAGAGCACAAAGGCTGTTGGTATGTGGTTTTTAAACAATGCCCAAGCCAGAATGTGGTATTCAAAACCCAATGTGTTTCTAATGTATGTAGACATTGTTGTTACTAATATCTAAATTATAACACACACCCCCCATACCTTCCAAACAGAGTCCAAAAGCACCTATCCTTGCCAGGGACAACAAAGTAACCCAGATTTGGAGTTTCTCGGTCAAGATAATTTCGAGTCATGACATTTCTTTAAAATAAACATTAGGAAATTATCCAAAAAGTGAGATCACACCACTTTTAAAAGTATCTTCCTATCTCCCAAATGATTTGCCTAATATCAGTCAAGTTTTCCTGAAAAATTTTAGTCTGACATAGAAGTTTGCCTGTGAGATTTCAGGTGGATTAATTTCAGCTTGAAAAAATCAGGGTGGGATTCAAAATCAAGCTCATAATGGAAGATCTTACATCAAACTAAACTGTGAAAGAAAGAAGCATCTCTCCATCTTGTATTTTCTTTTAGCCAGAGCTAACAATAACTTTGTCTCTGCTACTGAACAGTTGAGCCAAAAAAACAGAAAGACAAAAGCCAAAGACAAACCAAAAAGACAAGAAGCAGAGACAGCAAAGAACACAGAGGGAGGGAAAAAAAATCTACCCCACATACAAACATCACTCTGAAAGCTCAAAGATAAGAACAACAGCCTCTGTAAAAGTCAGTTTTGACATTAGGAGATGACAGAAGCAGCAGAGATGGCAAAGCACCTAACCTGACCTACCATCAAGTAAAGCTAATGAAAACAAGATGGGAAAAATAAGGGAAGTTTGTTACTTAAAAAGAAGAAAAAAAAAGAGAAGTAATTTTTGACATTGACAGTATGCAAACCAATAAACTCTTCAGATGTTGGATCAGGTCCATATCAAAGTAACTCAGCCTATAATTACACGAGAATCAAAAAATGTCAAAACACAATAATAAAGACATTATGGAGTGCTTTGTCTTTTGTGGAGCAATCACATCCACACCACCAAATAAGGGAAAAAGTTAAATAGGAGATCAGCATAACAATTACAAGAAAGGAACCATAATGGATGGGAATGAGCAGAAAAAAGGCAGAAATTAGCAGCAGTTAATAATAAGGGGAAAAAGAAAAAAAAAAGAAGAGGCTGCCTTGTGCTAGACAGGTACCTGAGAAAGAGCTGCAACAGACAGTCATCTCTAGAAGAAATCTCCATATCTAAGTTTGAAGAGAAAGAAATTATCTCCCATCGGTCCAACTAATATCATTAGAAAAAAGTACAAGCATGCCTTCAGAAATACAGGCAACCTTCAGGCATGAAATGGAAAAGGGTTTTATATGCCCTGAAGGCTGTCTGATTTTCCAACAATATAAACTGGAGTAATAAACATATCACCTCTTCCACAAAACTGATTTTGTCTGTATACATAGCCCACCATAGCTGTATCAATGCAGTCACTGAGAATTCCCAGAGCAGAGGGTCAGATACAAATTGATCCAGCTGAACTGAATAAAGTGGATGCATATCAGTTTTCTTGTGTTGATAAATCACTTCAGGATCTGGCCAGTAGCTTGCTTATTCCAAATTGCTTGCTCCCAAACGTGCTCATAATTTACCTACCTTTTCTCCTATTGAAGTGAGTGGAAGCATTAACCTTTTGCTTTGGTGGGAGCGGGATGAGGCCAGCCCTAGGTTCTTTGAAAAATCTTACCTATTTCAAAGAAAAAATTCTCTGCCTTATAGGTGTGAATCTCACATCATTTAAAAAACAGGCAAGAGAGTGCATGATTGGCCTCCTTGTTTGTGGGTATAACATCGATTATTTCTAATATTTCTTCATTAGACTTTGAACTGTATATCAAATGCAAAGAAACAGAGAACAGGAAGTATAAGCAAAGTTATCACTAATTTCTCTACCCAATAGCAAATTGGAAGGATCAAAAGGCAAAAAACCCCAATCAGATAAAACCTCCTATGCCTTCAGATTGCACATTTACACAAAAGGGATAGCAAATTTCTGTCCCCCAAAAGCTACTCCTTTTTCTTCCTGAAAGCACCTCATTTAATCTTGGATCATAAATAATAATCCTGAACTTCCTAGACCTACTACTGCAGTCAACGGGAGTTTTGAAAGTGCACGAAGCACGCACTGGGCTAGAGCCTCGGGCTGTAAGATCCAAGTCCAAGTCTATGCCTTTTCCTATGCCTGAAAAGTGCCCTCAATTTTATGGGTAACCCATATAAACAATTGAAGTAATTGTGGTGGTCTTACATAGTTTAGATTGTTTGCTTTCCACTCCCCAATCTTGTGATATGAACAGAGCTTTTAAAATGATCTCTTATAGTTGGGGCCAGTCTCGCTGTAGAAAACTCCGTACGAGCTGAGAACCAAAATGCAGTCACAGCTCCAAACAGCTTGGGGATGAAATGAATTCTTTGTCTATCCTGCATCCTAAATGCATCCAAATTATTCTAGTATCCATATATCTATGTGGACCACTTAACTCCCTCTTGAACTCTCCTTAGTGCTTTAAATTGCTTGTCAGCCACATGTGAAAATCTCTACCTCATGTAAAATTTACATCCCAGGGCTTTCCATCTCTGATTTCTCTCGGCAGCAAGGTTTCTTCTGATTTCGGTGCCACTGGAATGATGGGACCGAGCTGCTCCTGCCTTTTGCAAGGATACTCAGAGCTGTGTGTGGAGGAGAAATGTACTCATTTCGGCAGTCCCTTGTTTAGTGCATTGGCACGGAGGAGGGGGAAAGCTAGCTGAGATAACAAGGTAACATGATTGCTGCTGCTGGCAAGAGGACAGATGTCAACATTGCCTCTCCTTTTCACGGAAACATACCTGGCTTTATGAAGAATAGGTTAGCAAATATTTTAATACAAATAGTAACCTCAGCAGAGCTGCCAAAGCAGGCTCCAAAGAGACTGACTTGTTTACAGTCTGGATCAGTGCCTTAAAACCTGACGTGCTTGTTCAACAGAAAATTAACCCCAAAACGGGTATCATCATTGCTGCAGGGAGAAGCTCCAGAAAGATAATATCCTAACTCTCTCCAGCTGAACTCAGGACATTGTCCACTTTTTATCACATCAAGTGCCCTTGTAATCATTCAGAATAAACAAGCAAATAAAGAAGTGAGGTATATCACATGTGATAGTTTGGGTCACTGGGACTGCGTAGATGTTTGGATGTAGCCCAACCCCCTGCCTTCACTTGAATTACTACTGGAATCTAACTTCTTGCATTGTTTTAAGAGACTAAATTGTTCTCTCTATGTACTTTGGTCATCCCAACTCAGATGTTATCTTTTCCTTTCCCACTCTAGTTTTTGGCTACAAAAAATATGCATGAAGAAGAGTGCTGAGAAGAGCCTTTTTTTTCCCCCAGTGGCAGAGTGTATGTGTATGTGTCTATGGTACCATTCTCCTTCAAATGTCTTTGACAAAGATTGTCATTTATGAGGTCATTTGTTTAAGAGGTTATAGTGATTCTCAAGAAAATGAATACAGCTATAGGTTTGACCTTGGAAGTAACACTGGAAATACCAAAATGGTGTAGGTAAAAAGGGAGAGAAGAAATTGTTTCCAAGTTACTGTAACCATTGAGTATCAGATGAGAACTTCATAGGTAATGGTCACTGATCTAGAAAAGTCACTCTGCACAGGTGTCAAATAGCTATCAAATTTCTTGGAAGATGGAGGGAAAGACTGGTCCTGGAATTATTATGCAAAGGCCTGTAATGCTGGATTTACCAACAGAGACCTAGGTCAGCTTTTGTTGCATAATTCAGTTGATTTTGAGCAACCCCATGGGAGAAGAAGAGAGTGACATGATGTGGGACGAGTAAGAGCCAGGGCTTTCCTATATGACCTGCTGGTCTCATGGTGGGAGGCCATGCATTGTGTCTCGCATCCTCCAAGGAGGTCAGTGACAGGCACTAATGTGGCACCTGCTAAGTCAAAACAAATGAGAGTGCTGTTTTCCATGCCCGTTACCTGGTATGTCAAACTCCGCTTCTCAGGGACAACTTGATCTCAGACATCCATATCGGTTGTAAACCAAATTAATTGCATTTGGATTTCATGAAACTTTTTACTGAAATTAGAAAAATAGGATTTCTTCTATCCTACAGACTATTGCCATTGTGATCCCTAACTGCAGCCATTCATGAGAGGTCAGTATTGAGGGACTGCAGTTGTGGTCATAGAATCAATGGTTTGGGTCGGAAGGGGCCTTTAATGGTCATTTAGTCCAACCCCCCTACAACGAGCAGCGACATCTTCAACTAGATCAGGCTGATCAAAGCCCTGTCCAACCTGACCTTAAATGTTTCCAGGAACAGACATCTACAGCCTCTCTGGGCAACCTGTTCCAGTGTTTCACCACCCTGATTAGAAGGCCCTTTTAGGTGTTGAAAGGTTCTAGAAGAAAGGGTGAACCTAAGGAGTTATTGCTTAGGTCAAAGGAGATATTAATTTGTGATGACAGAGGAATAGTGGCACTCTTGATGACCAGCATGAAGGCACATGACTTACTGCTCCATTCAACTACTCTATCAGAGAACTTGTAGCTGGACAAGGAGGCTTCCTAGGACTGCAGCAATGTCATTTATTTTAGGGATAGAATAACAGTCTCTGTCAAAGTGGTGGGCTATTGTTAAGAATGCAAAACTGATGCAGCCTGTAATTATCAGGTCACAGGAAGGGTGGGGATTAAGCACATAATCCAACTAAGGTTTTGGTGAGACCTGAAAGCACATACCCACTTCTACTGAAAATACCCGACAGCACCTTTTCTATGCTGAAAGTGTAATAGAATGCAATGAAAACTGAAAGGTTTCCCACCATCTCCTATAAAATTTTTAAAAGAATTGTATCTCTTTTGTAGAATTCTATAACTGTTAAAAACAAAACCAGAAAAAAGAGCATTGCTTCCTCTTCTGTCTGTATTTTTAGAGTACTATCTGTAGAAACTTATTAGAGCCAACCCTACTAAATTCCTCACAACTGTCCCACAAGGGTGGTTCTTAAAGCGAAAAAGAGAAAAGTGCTGGCAGTTTATGTAATGACTGTTTCACTTATACAATCTGAGGGGCTATCTAGGAAGTTTAACAGTATACAATTCTCTGGTGGCAAGAATTAAGCTGGAGAAATTTCTTTACAAGCTCAGCCTTGTTAATCTGCGTGTCCTACTGTACACCCTTGTCCCATCTTTCTCTCTGCTCCCGAGAAGGCAACAGAAAACCTCATTCCCTTCAAAAATGACAGACTGAACTGGAATGCAGTATTTGGATGACTGAGAAAACACATACGTTTTACGAGAGCTGCTTCTAGGTCTGTTCTGCTGGAAGAAAACATTTGCCTACTAAAAAGTCTGGTCTGGTTCAAGCGGCATAGTAAAATGTTCCCTAGCTAATCCTTGTTCCATTCCCTGCCTTTCCTGTAAGTAGCCCAGCTTCCTAATCTTTTCTATTTAAACTCACAAAGGGGAAGAGTCTCCTCCTCTCTCCCTTGCACCATACATGATCTGGACCTCTGGGCCTTTAAATGCCCAACTTGTACCCCTCTTGCCATTCGGCGTATTAACAACTCTGCACCCCTGTGCTATTTTCCCTCCTCACATGTCTGGTACAAAATGTGAAGCATCCTCGTGACCTTTAAACATCCTGCACGGCTCTCCATCTCCTCTTCACGTGATCCAGACTCATCTCCACCTCCTGTTAGAAAATCCTGTGCGTGCACCTGGCTTGATTACATCAGCATATATGCACACAGCTGAGCTAACACGTTTCAATGAATCTACTGCAGAAGCAAACGGAAATGAATACCTCTCTCTCTGTCTGCAGTCCAACAGTGCCTCTCCTACGGTATCAATTTGGCATGAAATTAGAGTTATCTGTAAATCTGTTTTCATCGTTACCTGAATGCTCTGACGCTGACGAGATTTTTGATGGTAGCCACTTAAAACTGAAACTATTTCGGTTCCTTATGGTTGAAACATCACCTGCTATGCGTGTTAAACTTTTTTGTCTCCTTTTCTCAGAGATGAAGTCACTACATATTCCAGGAGTAATGTATGAACACAAGAAGAATTGCACGAGAGATCCAAGATACAGACTGGACACTATAAGCTACTACAAAATTTACCTTAAATGCAGACAGCCCAGCAATCATATTTATCAAGATCTCTGCTAGGGACATTGCATTTTTCAGTGCTGTTTTTCTGTACATAAGTGGATAATAGCTGTTTCTTTAACCTGGACAATCAGCATGCAGGAAACAGGAGGAAAAGGCCCCAGGATCCTATAAATATGCATGCACAGCAATACATTCGAGCTGTAATCCTGAGTATCACAGTAGAGCATACACTGTCCTTTTTCCTTCAAGGGTAGAGGGTTCCTGGATTGGAGGGCACTGTAAATAACTCCTGACTACCGCTGAACAGGACAAACCAGTGAGCAGAACTGCAGGTTCATCACAGGCACCAGTTCGCTGAAGGAGAGCAGCAGGGTAGGAAAACAAGTGTTATTAGGAATAAAACGTCTGCTCCAGATTCTTGTTCTGAACTTGACACCAGAGTACCAGCAAAGTCTCCGTGGGAGAGTTTGGAAGACTTCAATTCATGCCTGGTGGAGCAAACAGCAGTTGTAAAATCTCAAGAGACGAGGGCCACCCAGAGTGTGTCAGTTTATCAACTGGACAGCTGCGGTGTGTCTACAAATGCCAAACCATAAGCATATTGGCAGGGGAAGCAGGAATTGTGGCCAGCACGCAGAGAAGTGGCTCCTGAGTTTCTGAATTGCCTGCCTCTCAGAATACACTTACGGTCCAGGCCAGCCTGCCAGCTCCGTGCAAGACTACCGTGCAGCAGGCCAGTGACATAAACACGCCTCACGCCTGGCTTCACAGCCTTTGGGAAGGTTTTTCCTAATGAAAAGGATGGAGGTTGGGAATATTGTAGCGCTCCGCTCACCTCCTTGCCTTGGGTAGGGTAGCAAGGTGACGAGGCTGTTAACTGGAAAGATCCTTATGCTCTTATCGCTCCTCAGCTAGAGGAACAGCCCTTTGGGAGCTACAAGCAACGTAAAACAGGGACCCTCCAGTAGCAGAGGAACCACGGAGGGATTTGATAAAATACTCTTGGTCATGGGAGCGTGAGCATAGCAGTAAAGCTACTCTCGCACACACACAGTGGTCTTACCACAAAAGAGAACCCTGTGAGTTCAAAAGGGTCAGCTGTTGCTGATGGCTGAGTTTTCCACCCACAGAAAAAAAAAGAAAAAAAAACAAAAAGAAAAAAACCCAAAACCTGGAAAGCAAAATAAATTAATCCCAAGAGGAAGGCAGAGAATCATGCCTCGAAGAACAACTTGGGCTACGGTTACAAGATAACCAACGTCAACAACAAATGGGAGGCAGACATGCAGTAGATTAAATATTGAATGAAGTGTTACCCAAAACATACATATTTTACATCAGCCTTAGGTGTCCTTCAGATGCTGTATAAGCTGTGATACTTATGATTATTGGTGTTTATAGTAGTAATAGTAGCAACATTAATATACCAATAGCTTTGAAGGGATAAACTCTATTCCTAATGAATTCCTAGTGGAGTTCTAGTGAATCCTAATGGATTCCATCTAATCCTAGGTTTCATTTTGTCTGGATTTTAAGCCTCTGACACTGGAAGTAGGGGCAGAGGATTATCCAGGCTTCTTTAAATCACCTCTTCCCTGAAAATATTGGTAAACAGTCTCAGGGTGTTACATCAACCAGGAACCAGATACTGGTGGTGCCATTTTAATGGAACTATTGGTAAAAGATTGCAGCAATTACTCAAATGTCCCAGACTCCAGCTTAAACTGATGATCATGACTGCAACATACAGAACGACACAGACCGATTTAAAAGTGTTTCCCAAAGATGAGATGAATCAACACATGGTTCACATCAGGGGGCTGGACTACATGACCTCTAAAAGGTCCCTTCCAATCCAAACTGTTCTATGATTCTATCATCTCTGCTGTTGCATAGGCATCCTGGAGCTGCAAATTTGAGTGATGGGCGTTGGCCCCATTAGGGAGCAGGTGACGATCTGGGATAGCAGGGGACACCAAGGTATGTGCTAGTGAGAGAATGAGCACTGACACCTGTTCAAAAATAGTGCTGCTGGCCCAGGGAGATCCTGTAGGTAGGTTTGAGGGAAGACAGGCAGGGCTGAGCAGGCACCAGCTGTGATGGTGTGCACGGTTGCTAAGTGGCACCATGGCACTAGGTGAGGACCTGCCACCAGAGTATTCTGTAGTTTTCTGGTTACTCAGTCAAGTGGTTGTGAGGAAGATGTAGATCACCTAAACAATGTGGTCCTGCTACTCAGCTGGTGAATCCTTTCTGCTCTCCAGATCGAGTGGAAGTAGGACCATCTGGCATAGGCTGACTCTACTCATCTTACTCCCTGGATCTTTTGTCATAATCACCAGAAAAGGATGAAAAAAAAGAGGGGAAAACCACAAAACCAACCTCACTTGTTTGACTTTACCCATAAATACCACACCTATTAAAACAGGTCTGCTACTGTGCTACTGAGGTCAGAGCCAGCAGTGAATTTTGCAGGAAAAATGCAAACAGAAGGAACTTGTAATTTGAAACTTTCATGGCAATACCCAGGCACAGCCTTGCAACAAAAATCTATCGTACTAGTTACAGTGCACAGCTGCAGGTTTTATTAGGACAACTCTAACAGGACAGGAGAAGAGGGAAAGGGTTGCTAATGAGTCATTAACGAGATGCGGCCACAAAGAAGATGACAGCTATGACTGCAGCATGTCTTGCTAAAGAAAGGGAAGTATTAATGTCACTGCAAAAAGCTTTGGCAACCCTCCCTTATGAATACAATACAATTCTGACCACCCATGTGTAACAAAGATGTATTGAAAATGGAGCAGGTACAGAGAATGACCACCCAGCTGAGAGTCTGCCTTGTAGAAGAGGACCTAAACCAACAGGTTATTCAGCCTAGCAAAACAGAGGCTCCTGGATGTCCCGATGATTGTAAGTTCATCAGATGTAAGGGAAGGTGTAAAAGTAGATACAGAGAAAAAATTTGAAAATCTAAGGAGAGTAACAGTGTCGGTGGTTGTAAATTGGCTAGTGCTAAATTTAGGCTGGAAATTAGAAGGTTTAAAAATTTTGGAAGAACGCGAGTGGAGCTTTGGTGCTCCTTTCCCTGCATTCCCTACTCTCCGTCCTTCATGATACCCTCTAGTTTTTATTTCTACCCAGGCAAACCTGACCCAACAGCACATACTGGTTATCTGATGCAACAGTGTCCCCAGTTTCCATAGTTCCCATGAAATTATACTCCATAAGTAGTAGCTGTCCTTCTTTGCACCCGGACTGAGCAGTTTTGCCCTACCCTATATCCTATAATCCGGAGTAGAGTTGAATGGATCATGTCCCATCCCATTCTGTAACAAGGCATTTAGGTTCACAGAGCAAACCAGTACTTTTTTCTTTCTTTTCCCCCAGATATGTTAAAAAGGCAAGTCTTAACAGAAAAACCACTGTGATTTCCCCTATAACAACAAAAAAGACATAAGGAGAATCAGATTTTTAATAAAGACACAGAATTCTACATAAGCACTGAAGATAGGCTGGATGCTTTTAAGATTATCCACCATCAAGTAAAAAAAATTGTTTGCTGCTAGCTACCCCATACCAACTACTGAAATATCATTTATCCATTCTATGCACTGCTTTAATCCCTACCACACATTATAAAATGTAATACTAAAGATAAAAACCCATCAACAGCAACTTCACTGCTTTCAATACATATGCTTTCTACTCTTCTAAGGACCAACACCAACATCTAGATTAATCTTTAGTTATTTGCAGTAGCAAATCCTTATCATTATTCTGAATTCTGGCAAAAACTCATATAAACAGAGACTAGCATAAGAATATTGAAATGCATTTTATTTATCTGCATGGGAACTTGATATTTTGCTCATAAACATGGGAACTGTCATATTTAAATATTTCTCTAGTACAGTCATAAATCTCTCTTATAACTGAATGTCTGAGTCTAGCTTTCTCTTTGAACTTTATCTTGCTTTTATGGAAATGTATTGTCTATGTTTTTGGTTTTTTTTTTTAGTTTAGTTGCTTGTTTGTAGTTTTGTGTACTGTCTGTGCTACAGATGTCTGGGACTTGTTAGGTATTCCTATGTTACAAATGAAGACACTATATCTACAAATATAGGTATATACAAGGACTTACACTGGAAATATTATATCATCATCCTGATTCCAAATCCAGTGAAGTCAGAGCAGCTTTTGCTCACTCCATATATTTTTACTTAGGTCTTCTAAAAGAAATTGGCCTGAGGCATAAAGCGTAGATAAGAACTTCATCTTCTTTAGGGCGACTAATTTGAAGGCTTCATTTAAGCCACATACTACCTATGGAGCAAAAAAACAGTTCTGCAACTGAGGAAAAAAACCTCTGCCATGTATACAAGATCATAAGTAATAATACCTAATTCCTTTTTTCAAAGAAAATTATTCTAGATTAGGAACTTCCAAAGAAAAAAATGAGATGTCCACTGATCTAAAATTAGTACTAAAAAAATGAACACTCAAACTATTTTGTTGATTTATAAAGAAAAGCAAATATTCTGTCCTGGTTTCAGATTTTAACTGGTTTCAACGCAGAAAGGCTCAGGGAAGGGTATGTTTAATTGCCAATATTGTGCCAGGAGGCTTCTGTGTAATTATTAGTCTAAACAGAAGCCCATATAAATAAATCATATGCAAATGTGCTCTCTCAGAAGCTTTGAGTGGCAAGAGTTGAATTAAATGCCAAAGAAACTTTTTGGGAGAGGTCCATGAGAATAACTGGGTATTTTTGGACGTGATATAATTTGTTCTTTCATCCTTTACATAATGTAACCTTCTGTGTTTCAACTGGATTTTAATGCACGAGGCCTTGTTTCTGCATACATGGTTAAAAGGGCAAGGAGACCCTCCAATGTCACTGGAATTATCTGTGCCTTCCAAATAAGTTAGGAAAGATGAGAAATTTTCTCCAAGCTTGATCATTATCAGGAAGTGGTAAAGGGGAAATCTGTTATCATGTTACCCCCTTAAGCACAGAAGTTTTTTCAGTGAAGATCAGCTTTTAAGTCTCCCAAAGCACAAGATTATCTTAATCTCAGTGTGCTCTTTTAAGGTTTGCCCAAAACAATTCATTACCTTTCCCATGAATTAAAACCCTGAGCTTTTTTTTTTCTTACTGTAAAAGGGGATCTAGCTAGAAGTGTGTAAAATGCCATAGTTTAGTTCCTACTGACAACATGCAAACATAATCACCTACTTCCATAGGAATATACTCAGCCTGTATACCACTGACACGTTTCAACTCATGGAATGATGCTTTAATGAACTCTTGAACTCTCAAACTCTCACATTTGCTGCATCCTATTGTAGTTAGTAGGGCAGGGAGCAACTCTGAGACTCTGGGGATCATATCTGAAAATGTTAACACTCATAACAAGTTCTGCCCCAAGACTGAGATTAGTAGATAAAATATTTTTAAAAATGCCTATTTTTCCCTCATATATACAGTTCAAGTGTAATAGCAAACTCAAGAAAGCTGTTAGAATGTGGTCCATTCTGTCTAACGTGTAGGTCTGGTGAAATTCCTGTGTCTCTAACTTGATGCTATAGAAAAGAAAAAACAGAAGAAATTTCACTACTGGGTCTCAAAAAAAATCTAGTGCAGGAATCCAAGAATTTCCCTCTTTATGCTGTGGTACTGTTCAAAAAAATCAGCAGAAAGAAGGGAAATGGTGATATAGTGCCATTTATTATATACTGCACCAATAGCAAGGGCCTGGGAAGCCAGCCAGTTACACAGGCAGGTTCTCCTGTAGTCTGTATGCTCAATACATCTTCTCTCCTGAAATCTTTACAATTTCTATAGGGAGGTTACTTTTTCACTTTCTCTTCTGCTGTCCGTAACCAAATGTTCTAGTGCCAGACAGCATTGCTGGCCACAAAAGGATAATAAGAGCATTCATAAGTTCATAAAATGAATGGATACTAGTGCTAAGAAACAAAAAGCTGAAAGAGAAAAAAAAAACCCTCTATTAACAGCACCAGAGAAAGCAAGTTCTCCATGCCCAGTATCACTGTAAAGCCTATTTTACCATAGTTTTTCAAAGGACTGTATCACAAGCCACAAGTCCTGGATAATGAGGTAGGTTATCTCTGGCAAAAGTGAAGCCTGTTGGGAACTGCCGTACAAACTCTGCTGGCTTACTGAGGTAAGTGCCTTGTTATCCGTTCTGACATAAAGGAGGTGGGAGTGATCCCCCAGAGAAGGGCTCCAGAAGACAGGCCGAAAAATCTGGCGGAAGGAACCCGACAAGCCTGGGGAATTGGCAGAATATACGTGAAATTATGGCTAACGCACAGATTAATAACAAAAGCCCAGAGCAGATGGATTCCTGCAGCTTGGGATCCAATAGGAGTACCATTCTGCACCTTCTGATCCCATGCCACCCATCCCGGCACTTTGAGGGCCAGTAGGGTTCTCTTCTGACATACTTGAAGTATATCCAGCCATTGTCGCTTTCAATACCTCTTTGTAATGTGTGGAGCCTTAAAGTCGTCCTGTAGGAAGCAGCTGCTGTATGAAAAGGGAATGAGCTTCCACTGGAAAAAAAGTGCTGTTATTGAAAATAGTCATTACTTCACCACTCAGCATGCTAAAACATTAAATACAGGAAATTGCCTCTCTCAAATCTAGTATTGCTAGACATATCAAAAAATATACAGTCTTTGCAGGACTCCATCTTTGCTACTCTCAGATTAAAAAATCAACTTGGACCTCCTGAGGAGGAAACAAACAACTCTATTTGCTTATTTTTAGAGTATCTGTGAGTACACTTAATGACACGGTCACTAGCAGCCAGACTGATAGTACTGTTGTCTGTGATGAAGAAAATTATGAAGGTCAGAACAGCTTCATAAAAGAGCAGGTCATTCTGATGGTGACAATCATGCTGCCTATGGAAGACCATAGCCCAAGACAATTTTCATGTACCCATCCGTGGGGGTCATCAGAAAAAAACAGTATGATGAAAGGGAAAACCAGCAGATTTCCTGGATCATCTTAAAGAAATATTGTTCCTACAGTACTATCAGCACCTTATGGTGACACAGAGATGTTGTTTCCAGCCCTGCTCTATAAGCAATACTTAGCTCAAAATGGTTATCGTAAACTATCATGAAGAGCAAGCATAAAATTGTGAAAAATTGCAAAATCAATTTTTCTTCAAAAGGCACCAAAACCTGAGTAAGGAATCCTTAAAGTTTTCTTTTCATCCCTTTCTTTTGGGCATGTTATTTACATCTTTTCCCTGGCCACGTACAATCTTATCTCAAACCCAAGGAATAAATAAAATGCATACACACATATGTAGAAGGGTCACTGAATGTTGAGGAGGGGAAGAAAAATTTATCAGTTCAAGTCTTCAAATTAGAACTGGATCTCATTCTAAAAGATCAAAAAGAAAAAATATGTTAAAGGAAGGAATTCCTAGGGAATAATTTATGGCTGGTGTTATACAGTAAGGGCTTGAAATGAAGGGGAAAGATATGAATTCAGCATAATTCAGTATAAGAGGAAGCCAAAATCATTTGCCTCTCACACAAAGGCTCTATCCCTATGGGAGTTAGGGCATATAGTAAACTTTGAATCCAGTTGGAACTGAGAGCCAGTACCGTGGAGTCAGGATCTGGCCTCTGGTGTGAGTCAGCTGCTCCCAGCCCCCAGATTCCCCTGAGGTCTCAGTCCAGGGATGCAAGGAGCCACGCTTCCCACAGTGGGGGGACCATGCCATATCAGCAGCTCTTCTTTGGGGCTCAGGGGTTTTGAAGTAATTTGGTGCAAAGGAAAGTAAAATAAAGCCTTCTAGGTAACTGGGTCTCACATAAGCATGCTAAGAAAGAAAAGAACACCTGTAGAGGCTCAGATAAGCTCTGTCTAGCCCAGTAGCCCATCTCTGACAAGAGATGCATAGCTAATAGTTTAAGCCCAGGGAAAGCACACAGTATCAAACTCCCAGGTAGATGCCAAGGTCCTTTCAAGCTCAGCATTTGAAAAAGTTGTTCCAATCAGTATTGCCCTCCAAAAATAAGAACACTATACATGGGAGAAGCAGAAAGCCTGAGCCAGCATGTGTTCATTTCCTATGTATAGAAGGTCTTAATAGGAGCAATCGCTGAGTTTCTGGGGTACTGAAAAAAGAGATCTTTCCACAGATAATGATGATACACTTGCATTAAAAAAAAAATAAAACCCAACAAACCGAAAGCAAATCAAAACACCCCCCAAACTTCCATATGTCCTTGGAATACTTGCTGTAAAAAAATCAGATTAAATGAACTGCAGTTGTTCTTTCTGCTCTTCTGGTACTAAATTCTGAGAATTTCTAATATTGTTCACCTTTTCAACATCAAATGTGTAGAGGGGCTCAAACCTCAGAAATATATTTTATCAACAGTTGAAAAATGGTTTCCATTTCTTTACGTATAACACAGTAACTCATTTCAGTCTTTCTTGTATCTGACCTTGTAAGTCAAGGGCCAAAACCGTAGTAGGAAAAATAGAAGTCACTTTAATCTATATTGCAAGAATGGATATTTGTTCTAGTTGACAAGCTGGCAGGAACTCAGAAGAGCAATATATGAGACAAATCTCAGAAAACGGTTATTTATTCTCATTCAACCATAGTACAAATTTCCTGATGAAGCTGGAGTTTTGGAATGCTTGACCAGATCTCTGTGAACCTTATTACCAAGGTTGAAACTATCATGAATTACTGTTGTACTCATTAGTGGAAGTTCTTAGAGACATTAAGTCACCTACTGGCTGACCTTCTGCAGTAGTAGATTTACATTACCCAAGACTCAAAAAATACCAATATCAGCACTTAAACACAGAAGATTATTATATAAAATCTGCCGAGTCAAATCAAAGGATTTAATGTAGCAGTCTCAGAGACCAGCAATGGTTTATTCACACCTGCTCCAAAAACCCATTATTGATTAAATATTGCTAAGCTGGGTTTCATTTTCATAGATTTATGCCAGGTTAAAGGTCACAGTGATCCCAGATGGTATAATAATAAAAAAAAACAACCCACATTTTAAAAAACAGTTCATTATTGGGTGCAGGCAGGTGGCCAAAGAGAGCATTTGAGTAGGGACTCAAAGCATTTGAAACATCAGTGGCTAGTTCTTATTTACATCTGAGAAAATTACAGTATAGGAAAGATGAAGAATGCCAGGGGTAAAATCTCAGCCACACTAAGGTTAATGACACCAGAATTTCAACTCTGAAGAAGTGTTTGCAGTAAAATCTCTCCCAAGGTTTTATAAAACTTAAAGTCATGTGGTTATGCCAGTTACGTACATTTTGACAGGCAAGAAGTTTGCATAAATGTTTGAGGTTTGGGGCCAGATTCATTTGAAAGTAAGTAATACAAAATTGGAACAATTAGTTCTTTTTCTTCCAGATCCCAAAAGTTCAGGCAGTAGTTGGAGAAGGTCGGATCTGACCCTTGTTTCCACCTTCACATTGTAAGTTCTAAGTGTACCAAAGAAAACAGCACTGCTCTTCAGTATGGCATTTTAACAGAGTCTTTCAATAACTAATTACAAAGATTTCCTAGTGATTTTCCTTTCCACTTCTTTTCCTCAGAATGCCTGATGTAACTTTGTCTTTAACTTACCCATACTAAAATAAACATGATTCCCCTTCCCTGCTGTTGGCTTTTAAAATTCTGCAGCTTTAATCTCATACAGTTCCTTGGCTTTCAAGATATCAGGTGAATTCTTCTTGATGTGTACAGCTATAATTCCAGTATATTTTGTTCTGCATTTGTGTTGGACATGAATTTTTACAGTTTGGTGTTATGCATTATGGAGAGGCTGGAAAGGAAGGTTGTTCTCTTTGTGCTTGGCCCTAAGGCTTGGCAGCAACGCTGCAAAATGACTTTATCCCCAAACCAGATGTTCAAGTTGTTTTAATAATATCTTATGTTTCCTTCACAAAATAAAACAAAAACTCACTGTATCAGAATGTTCCAGTGTTATAACAATGTGATTTTTGCTGTCTGTATTTTGTCCACCAGATGGTAGCACTGAAATGAAATCACAAGTTTTCTTATCAAAGCACTTATCACTCTCATAGGTGATGAGAGTGATATCCCTCTTCTGTAATATTTGTAGGACCTAATTGCAGATAATTCCCTAGGTCACCTGTATCCTACCAGCTACTGTATTATCTGACAGCACACACAATACAAATGCAAGTTAAACGAAGTAAGACGGGCCCTCTTCTTTCACAACACAGGTGTCACCTATTTCACTTGCAATTTATGTCCTCCTTAGTTCTTTCTCCTTCATCTTAATTTTGTTACTTATCAGTATAAAAGAGACTAGCAGAAGGAATGGCATTCACATAATGTGACTGCTACTACTAACTGAAAACACAATGAAAAACTTGTTCTTGGTTCAGAGAAAACTGAAGACAAACGCAAGACTACTAAGCATAACCAATGCATTGCCTTACACAGAAGTTACTTTTTACCTCCGTATTATCTGCTTTTGTGTTTTATTCCAGCACTAAAGATACTGTCCTGTTTCACATTGCTGTCGTGGTTTTGATATGCCACAATGAGTAACTTGTCTTTCCTTATTATGGATAACAGGCAGCACAGGATCCACAGATACTAGAACTTCTATCCAGAATTCTTCAAGTATGTCTGTGTACATAATTTTTTCTTCAGAAAAAAGCTTTTGATCACTTTTAGTCAATTCAAATTCTTACTTTTTGAATGTTTCATAAAAGTGTCACCATTAGTAGAGTTTCCAAAAAAGAAAGACTTCATAGAAATCATAGTGAGCTTTTTCACTTGACTTAATTACAAGCTAGTGACTATGTAGTTTGGATTTAAGCAGAGTACTGGCATACTCTGAAGAAAGAATTACACGTATATTCACTGAGATTTCAACCAGGACCCTTTTATCTTAAGAGATAAGTTTGTTTATTTCCAGGCCTCTTGCTGTGCTTAAATGGCCAATATAATTTTTTGCAGGTCTTTATCTAAGACCACGAAGTTTCATCAAACACAGTTTAGTCCACAGGAAGGATTATTGTCTCACATTCCACCAAGAAAATAAGGGCATCATAGAATACCGAAGCTGACACATGTCAACTCTTACAAGCTCTATCTCTACCAAATAACTGGTTTGCTACACTTCTATAGCCTTGTCTTTATAGAGGCACAGGCTAGTGGCCTGTCATCAAGGAGAACTATTGGAGTATATTTAATTTAGAACTTAATATTTTATCTCCTTTGTTGGAGTGGACCTGTCTGGAATTAAAATTCCTGAGAATAAAATTCCAAGGAACACTGGAAGTCATGAGTTTTCTGACAAGATCAACACAAGTCCCTGAGCAAGGAGTTTTAAATGTAATTATCAAAAAAAAAAAAAGTAAAAAAAAAGCTTATCAAATGCTTTGGTAGAAGAGACTACGAATGTCTGGTAAGTATCTTGGTACTGTACCATTTTAGGTAGCTGCTGGATTTACGCCAAGGTTTAGACGTGAAATGAACCTTGAGTGGAGCAGGTTTAAAATATTTTGAACCTTTGCCATCAACCTGGAATTTGAGCAGCATTACTCAATTTTCCATACCTTTTTTTCTGAACCTGGCTGCACAGTAAGAAAATTTGAGGTGGTTTTCTATAAACCTGGGTGGCTTCATGTTTTTTTATATAGAAACCATCTGAAGTGTTGTTTTCACTAGGTTCACCAGGCAAAAACTTGGTCATTTCAGATGAATTTCCTTTTGAGGTTTTGGATTCCTTCCAGCCCTAAGCTCACATTCAGGCTGCAAAAGGTTCATATGTGCCTTCTTTGTGAACCTGCTTTCACAGTCAGAACTCAGAGGTTCTACCAAGAGGTGAAGTGATGCACAAGGGACGAATAGCCCAAGCCTATAGGACCTCGATGTGCACAATTTCCATTACTTTTTTTGAGAGTGCGATGCATGGAGCACACCTAAATCATCCTACTCCTTTGGCAGGACGGGTGATGTCACCAGACAAGTCAGCCAGGGAAAAAAATCCAGGTTACATAGAAATGAATGACAAAACTTTCATTGACTTGCACCCAGGACTTCATCTTAATCTGCTTGCATCGTAGCTCTTTATCTTCCACCTGAAGCTGTTTTACTTCATCCTATTTGCGTCATAGCCATTTGGACTATAAACTCTCTGAATCAAAGGCTGTGTCTTAGTATGAGTCTCTGTACAGTATCTATGATCAGCAGGAGCTGATCTCAGGTGGGGCCTTGTTATGGTTTGAGAAAACCCATAACAATATATTGTCGTTTAGACAATCTATCACCCGATGACTCTTCCCCACCCAGGAAAGGGAATCAGGGAATCAAAAGAAACACAAGGGTTGAAATATAAATAGATTTAATAATTGACAATAATACTAAAGAACCAGTGTTAATCCTGATACTGATATAAGATATACAAGAATTATACTCAGCCAATTGTATCAGCAGGGAGCTGTGCGCTCCCAGCAGTGGACAGCAAATGGCGGACACTGCCAGCGCAATGGCTTCAGGAGGAAGGGGAGGCCTCAGCGGTCTGGCACGAGGGCAAGGAGTTGTCTGGACCTGCTGCCATCAAGGGAGAGTGAGCTACACATAACTTTTCAAATTTATACTGAATGTGATGTTCATGGTATGAAATAATCCTGTTGGCCAGCCTGGGTCAAATGCCCAGGCCTCGCTCCTCCTTGTCCCTGCACCTGGCAAGGCTTGAAAACACTAAGACCTTGAATCCCACAGAGCTTGGCTGGCTACAGAGTAAATATTTTCACAAATTCAGACACTAAAGTCTTCTAGAAGTACAATTTTCCCCAGTATTAGAAGAAAAGTTAGTCCTGTGTCTCTCAACACAGGACAGGCCTCTAGGTATTCTTGTCTTGCAGACGACAGACAATAATAAATGAGAAGCACGTGCACTTGACCTGAATGGAAACAACTGGAGAAAACAAGTTTAGATGATTTTATGTGACAAGACCACAGCGCTGCCCGCCATTGTTAAACTCTCCAATGTCCTGCAAAAGGGCAGAATCTTCCTGTAGACTTTGCACGCAGGACAGAAACACTTCTGCCACAACAGAGGGCTGTAGTCATCGACACGGTATTCACATTAAAAGTTGGGTTTACTCAATATTTTATTTCAGCTGACTGGTTGGATCTAGGCCCAAATTACATAAACCAGAGGAAGAAAATAAAGTTTTTAATACCTTAATTATATGTTTATAAAACACTTTTCACCTTCCGTATTTTGTAGACATTAATGCCAACAGGAGGTGAAGAGAGACCTGAAAGATGTGTACTTACTTCTAGGTCTAGTTGTACTTAACCTCCAGGTCTCTCCATGAGAGCATCTGCCAATTTGCAGGTTCAGCACTCGCACATTTCACATTAGATCCATGTTGCTTCTAGGCTGCAAGTCCTGCCAATACCACCACAACTCACTGCATGTATTTTCATGCCCACAGCCATTTGAGAAGATGCTGAACACTTAACACTGCTCACTTCCATGTATAATATTCTCCCCTGGTGACTATAAGCAAGGGCATGGACATGACCCCCTAAATTACCACCTGTACAAACGTAGCACTAATACTTTTCAGCATGGCAGGCAATGGTTTCAGCACATCCAGTTACCCATCTTCAGTTTAGTTTCCTGCCCCTCTCCCCCCAATTTACACAGGCACTTCTGATTTCACAGTCCCCCATTCTTCCATTGCCGGCAGATGCTTCTGCCATTTTGCATGTGTCTTGCCGCTTCCCCTTCAGAGACTCAGGGCTGTTCTTCCAGCAGCTTTCTAACTCTTCACCTTTTCCTATCTAAAGGAAGCTGCCCTTGTTCTAAGCTAAGGAGTAACTGCATCCTCTCTTTTAAAGAGAGGAAACAATGCACTCCTTGGCTGCATCCATGCAAGTAAACTAAATGTGCTAAGGAATGTTCCCTGGCGCACAGCACATCTGGCACAGAATATGCTGCCTCAATCCCATTCACTTCTCTTGCCCGCCAAACTGGGGTGAGTGCATCCAAAGTGCCTACTGGGAACTGCCCTTGGCATAGGCTAACTCCCAAGCCATACTTGGGAATCGTCTAGGAAAGTGCTATCTGACCTGGGTCAGAGCGTTGCCAGCATCCATGCTAACAATTTATTAGAGAAAAGTGGTCTTCAGCTCTCAGGAACATTCCCTGGCATTGTTAATTTGCTAGTCAGTCTAGTCTTGATTCCTGTGTTGTTAGCTAAGCACGCATGGTTGATGGTACGTACGGTCATATTCTTCTAGTTTCTACATAACAAATCCTCCAGTGATGAGTATGGCTAGTAAACCAGCAAAGCTAGAGGTTCCACAGCATTTTCAGAGACAGAAAGATCCCACTGAGGACAGTGGGATATAATAAACAGCAGGGAAAAAATAAGGGCAATAGGGGAGAGAGAATGGCCATTTACCCCCAAATATTCCTCCTTACAGTTCTTTGTTATATTTCTCTGAGCTCCTGATTCTTTTCTCATCCCCATATGTTTTCTGTATCCCCTGCCACTTCCTCTGTGATCTTTTTTCTTCCCTTCACACCTACTCAAAGCTATTATTTCTGAATCAACTTTGACACACATTTCTCAAATCATTACTTTTCTTTCCTATGTTATGTTTCTCTATTTTAAATTCTCTCCTACATATTTTTTCTGCTTCCTCACAGTTACAAAAAGCTTTTCTGTTTGATTCTCATACTCCTTTGAATTTTTTTTTCTTCTGTTAGCCTTTAATCTTTATCATATATTGTTTAAAATCTAGATTCATTCTTGGATTTCTTCCTAGTCTCACAGTTACTTGTTGCCCTCTATTAACATACTTTTCCTGCACCCATTCTTTAAAATTCACGATACAAAAATCTTTCCTGTTTGTTTCATAACCAGAGTCCCATTCCATTGTCTCTTGTCTCTTTACCCCTTGACTCTTTTCCCAGACTTTCCACTCTCCATTCTCAAATGAAAACATTCATGGCGAACACCAAAGTTGTTCACAGCCAGGTGGAGGGAAGAGAGCTTTTCCATCAGTATCAGTGGGTTTCAGTGTGGTGGGCAATCATGCCATGCAGTAGTTGCTCTCAGGTTGGAAAACTTGGAAAACCTTGAAATTTGCAGTAAGGCTTCAGTGAGAGCCTGGCACACACAGCCCGATACTTGACTTCCACTCCAGAAGCTTCAGCAGTAATTTGTTGTCTTTCTTTGGGGGTCTGCTTCAGATATTTCAGTCATCACGACCTTGCTAATAGTGTCTGTTTTATTCACATGCATTCCATAGATTATTCCAATTTATTGTTTTCCCAGAATCCTAATTATTCCTCTGACTGATATTTTATGTTAACTGGAGTCAGTAAAATAACTTGTGTCTAAAGATCTCTCTTTGCATCAGTAAGAATGGCAGTAAAAAAAAGACCTGAGGTGCCCCAGGCTGGAGTTCAATGCAATGCAATGCCTAAGCATTTATTCAATATCCTTCAGTTTGTTTTGCAGCCACAAATCCTGGTATCAAAGCTAGGTGTTTCTGAAGGAGTCCAAGCATGACTATACTGAAATCCATCCATTTAGTGTGAAAGCACTGTAAGATTTGAGGGAAATACGTATAGCATGCCTGTAGCTCTCCAGTCTTTGCTGGCCAATAGCAAGATTATTAGGCAAGTTTCAAGTGGTGGTCAACAGCCAACCTTGGAAAACTTATGAACAAAATGGAGGTCCACTAGTAATCCCAGAAGTCCAATGTTAATTGAGCATAGTCACTCAATCAGGAATAACTAATGACATGCTATGGCCTGTAATGTACAGGAAAACTGGATAGTCCGGTGGTTCTTCCTGACACTGAAGTCTAAGATTCTGGAAAAAAATGTTTTCACAAAAGATATTTATATTACTGTTTCATATGTGGCTGAAAGTATGAGGTTTTTTATCAAATTTTAAAATTCAATTTCTATTTTTGAGCTTATTCTTTTTCTGTGAACATCATTTATTTTATTCAGCTGAAAACCTGCTACTTTGAAAATGTAACAGGGTTAAAAAGAAATATATTTTCCCCCCCTTCTGTTACTCCCCAAAATTTTCAAAGTTGAGGATGTTTTGGAAGGTCACAAATTAAAAAAAAAGAAACCAAAAACAAACAAACAAACAAAAAAAACCCAAAAGAAACCCCAAGAAGGTACAGAAAATTTTGGGAGTAAGAGTCCCTAGACAGTAGTCGTTACATTTTATTTAGTGTCAAAAGAAAGTAGGGTGCAGGGAGGAAGGAGAAAAGGAAATGAACAGAACACCAAAATATTTGGTTCCAATAAAAAATAGAAATTTAGAAAAAACTGAAAGCTTTTCCTGAAAGTTCTGGTTTTGGAAAAAAGCCATTTTATTTTGAAATGTTTTACTCCAAGAATATTTTTCAATCAGCTCTAGATTAAACTGTTCAAGTTGAACTTTTGCTTCATTAGCTGTTTAGTAGTTTAGTAGTTTCAGGGCAAATCAAGACATAGACAAGTCTTAATACACTCCCCAAGTATTCCTTTGTGGTCCAAACAACTTAGCATTTTTTCCTTTGTAGGACTTTACCCCCCCTCTCAATTTTAAGAGCACTTCAGATTTCATTTGATCTTTCTTGTTCTTTGGTCTGTCTGAAAATTTTTTATTGAACCTATGCGATAGAAAACTGGGGATTTGGCAAGGAAAAAAATACCCAAACCAAAAATTTTTTGCAAGAATACTTGCTTTCTGTGTTTTACTTGCTTTAGTGTTTTCTTAAAAAAAAAATAATAAAAAATACATACAGTTTTGACTTCTGGCTGAATTTTCTAAAGGAAAACTATTTCCAACTGAACTATTTAAATAATTTCAATGGTGAGTTCTTCATAACCTTTATCAGTTAATGGATGCATACAGGCAATCACAATTTTGGTTGTAAGTAATGCTTTCTATTTTTAATAAGTAACAGAGTCCTGCAGTGAGCTACTGAACACTCTCCGTTTCAACTTGACTGGGGTATGTTTCTCAGTCATGCTACTACTCCAGGCACATAGAGCAACGATTACTAGCTTAGCAAAAACTGTACTTTCTTTGCAACTGTAGTCATATAAGCACACAATGGAGATAGAAGGAATACGTAAGAGTTTATAACTGACTCTGAGTAAGGCCACTGTATCTAAAGCGAAACACAATTTTTGGAATCATGTGGGTTATACAACTTATTGACTGCATACACCAGACACCGGTTTTTGGCAGTTGTCTGTTACATGCATTTTATCTTGCACTTGTTCTCCACTGTCATTAAAAATTTTGCCAAAGAAAATTTCCAAGGAACCTGGGATTCTGGGGATTGTGTGTAATCTGAGGAATTTCAGGGTGGAGTTAAATATCTTATCACGGTCTAAGATCTAAATTTGCTGGCTGTTCTTACAGATGAGGTCCTCTACCAGGATGGGGGCAGGTGGGTGTTAAACCTGTACCCCGATGTCCTCACTCTCTCCCCCCAGCCCCCCATTCTACTATGTTTTTGCCCAGAGTTGGATACAGCTGTAATACCAGTCGGGGCGAGAGAAACGTAGTGGCTCAGCCCTTCTTCCCATTTACTTCAAACCAACCTCAGCCAAGATGGTACTAGTGAATGGAACAAAGCATCCGAGTCTTCACCCTCAAGAAAAAATTGTGAACACCTGTTTTATTTGCAGATACAAAAAAAATTTAAAGAAATAACAACAGTCCTGTGCATTTTCTGTCTATTTTCTCATTACAAATGCCAGGTGCTTATATCTTCTCACTTGCTTACAGGACTTTTGGGACTGTAGTTAATCAGTGGCATATTCCAGTACCCAATATGCAAAGATCTTTTCTTTAAGAGAGACAGACCTTCCCTCAAAATTGATGTTACCCTTTTGGCAAGGGCATGGAGTTGCTGAGTCCCATCTTGCTGTTTTCTTTGCTTGTGGCTAGAAACCTTTCTTGGCTCACTACCCAGCCAGCCAGTACTTATTCTCTCAACAGTAATAATCACATCCAAATTAGATTTGCTGTTAAACAACGTCTCATTTCTTTCAGAAACAGGAAAAATGAAAACATGTATAGGAAAGTCTTTATTCCTATTCACAGCAACAGGATGCGGGGTTAAAATGGGTCATGAAAGCATATGGTGCAAAAGGTGAATATTTGTTGAGACCCTGTGCTCTTGAGATCAGACCCTAGAAACTGCATTTTCTCCATATGGGTTTGAACATTCCTACTGGCAATGATTATTTGTTTCAATTCACACAGAAATTTGATTTTGGGCTGACCGCAAGTACTTATTTATTTTGGGTTCAACCACCGAATCTCCCCCCTCCAGCCCCAAGTAACTATTTAAAAAAAAAAAAATAAAAAAAAAAAAAAAGAAGAAAGCAACCACTTCTACAATTCTAATCCAGATTGTATTTCTTCGGCCAGAGTTTCACACTGCTTCCTCCCTCTGAATGAAGAGGTTCCTGATCCTTTCTATACATGCAGGGCCACACAGTAAATAGGGCAAGATAATTGACCTTAGTCTTTCCTGTAGACATTTCTAACTGAGAAAAGAGTTATTCTGCTACTAGCTAAAATCTAAGCACTGGGGGGACAGAGTGATTCTATGTGATAACCTTCTCCAACATACTTCCCTAAGCATCTGCTGTCAAAACTGAAACAGAAAATATCATGAAGCTACCATGTGAACAGTTCTGGTAGATTTTCAAAAAGAATACGCCAAATCTAGAAACAGTGATGATCAAAATAGTGTTAAATTGCTAACTGAAGTGAATGAGAAGAAGCATTTTAATTAACAAGGTGTAATTTAACTATGGAACTCCTTGCTGCAGGCTTTATAAAAAATAATAGCATACACAAACTCATGAAGTGTTTTGAAATATTTTTATAAGAGCCAAATAAATCAAAAACCAGTAAATACAGATGCAGTGTCTGGGCTTGTAAACTTCTAACCTCAGGGATTATACCAGTGAAACACCAATCTGTCTGTACACTGCCCTTTTATATTCTTTCCCTAAGTACGTGCCATCAGCCAGAGAGAAGATTGGGGCAGATAGATTTTGTCTGACCTGATACAGCAGTACTTACAAAATATGTCCATTTTATCTCACCAGCTTCCAAAATAATTTATATCCTTAATCTCTTAGACTCTATGCAGAATTTCCACTATTTTCCTAAAAATCTCAGAACTGGCAGACAAATAAGTAGTGTTTTGGTTTACCTTTATTTCTAACTGGGATAAGAAAATTTACATTGGGGATTGAATGTTGACATCTGTGTTGTTGTAGCATGCAACAATTTAGTTCAGAGTATACTGTTTTCACATTTATCTGAAAACTAAATTAACCTTCCCTCAGAAAGTTTATTGTCCCTGTTAAAGACACTGTTTTCAGCATTACAGTTGCTAGAGATTATTGCTACATCAACGATAAAGGTAAATTACTACACTTAAGCCTTCCTGAATTCATCAGAATCTGAAATAACTTTTCTTTTCCATGTCTGCAAGGGAGAAACTGCTTCTGTCATCTTTATTTACAAGTAAAAATTACCTTCTGAACTTTTTTTATTTTCTAGGAATATAATTACTACTGGTTTTTGCTAGAATGCCAGGTTTAAACTTTATTTAATATTAAAGGTTTTCAGCAAGGAAGAATGTGTACACATACAGATAGAATGAAAGTTCAGTGTTCTGCAGTGGACAATGCAAATATACTTTAAAGAACATATTGGAAAGGATGGCAGCTGTCTCTTAATATTAAGAATACTGATCATTAACGCAGGAATGTGTGATACAAGCAAAATTATGCCCTAATATATCTTGAAAAGTATTATTTCTAGGTTATTTGAATCCGAGAAGAAGCATAAGCAGAACACCACCAGAGAGTTAAAACTGGTTGGGTTTTTTTTTTCCAAATAGGTACATTGCTTCATTGAAAAGGGGTGTGATGTGCTAGAAGAACTACTAACAACTCAGAGTTCATTCACACAAATATACTTATGGTTACATGACACCAGTAGTCCTTTGGGCACCAGTAATATTGGACCAACAAGAGATTACCCATTAAAAGAGTCTTACTGTTATGGCTTAGAAGCTGGGTGATGATTCTGAACTGCAAAGTGAGCACCTCAGTCTTTACTGCAGAACAAAAAATTACTGGTTATATGACCTATTTGAGGAGCTGCTGAAAGATTGTTTCATTTAATGAAAGACAATATCCTTTCAGCATATTAGACATTGTAATGTAACACAAAGGACTGCTGGTATTTCCTGGCATTAGCCATAGGATATGGGTTGGGTGATAAAAGACTCAAACACTGAATTTGGTAGCTAAATTATATCCCTTCACCCTCCAGATATTTTTTAATCTTGGAAAATTAGATAAGAAAAGCAAATGTTTCAACCAAAACCAAACTACTACCACAAATGATTTCAAGCAATTAGTAAAGCCAAATCAATACCTATACAAGAAAAGACAGGGCAAACTCTCAGAATTGCACACACCCACAACTGGATTGTACTGATGGCTTTTGGATATCTGTTAGCAATAATCACATCTGATTATGGTTTACTATCAGTGTTGCTATGCACTCTGAAGCTTATGATGCTGCCTAACCAATTCTGAAAGTGGAAGCACTGCTGGAGGTTCATCCTTACTGGTCCTGTGGCTTTCCTTTCCTAATAGCTGCATTGGCTTCTTTACATTTGTTCTCAAAAAAACAGAAAGCCAGTGACTCCTGATGTTCTCTTCTGAGAGCATTCACCATTATAAGCGTTTATAAGAAAGGGCATTGTTAAGATCATCAACTTATTCCCTTAGCAAAAGTCCCATTGCTTTGCTTGAAACATTCTCAGACACACTAATAGTAACTATTGCACATTCTTGGAGTAAGTTTTCTGCCTTATTCGTCATTATTGATGTATAGTTCTTCTGGCTAACCACAGTTAACTACCTTCAGTTCAACAAACCCATTACATTCTGGCACTGAAGCTTTTGTTCTTCTGCCCCTAAGTCTCTAACATCATCTTTGTACGGTGAGATGTACGATATGTTTTGCAATAGTGCTGCCTGTGAATAAATTTGTTAAACTCTCCAGAATATATTCTCATAACCAAACTATTTCTGCTAACCCATGCAAATATTCAAAAGAGGTTGGCTGAAAAGAGTAGAAATTTATGGACTGCTGAACACAATCAGTTATTAATTCATCTGGAATCCTGTATGGGGGGAAAGGGGGGCGTGTCATACTTCAAATTTATAAACGGTTGCTTTATGAAATGTAACATGCAGCAATTTAAATTTAAACAAGACTTTTTTTCATGAAATAATGTAATCCATACAAATTATGAATCAAATTCAGACAAAAGCAAGTTCTTCCTATTGTTTCAACTTCTTGTTTGTTTTCCAGCATTCTGTTTCTTAGAAACATGTTAATGTTTAAAACCTGATAATGTACTCAGGTCCTTGGAGTAAAGAAAGCTAGACATTATGAGCCCTAAGGAGCAGAAAAGATTATTTAAAATCCCATTATCACTTCTCCAACAGTCAGCACAGGGACATTTTGACACTACCTAGTGACGCCCTCCCCATCTCAGCATGTCCGTTACACTTCCAACACCTTTGCAAAAATCTATGCTTAGGCAAGGATCTCCCTGAAAAGAGCCCTCATAGACCACTTCATATTTCCTCTCCTAATCATGGATATTCTAATCATGCCCTTTTCAAGTGAGGATTTCAAATTGAAGGGTTTTTTTTTTTTTTTCAATTCCATGGACACTTCATGAGGCTAAAATGGCTATCTGTAGAGTAGTTTCTATCATATAGATTCCTGTGATATATGGTCTGTTTTTACCTCAAGTGATTTACAAGCATATTCATGAAACCACTCATAAATCAATCCAATACCCAACAGTTGCATTTCTCAATCTGGGTATAGTTCTACTGCAGTTAAATATGTGTGTTGAAAGGACATGTCCCCAGATTGTCTTCTTTCAGAAGGGCAGTCTCTAATCCATATGAATTTGTATCAATTTGAACTTTGTTAAACTGAGAAAAATTGGTTTCAGCTCCTCTGTAGCAGTCCCCCAAGTCTCTTTCTCCTTGTAATCACAGCAGCATTTGCTATTGTCCCCTAGCAATATTCTCAGTGGAATATTTATGATAAATCAGGGAATAGGTTTGCTTAGAAATAGTAATGAGTCTGTGAATCTCTGGGTGGCCTTTTTCTTTTGAAGTCTTTCCACTTATCCAATTACCTTACTTACGTTCAGTCAAATTCCTTTGTCACGACACACTAATCGTAGTAGGTTTCCTAAATAACCAGTTTCACTTATCCCAACTGGATATTAGTAATCACTCAATTTAAAGCTTTTTTTTTTTGCTTGGCATGCATTACAATAGGTTTTATAACGTATAACAATTTCTGTCCCAAATAAGCACATCACCAATCATTATTTCCAGTCAAAAACATTTTGGTACATCTTGTGTGTCAGGGCATGCTGCAGTGAAACACTTGAATTTGTCTGCCCAAAGATTCTAATTCAATATGCCAAAAATCATAGGTTGGAGTGAAAAAAAAACCAAACAAAACAACAACAAAAAACAAAACAGTAAAAATTTACATGATTAAAAAAAATAAATCTAAGTTTGGCCTTCACAGCTCTTGTCACAGGCTAAGAGATAACTTGACAGTTTTGCCTCCTTCAATACAGGTATGTGGTGGCCATACCATTACTTCAGTCAGCTGGCACCTGACTCATCTAGCGCATTCTAATTCTGCTAACTCCTACTTTGTACCTCAAGGCGCTGAAAGGATTGTTTGCACTGCATGTATTTTTTGGCAGAAAACTAGATTGTGTGTTGTTGCTGCATTACATCCTTAGAACACGTCTCACCGTTAAACTACTCGCACGTTTTTAAAGACTATTTATGTGCCATTCAGTAGATCTGCTAAATACCTTCTGGTTACCAGAATGCATTCAACATTTTTTCCTGCTGTTTTAAAACCTACGTGATATTCATTTAGCTTTACTACATTAGTGTGATTTTTGCCACTCCTATTATCTTTGCTGTATAAGAATAGGTTTGCAATTTTAATATTAAGTAGCCACTAACCTTTCTGTTAACTACTTGATATCTCAATTGCACTGTTTTGAAGTTGACTCTCCAGGCACTTGGTACAAAACACTATTTTGAAGAGAGCAGATATGCCACAGCAGAGAAGAATGACATCCATTGCACCATACAGCTGCTCCACACCCAAACTCCCACCACCCTCAGAAACAGGATGCATAGAAACTGATATGACTCACCTCTCTCTTCTGGGCTCTCCCAGGATGGCTAGTCTTGAACATTTCATGCAGGAAAACCTTTTCCTCTTGTTCCCTGCACACCCCAAGAAACCACACAAACCCATTTCAGTAGTTCCTACTTCCTCACAAAGGTGTTCCATATTAGAGTAATCAAGCAACAGACCAGGTGACATAGGCAGGTTGGAAGTTTTCAAGACCAGATTGGATAAAGCTCTAAATAACCTGGTCTGACCTCAGAACTGGTCCTGCTTTGAGCAGGAAGCCCCTGAATTATTGCATAATTCTACATTTCTAGGTGTGATAGTTAATAACTCCTTCATTACTGAGGTTAGAGAAAAATCACAGGTTTAATCTTGACAATCCTCCTAAAAAACACCTAGAAGCTCCATCTTCCCAGCATGCCTTGAGGCAGCCAGCCTTAATTGTCTTTATTCAGACCTAAGATTGCAATCAGCTGTGGATATTAGCAAGCTGGGTGTCTGTTAAGGATGTGCCAACTAAAATGTTATTCACAGATGTATCCCCTTTACACAACAAGAGGCATGCGGTACACTTCCTCTGATTACTGACCCATTATTACCATCATTTAGACCACAAATGAGGTAGCTATTACTACTTTTTGCATCTTGATTTTAGAGTAGAAATACGCCAGAAAGCAAGGGCTGAAACAAAATACAAGACTATAGGAAAGTGGTCTGGAAGTTCCCAAAGAAAACTTAAAAACATATAGGTATTCCTTATGGTTTGCGGAAGCTCTTGTACCATGGATACCAGTGCAAATCCTGACTCTGCTGGTACCAATGGGAATTCAATGAGAAAGCCATGTTTTCATCCTTGCCCAGAGAACTTTATCCTGCTATTATTAACTTACCTTAAAACTTTCTGAGATGTGGTATATGGGGCATTAAGTATTTGCAAGATTAGAGCCTAAGATCTAAACCACTCATTTAGTCCTGGACAGAAAAAGGAATAAAATGAACCAGAATCTAAAATAAGATCCAGATCTAATAACTATCTCCTGCAAATTCTGAGACTCATAAATATCTGTCCATATCTGAGCAGTTACACTGGACCTATTATGTATGTGAGTAGCTTAAACTTTTGTAGACCTTTTTGAAAATTTGACCCGAAATATCCAAGTCATTTAGATTGATGCCCCTCCTAAACAAATTGGTCCAAGCTGCATACTGAAATGTTTGCAGAACTGGGGTCTTACACAATGCAACATGGTTATTCATGCAAGAAAAGCCACTCACAGGTATTACAGTGTGAAATCAAGACTGTATTTTCCTACATATCTGTCCTATGTCTAAAATTTTTAAGTTTTTAAGATGAAAAGTAGTTCAATTACAGATGTATTATTTTAGTTTTCATTTTAACTATTATGTGTTTTATTTGTTGGTGTATTTTTTTAAATACAATTTTTACTGTATACATAAAGGCTTCATTTTCCAAGTATATTCACTAGTTCCATGTCACCTAAGAATGTTTACATTGATTTTTTAATTTTGTATATGGTATATAGGCACCACAATGACAGGGAGAACATTAAAAAATGAAACTAATTTAGCAATGTAGCAAAGTATTGTCCCAGAAAAATCTCTTCAGGAAGAAGAACCTCCAGACCTCCGATTGCTAGGTAAAAAAGGCAATTCTAAACAATAATTTCCTACAAAAGAGGAAAGTCTAGCCTACCTTATTAAGCTGTGTACTTCTACGTTCTTGAAGTGTGAAATATTTCCTGTGTTTAGTATTCATCATCGGTATCTTTCTAGAATTTAAATACTGACCATTCAGCTTGATTTTAGCTTCTAATTCTTATTTTTACAGTCTTAAGACTTTGGTCTGGCTCAGTTCATCATTTTAGACCACTGTTGGAGTTTCATTTTGAGTTACTCTCTTAATTCTTACATTAATTTTTTTTAACCCCTAATATCACTATATGCATTGGTGGAAGGAGTGATTTATTAAGACCACTCCGGAATTGTTGAATCTGTAATTGTTAAAAGAATCATGCCTTGGTTGCCCATGTCTTCCTTAGCTGAGACTGCTGCCAGAATTATTTTCCTCCCACTCCTTTCAAGCCCCTCCCTGTTGAATAATTACTCCAGATTTTTATTTGACTGTTACTTACCTACCTTGGACATGTGAAATTCTGGCCTTGAAAACTGGATCCTGTCGTATTAAATGACCAGCTCCTCATTTTAATTTTTCTACTATTAGAGAAAACCAGAAATCGTCCGCAAGGATAAGCCTATTCAAACCCTACTAAGAGTGGACTTACAGGAAGTACTTCTTCAATGTGAATGGACATTATAATTCCTCACTATTGATTTAGGGCATACTTTTTAGAATAGCCCATGTCCTCTACTCTCACCCCACTATCCAAACCAGACTTTCAGAAGACTTCAACATTTGGGTGTATCTGTTGAATATCTGACTATTGTTTCTCAAAAAAATCATCCAGAGTCCTACATTTCTGGGAGAAAATTCCACGCTCAAAAGTAATCCTGTTGTAACAGAAAATGGCAAATGTCACTTTGGCAGACATTATTTTTAAATAAATGTGCTTGTCTTTATAAGAATATTTCATCTTTCTAAAACTCATTGACATCTTGGTCCTGTCAGTGCCTGGGGCCAAGACCCTAGCCATGACAACCTGCCCATCTCTATTTTTCTGCTGTGCACAGTCCAGCTCTGACTTATCCCCAAGCAACCCAGACAGATTAGGGCTCAATTTTCAGTGTTTCTCTTGAAACAGATTTACAGCTGTGTCTCTTAAATTTTTCCATAAGACTGTAATTTTCCACTATTAGCAACTCACTGAACACAGTATCTCACTAGTGTCACCTTCTTGCTCAGACAAAACAGAGAATGGGAATGCATGAAGATACTCTAGCATGTTGTGATCTTCCTATTTACTTCTTGTTAAGAGAAAAAGAGAAAGGTCTTTTCTTTACCTACTTCTTCCAGCAGCCCTTACTGAGTGCTTTCCCAGGCAGGTAACCAGTTAGAAGGACTTTGCCCCACGTTGGACTGGCGTTCCATAAAGAGTTGGAAAATTTAGTAATATCGACCAGAACACTGAGCCTTAGCCTTCATCAAAATACTGTCACTTATGAAAGCAGTGCATGGAGTTCTCAAAACTCCATTACTGTATGCTTTCCAAAAATCTGTAAGTCTTTTATTTAGAAGTGTTTTATCCAGAGACAACTTCTAGTGATGAATCATGAGAGATTAATAGAAACATACTCCAGGTATAAAATAACTGAACTCCTTTGCATTTCAAAAGAAAAAAAAGAAAGTCGTCTTTTCTTTCCAGGTGAAAAACAACAACATGAAATAGTTTCACAGAATTACTGCCATAATCTTTTTAATGCCTATTTCATTATGACCTTGACAACATGTAAAATAAAGTTTTTATGGTCAAAGATTCAAAGCAGGATTTTATAATGAGGGACTTGATCAACCTTTGAGATAGAATTTGAAACCACACAATTAAATTGAAGAAGCTGAATTAAACACAGACCATTACCTCAGCAGCAGTGAATCAAACTGACAAATCATGGGCTATAAAGTCTTTTTTTTTTTTTTTTAAATCGTGTAAGTACCTGGGGCTTGACCTTATTACACTTTTTTTTACACAGACACTGAAGCTTAGAACGTGCAATAGACGTAGCTCTTGAAAATAAGCTACATTCTACATCGTGTCAGGGAAGGATGTACACTATCAGAGAGATGAAGGAACATGAACTTAAATAACTTGTGAAATAGTAAACTTACTTGGACTGTAGCCTTACTGTTTATTTGCTTGTGACTTCCTTATCTACGTGTTTCCAAGAAAAAAATAATCAATTAAATCACACAACTTTCAGGTACAAAGGCTTTAAAGAAAAAAAAAAAACAGAAATTGTATGGTAGCACAAGTGGAACGCACGTTTAAAGAATTAAGCTGGTTTGCCACTCACGCTGACTTAAAGCTGCTGTGGGTAATAAAGCACCTTTATTTTAACTCTTCAACTGTTGGAATGGACACATTCCATAAGATGTTTCGGGTCTTAGATTACCCCTTTAGACTTTCTAGGGATCAGTTACAACCAGCTGATGAGGATGCATAACAACATCTAGATGAATTGTCCCAGGAGCAGAGCAGGGAAGATGGTATCAGCACTCCCCTTCTCTCTACGAAAGGAAAACATGACTTTGTCCCCTTTTGGGAAAAAAGTTTACTTTCATCTGTGTACACAAACGCTGATCCAAAGCTACTGAAATTAACACAAATATTTGCATGGACTTCAGAGGACCCTGAATCAGACCTATAACGATTTGATCTAGCTGGCATGTGGAGGTGGGGGCAGAGTTGAGTTTCTTGCAGTCCTCATGGTTCTTTGCCCTCCTGTTCATCCCATTTGGCGAGGAGTCCCTGCACCATTAGCACTCAGCCTGGGGCCACTATCCCAGTAGGAACATTGGTCAGGGAACAAGGGTGTCAGAGAAAGAAAGAGGGGGAGGGACGATGAGAAACTTATTCCCCGGTGGTGCTGAGTAAGGATTGTGCTTACTGTTTCCCATCTGATCATTACAAAACTATTTATAACTGTCCTTGCAGGAAAGTATACAAGATATTAATGAATGCTATACAGCAAACAGCTGAGTCACAATGTCCCACCCTCACATTCTCCAGCACTTGAGCTCAGTCATCTAGGAAGTGCCAGAAGCTATAATGTGTTTTTATAAAAGAGAGCGTTCATATCTTTTAGACAGCTGATGTCTGCCTGCTGTTGGCTGCTGGAGTTGTAGCCTTCATCTCAATTAAGAGTGGTCACAAATATTCCCATAAACTCAGTAGTCATCCAACAGTGTGGTGTGAGCAGACAGATGTGTGACACACGAGAGTCAGAACAGAGCTAGCAGGTGAGCCAAGGAAGTTTTGGCTGTCCCTTAGAAAGGAAGACTTCTGCAATGTCATTTAAGCCTCCTCCAAAATCAGCTGCACTGCAGTGGCAAAAAAAACCCCAAACCCTGCTTTTTAAGACTTCCCAGCCAGGAGGAAAAGATTCTCTGAGATGACTCTGAGCAGATGGACTTTGTAATTTCAAATGCTAAGTCTGCATGTTAGCTAAGAGTTAAATTCCATTGTGCAATCAAAAAGTATGGCTTAAAACCTGACTTCCAAATCAAACAGCCCTGTTCTCATCCCTCTGTAAGTTTTGACAGCCTTGCCCAGCTGACTGACTGCAGTTGTTACCAGCCTCAGCCTTAATGCTCCATGTTGCCACTTTTATTACACGATCACCTCTAAAACACTGTTTTCAAACAGAACTGTTAACCAATAATGTGTTTTCTGTTATCAGTTAAATAAACAGTGTTTGGTTTAATATTAATCAATTATCACATGTTTATCCAGGGAGGAGGGACACAGAAGCTTAAAGAGTAAATTCTGTGATTGAAAACATTCCCCATCTGGTAACTGCAAAACTATTTATAATTGGCCCTGTAGGACAACATGTAAGATACTAATGACACGAGAACATCCTGTAGATTAGATGTGCCTTACCCCTGCCCACAGAATACTTTCCTGTGCATCCCAAGATGCTTTTTAACCCCATCATGCCTATGAGGTAGCTTCGGATTGCACCCTCAAAATTCCAGGAGCAATACAGCCCCAGCAAGATTAGCATCAGTGCTGATGGCAGATCAGCTTGCTTGGGAAACAGAAAGGTATGTCCAGAGCTCTACAGGAGCAAGGAAAAGAATAGGGATAGGAAGAATATCTGGAGAGGAATGTTACAAACATGTAGTATCCAGAGGTACATGAGAAACAGGAGGACATTAATGTCCGGCGTGATCTATGAAGGAAAGGGAGTGTTCAGACCCTACTGGAATAGAAAAATTTTCTGGAACTTGGTACTTATTCTTGGTTTATCATTGCAGTGTTCGGGGTGGAGGGGCTTTTTACCATTTTTGGTTTTATTTGATCTTTAGTTGCAGTTACAAGCCAAAATTAACAGCCCTACATTTGGATTGGATATTAGGAAATCTTTCTCCACTGAAAGGGTTATCAAGCATTGGAACAGGCTGCCCAGAGAAGTGGTGGAGTCGTGGAGTCACCACCCCTGGACATATTTAAAAGACGAGTAGATGTGGTGCTTAGGGAGATGGTATAGAGGCTGTTTTGGCAGTGTTGATGGTTGGACTCTATGATCTGAAAGGTCCCTTCCAACCTGGACAATTCTATGATTCTAACCACAGAAAGTTGTAGGTGTTATAAAATGTGCATACAAAATAAAAAGTCAATTGTAGAACAAAAGGACAAAACAGAAAAGACAGTGGATAGTAACAAGAAATATCCTACCTTGTTCCTTTCAGTAACATCATATTGATATACATATTCTGAATGTGTCAGAATGCTGGGCAGAGAAAAAGAAGTATTTGTTATACCTCAGAAAGAGGTAGCACAGAGATCTTAGTCCAAGTACACAAATCTGTCACCGTGAAAGATGAAGTTAAATCCTTGGAGCTCCACCTCATCCACAGCCTGTAAATCATGGGACTGAGGTCCAAAGAGCATATATATTTTTAGGTGTATCTGTGACAGAGGCCATGAGACAGAGGCCCTGATGCAAAGTTAGCAAAAGTCAATGGAAGTCTCTCATGAAGGACTCTCGTGTTTTTCCTTAGCTATGGTGAGTTTTTCCCTTCTCAGTTAAATAAGGCAAGGTTTGCAATCTTCTTTCACAGTGCTCTGATTAAGTATAATTGTTAATCAATACACAGAATTAGTTCAAATTACTGACAGCAGTCTATTTTGAATAATAATATTTTATTGACTTTTTTTACCTTGTTGTTGCTTTCCCACATTGTTAAATACTAGGAGAGTAGAAGAGAGAGGATTTTACTCCTCCAAAATCTTTCTTGAAGTGTTTGGTTTCAATCATTTGAGATCTATGCTATAGATATAAAATAGCTTGGTTGCTATTTTTGCAACCAAGAGCTACCACTTCTATGTCCTGACATTCATTAGCAGAATGTACTTGGAAAGCCACCTTCTCATGATTTCTTTTGCCCTAGTTCTGTTAATATTACCTTTCACAGGAAAATTTGAGATGGTCACATCTGGAGCCAGAGAAATGCAATGTATCCTGAAAAGGATTCCCAAAGTGAGATACCTGGAAGCATGCTGTAAAACTTGGATAATATATATATTAAAACCAAACTGAACAGAGATAATAAAGTCATAAAACAGCTGACAACTCATTCAAATCCAGATAACTGCCAGTTACTACAGGTTAGATTATTATATTGTCTAAATTATCATTAAAAGTGGTAGTAAATCTCCAAGCAGCTCTACAGGGGCTGTGCACCTTTTGATTCCTGCTTTTAACAGCTGCTTACCTCTGCATAGGTCTACTGCAAGTGGAATCTTGGTTCTTCACATTTTTCTGTCCAGCACAGACCAGTTCATGTCAGAAAAAAGGCAGCTAAAATACCATCCTCATAGAGAACACCGTCAGCTAGAGATTAGTGACAGTGACACTGATTTTTTTCATACTTTAAAAATAATAATTCTACAGATTTTATTTTTAGGTCTGCTGAAATGCAAAGCAAGAATTAAAAAAAAAAAAAAAAACAACTCCGACATTTTATTTTACATAGTCATATAAATATTTATTTATAACAAATTAAGCTTTCCTCTCTATTATTTAACTTAAATGAAGAAAACCAAAGCAAAGCAACCCTCTCTGCTGCCCCAGGGTTTAAGATAACAGGTTACACCTATATCAGACACTTAAAGAAGCCTTGTCTAGATATTCCTACTATTATCCTGTGAGTTTTTGAAGAAAGCCTACTACAGCTGCCTGTGAAATGACAACCACAAATGTCATTGAGCACTTGAAACACCACACAGACAGCAGGAATGGTTGAACATTGGAATAGACTGGCAAGCCCATGGCATATCTGTTAGCAGAGAATGCTAACAGGAAGGTAAAAAGTGTTTGAATGACACGTGGGTCTGACCTTGAGTCAGAAGAAATGGTCTGGATGGCCAATATGAAGTTGTTTCTCGGCCTATTTTCAATTATTTTTTTTGACTGAAACAACAGATTATCTTTTTTTGCAAACTTTGGGTTCGTGCTGGATGTGCCTACACTTACAGTGTCACCGGTTACTCCGACCACACGGAAAGGTGTCAGGAAATAGGGCGGGATTTCCTGGACCGTGAGAATTGAGTTCCCTGCTTTCACTTGCTCTATATCATATTATCTTTTTTTTCATAAGCCCGTTGACAATCATCATTGAACCAGACGGTTTTCTTCTTTACTTTCTCCCTGCCGCTACCCTTTTAGATACCAACAATACAGGGGTGGCAATTGTAGGTGAATTTATAACTGAATTTATAACCATAGGTCAGATTTACAGGTATTAGTTTAAGAGCATTGCATCACAACCACAGCTGTGCTTGCAGGCTCAGCTCACAAGCAGGAGCAGTTTAGTGGATGGAAAATGCTGCCGAAGCATATGTCACCCTATTTTGTTGTTTGTTTATTTATGTATTTATTGCTGATACACACTGCAATGCAAAGCAATGCCGTAGAACAATCTTAGAAGGGAAGCTAGAGAAGGGAAGGGCTCACAAGGTTATAATTGCGGTTTAAATCTTCCCTGAGAAGGTAGGATACTTAATAACTTTACCCCAGTTGAGTTCTGGAGAAATCTCTCTGCAAATCTATAAATCAATGTAGAGTATTAACATTTTTGGAGGAATCTAGGACAGACTGTGAGTTCAATACAGAATAATTTTCCTGTTAGAGTATCCTATATGTTCTTATGCAAGGTTATCATTCCTCGATAAATTCTGCAGGACTTTTCCATAAGAAGACATTATAAAAAAAAATAATGGGTACATACAGTGCTGGCCATATCAAAAGGAGAATAATAATGGGTAGATTTTTTTGAACACCCATTCAAACCAAATTCTCCACTGATGCAAATTATCCTGAACCAACTGAAGCTGATTAATAGTAGGTTAAGAACCCAACCCCAAATTCTATCTTATTGGCCTGGAAAAGATTTACAATATTTATTTTTCTCCCTAAAGACAGGATTCATGTAAGTTGAATTTCTAAGGAAGGCCAACACATGGAGTTGAAGCTGATATACTATTTGAATATGATCAGATAAAGATTTGTTTATTTTTGTTAATCCCAGAAGATGAGGGTTAAGCCTAGCTACAGGTTCCTAAATTATAGCATAAATTTCACAACCTCCTTGTGTCATGCCTTTGTTATATCTACAAATTAAGTGGCACTTGAAAAAGATGCTCCCTTGACATCGTAAGACCTCTGACTCTTGAAAATGTTCCTGACTCAATGGGAGAAATCAAATGAAAAAGTAGAAGCAGCAATATTCAGGTCAATTCACTGGGGCAATGAAGGAGAAACTAAGCAATGAATCTGAACTCCAAATAAAAAGGGGACAGGCCTTGTACCCAAACACATGAGGCTAATCCATCCTAACAGTCCAGGAGTTGCCAAAGGAAGGAGAAGATGAAGATGAGGTGTTGGCAATTGGTCAGAGAATGATTTTGGAAGCACGAATACCAGAGTGTTAGATGAAAGAAAATTTAGAAGCAGTGGGAGTAAAGTATTGGGTCACAGAGGGAAAAAAATGGGCCGAAGAAGAAAGGCACAGCAAAAAACATCTGCAAGCAGCACTAGTGATGGGGGAGAAAAGAAGCAGGAGACACACACCCAGGTGCACCATTGCCAAGCAGCCTGAAATGAAAACCAGCATCATTTGTGTGGGTTTTTTTTTCCTTGCGCTCGCTCTTTAGATCAAAAGGAGAGCAGCAATGCAATCTGCTCTTCGCGCGGAGCACTTTCAGCCAAGGGAAGGAGAGTGCACACACTGGAACATCTGTTCCAAGAAGCCACTTGAAAAATAATCTTATAATAGCATGGGGAAAACATCTGTGCAGCATGCACCAGACCACCAGTAGTGCAGCAGTGGAGGAGCAAAAGGGGGAAGGAAGACAGGAGGGAGTGAGGGAGACAAAGTGGAACAGGATTAGGTCAGGGGCAAGTACCCCAGTGAGGGGCATGACCCACATGTGAGGAAACTGCTCATTTGGTGTCTTTTCTCTTCTAATCCTCAGCAAGAGGCAGACAGATTTCTCACCCACTGAGCTGTGTTTATTGGCAGATATTACTCAACATGTGCAGCTTTGAAAAATCCCAAACTACAATCAACGTGTTTGAGAGGCTGCAGGAAAAGCTCCCTGCCCTTGGCCTCTAATGTAGCCCCCACCTCTTCTTCCTCTACTTGCTTTATCTCGGCTGATACTGGAATAAACGTGCTGGAAAAACAGTTACTGCTAGCTCAGATGGGGAGAAATAGGAAGCCAAAGCACATTTACACTGTGGGTGAATTTAACCTACTGTGTCTTTAATATGACAGGGACACTAGTTTTCACCTTGTCTCGAAGCAATCAGATTCAGAAAAATGCCACCCTAACCATCACACAACCGTGTACTATGTTCTTGGTTTCTCCCTTTCACCTGTTTTATTTCAAGAGAGCTGTACACTTACAGTCACCCCTACCCCAGCAGTCAGGACACTTCTTACCCCCACCTTGTGACACATTTTACAGGAGTTTTCGAAGTAAAACAGCATCAGATTCACTCAGCCACTGTTTGCCTCTGGGTTTTCCAAACAAGAATAGCCTTCCCAACTACGTATCTACTTGCCGATTAGAAAAAGAAAGAATCAACAGGTCTTAAACTTAAAACCCGCATACAAACGTTAAAGGGATGTCACTAGGGAGCTCCTAGGAGCTGAAGTACTACCTGCGTAGGTAGGTGCAGCCTTCTGTTTCAGTGAGGATAGGAGAAAAAGGCCAACCTCTATCTGCCACGTAATCAGATTTCCCCGCGGGAAAAGCGATGGCGAAATGAGAAAGGTTGAGTGTTTTTGGAAGTTGGTTGTTATGCGGAATAAACTAGATACAAAGACACATCAACGCTGGGCAGAAGAAAACACTGCAGATTATGACATGGCAAGGACTGGGTGTACCCATCCACAGAGGCATTGCATAGGTGGGATGTAAAGGGAATTAGATTTGCTATTTTGGAACAGATCCCTGGGCAAAATGAACAGGTACAGTTAGTAAAGCGTACCGTGCTAAAGCTCTTCTTTATACCAGTCTTAATGCTGCTTTAGACGCCCATCTCTTCTATACCATGCCTAGAAAGGCAATAAACAGAGAGACAAAAAATAGCAAAGACGTGCTGGAAAGTTAGGACAAGGAGCTGAGCAAGAGAGAGAGGAAGACGCAGCCTCCCTCCAGATCTTAGTAAGTAAGGAAAATGTGAGACATCAAGGAATACCCAGGATCAAGACTCTCTTTTGTTTGATTCACGGGGGATCGATCTCCTTATCACTCACCGCTGTTATGTTCCTGGTGCAGGTCTTCCTCATTTCTAGCAATGCTCTGAGAGCTTTGTTTCAATGGGAAGACAGGATTTTTCTCTCTTCTTTTGAAATCTTAAAAATGTACAATGGAAGAGAATTATTTTCTTTTCAGCTCTAACAGTCACATTGGCTCTCAAAATGGTTTTATCAGATTAGCTTCCATATTCCAATTCAAGGTAGTGCATGTATCATAAAGAATGATAAAACAAATATCCCAAAAGAAAGCTGCCCTGGTTTTTATTATATTGGCCTAAAATCATACTTTCAGTAAGGCAGGTATGACTTGCTGTGGAAACCAGGGCTTTGATTAAAAGCAGTTTCACTCCTGTCTTTTCTTTCGTGGGCCACAAATCCTGTTGAACTGAGGTCATTTCCAGATAAGGGATGTGGGAGGGGGAGCCAGAGGAAATGAAACAGGGTATGTAGGCGGGGGCACACAATAAGGGCGTTGTAGGTAAAGATGAACAGCTTGAATTTGACATGGCAAGTGACAGGAAATCAATGGAGTGCTAATGTGTGGGAGGAAACGAATATGACTTTAGCAGAAACATTTAGGACAGATGTGAGGGAGAGAACAGAGGAACTATGGGGCCAGACAGGAGAAGCTTACAGTAACCAAAGCAAAAAACATCTGAGACACTGACAGCATCCTATTTTGGGAGTTTCCTCTTTTCCTTCTCACAGACAAGTCAAATTTTAAGCGAACTGTTAGGTGTTATGTGAGCTCTAAACCTTTAACAGCTCCAGGACTAATTTTATGTTATGGTGTATTGTGATTGTGCCAAGGTTTTCAAAGAGATACATCATGCAAGGCTGTATCTCCCCTATTCCCTACTCTCATTCATCTGCATGGTTATCGACTGGAACATAATCCAAGAGATCAATATTCAGAATACCCTCCCTCTTTTAATTAGCAGAAGTATCAGAAATGCCACTCTTTAATCCCTTGGTTAGGAAGTGTTTTCCCAGGGTGAGTCACGCAATGTATTTCACCAGCATTACTGTTATGCTTGTTTTTATCTAACCCTGAAAAAGCCTTCCATTAATCTAGACTAATGACTGATATTCCATGGAATCAGCATTTGGCAAGCTCCTTGCACAATACCTCTAATGGAGGCTGGGCTCTGGCACAGTGGGTGGGATTACCTGCAGGAGGAAACAAACACTTTCACTGAATTTCACTGAATTATTAGAGTTGGAAGGGACCGTAGAGATCATCTAGTCCAAAGCAGGAATTGCCTAGAGCTAGAGCATGTTACTCAGGACTGCATCCAGGTGGGTCCTGAAAGTCTCCAGAGAAGGAGACTCCACAACCTCCCTGGGCAGCCTGTTCCAGGGCTCTGGCACCCTCACTGTGAAGTAGTTTTTTCTCACTTCTCTACCTCCTTTGCATGCTAAAAGAAATTCTTATCAAAATGTGGATCTACAACATGACCCTCCAAATCTTGATAAAGTTGTCTTATTTTCAGAATAGTCTTCAAAGAGATTTCTCCTTTATTAAAAATCTACTGAATGTTCTTGAAATTAGCATCTCCTATGTGGAAGGAGAACTTGCTTCCCTTCTGAGGCAGTATCGGTGTCCATAGCTCCCTTAGATTAATGTGCAACAATACCACATTGTAAGGGTGTTACAGTTACTTGTGTAACACATTTAATGCAAAACAGAAAATAAAAACATAAAAAGGTAAAATTACCAGCAACGCACAACTTTGTTTCATAGGCAGAAGCACGTCTTCCTGATAGCATGGCCAACTTTGCTTCTTCAGGGCTGCCTTATTCATAATTCATCAATCCTTTGTCCCCATTAGCAGGGCAAATGATTTGCCTTCTGGAATGCCCTACCTAAACATGATGAGCATCATGGTGTTCAGTAACCAGTACCTCTCCTGCATAATTTGTGAACTCCTTTACTGCCTTTTTCCTCAATCAGGAAAAATCTGATTTGTATCCCAAGGGATACATGGAATAGCAGCAGAAGTAATGCATTATTGGATTTTTTTTTTTAAGATTCCCCTTCTCGTATCTTTAAGTCAAGTCAGAGGACACAAGCTGAACAGAACATTTCTACCATTAGCTTACTGAAGCATAAATGAAATTGCTTCTGAAAAATAATTTTTTTGTTAACTAACAAAGTGAAAAAAATATGCTATAGCCCCAGAAAAGCTATGAAACTTACATTACATATAGGTCTTCTACTTTTTAAAATGGTAAGGTAGAGAAAAAGAGAGAAAAATTATGTAGTTCTGAATGTGACTTATTGAAGAACAGTTTTGAATTGATTCACTCAGACATTCATTGATCCATTTTTTGAAGCTTCTCAGAATATTCAGGTTTCACTCATGGATTAAATAGCTGTTTGACGATGAATAAGCAGATTGAATGAGTTTAAAATAGAATACAATCTTCAGCTGCTCCATTATGATCACAAAAGCCTGGACCACCTTATGAATTTATGGAACTACTTTAAATAATCTCCTAGGGTCAGGAAAGCCTGCCGCCTCATCTAGAGGAAATGAAGATAATAGATTCAGAGCACTGTAGTTCATTAGGTGGCCCTTATCTTTAAATATCCTTGCTGAAGAAGACAGGTAACAGGTTGTAAGTCTGTGATCACACTCCAGAACGCTGAGCTGTACAATCTACCACTGAGTTTGCCTGCTTGTGGAAAAGACTATGGTTAATAAGATCTGTAGGCACACCTCAGAGGGGACCCTGAGCCCCCTGAACTGAGTATGAGTGTCTTTCTTCTGAGAATCTCAAATGCAAAAAGCACCTTTTTGCAATTCTGAGAGGCTAAGAAAGAGTCAACTTTAGTGATGTTGTTGTGAATATTGTAAAAGTTGTTCCTCACTCAAGGACTTCAAGGAGGAGTCAGAAAACAGGAAGCCAAATGGTAGCGGTGAGATTGCATTGCTAAGGAAGACTTATGCAGTGTGTAGGAACAACAGCCTCAGAATCTCTCTGGGTATGGTGAGAAGAGTGAAGAGAGGAAAACCTGATTCTGGCAAAAGAAGGAGTTTTTCTGATCCTGTGAAATAAGTGTATGTCACTAGAAGAATAATTGCCAGCAAGTGAAACAATGTGGAGACCCGTCTCTGAACGACAATAGGTCTCTGTGGAGACATGGAGTGACCAAAAGGGTCTATACAGTTGGATCAATAGTTCTCAGAAAATACAGTTTTTATTTCAGAGGTTCAATACCAAAGTCTTTCTACTGTCCTTGATGATCGTGTATCATCAAGAGCCCACTACCATCTGTCTGGGTTGAGTTATTGGTACAAACATACATCTGAACCTCTTCAGGAAAAATATGGCTACAGTTGCACCAGCAAATAAACACCCCAGGGACCATTCTCTGGCCATTAGAACAAGTGGCATGTTCTCAAGAGCAAACTTGTGCCCTCATAGCTACACTCTATATCGAACCAAAACAAGGTTGTCTTATCCATACATATTGTAGGAACACTCCCTGGTCCTTTTTATCCCCTGAATCATAACTGATTACTACTTTGGAGAGTAGAGTTGGCATGCATCAAAACTGTGCAAAGGTGCATGCTATCAGCTAAACACTGTGGAAACCTAAATCATGGCCCTTTACACTCTACTTCTATAGATTTAGCCTGTGGGACCACTAAGTCATGGAAGTTAAAAAGCAAGGAAGAAACAAGAGACATTTATTTGAAGATTTTGGGATGAATTATCTTCCTTGAACTCCCTATGCACTCTGTTGCACCAAAGCAAAACTACTCAGACATTGATGAGAAAAAAGACTTTCCACGTATGGAGTCCTTTCCCTCTGAATTGTCCCGCTGGTATGTGAAGTTGTCCTTGTGGATTTCCAGTTAGGATCAAGAGATCACACTGGAGATCTATTCTTGCTGGGCAAGTGAATGATGTGGAGGTAGCAGAGTCTCCAGAGTAAAGGATTCTTTCTGACAATTAGGAATTGTCTTCCTGACAACAATGATTCTTCCTGACATGTGCCCTCAACACATGTGATAGGAGGTGCAAGGGTAAAGACCTTGTCATGAAAAAGCTATGTGGGATAGGGCAGAGATCTAAGGCAGAGAACTAAAAGGCTATCGGAAGCCACATGGCTTAACTCAAACTGAAAATCTCCTTATTTCCCTGTTTGCCAAAAGGGGAGTTCTTGGCAACAAAAAAAGTCCAGCAAAACAAAGAAAATTGCTAAGTAACTAATGAACAAACCAACAAGCAAAATGACAGAAAAACGATCACAAGGCCAAAAGCATTGCAGCCTGTGATGAGAGCAGAGCTACATCTGAAGCCAAAGGCAGTTGAAGAAAACCAAGAAAGAAGCAGCTCACACCACTCTTCGTGACCTCAGTGCAGAGCACAAATAGAAATAGGGCAAATATATATGCTGTTGGGCACTCACAAGGCACTTCGTCATTGCACAGTAGGTACACACGTGGGTCAACACATGAAGGAGCAATATAGGGTTTTACTATAATAGGAAAAGGCTGAGTTCTCACTCTAAGTGCAAAATAGAATGCAACCTTAAATATGGCCTCACAGTGGCTTCACCATAATTGCTAGCTCCCTGCTGTGTTCTCTATACAACAGGTCTAGTACCGACATCTGGTACTAATTTAGGGTTCATCTGCTCTACAAAAACAAACATATCGTGGGGCCTTGTTACAGCATGCTTGCCCCTCAACTTGGTTAAACCCCGTTCCATCTTGTAAAGTAGATGTGACATAACCGTTTGCATTTTGGCCCCGAACCACACTACAGATGTTGCAACGTTCAAGAGCCTGAGGTGGCTCGAACTGCGGTGCTGAGAATCTACTAGGAAGCAGCAGCAATTCCAGCTCCTTAAAGAGTCTGGCATTAACCCCTTCCCCCCGCTCCGTGACACTACTCCCATCTTGTTAAACATATTGATCAGCAAGAATCTGACATGGGGTAGCTTAATTTTGGCTGCGTTTTAAGCCGTGGTTATTTGATATCAGGTCAGAAAGTTTTATGGGAAGGTATTTTGACCCTGCACTTCAACACATTTGCCATTTATATGTGAAATGCTATACACAGCATTCTCAGGCAAGAGGGACATGGATATGGAGATCTCTCTCTGTTTGTTCACACAGCCAGATAGACACATTCATTTGGATTTAAACGCAAAAGAAATGAGATTTGGGGCCAAATGAGGGATGCGCAAAACTTCACAGTAAGCATCTGAGGTGCACCCACCTGCCTTAGCAGAGGATTTATCCCAAATGCCTTTCTGAGTCCCAGAAAATTAATTGAGATTTCATTCTAGGATATTTCAGCGTGTACATCCCCACTTACTGCTCCAGGGACTGTATGCTGACAAAGCTGCTCCAGTTCCAGCTATTGCAGAAACTTCTCACGCTCTGCATGCTGTTCATTCTCATGTGGCATTCTCTTTCACTTTTTTTTGCTCCAGCTACTGTTTCTCTTGCCAATAAAGATTAGCATAACCTTCAAGAAAATCTGGCAGAAGGTCACGGTCATTTCAGGGAGAAGTAAACAGAGTGAGAAAAGCATAGAATGGGATTACTAGAAGAGTGTAAAAACTCTTTGCCCACTATGTATAGGTCATGCTGTCAAGCAAAAAAATATTCGTGTTTAACTCAGTCAAAACTTACATAAACTCTGCTAGACATCTGAGAAGTTCATGGGTCTGGAATTCAGGACTGCATCGGACCTTAAAAATATTCACAACCTAGAGTCTCTTACTCAACATGGATTGTTTTTCCATTACTTGGGGGGTAAGCAGCAGAAGAAATAATTTGCACATATTTGGGATGTTTCTATTCGTCATTTTAAAATCAATACATATATCTTGTTATTCTCCATAGGACCCTTCTCTGTCTCTTATGTAACTGGTAAAGCAGATTTTTGTTTTTCCTTTATGCAAAAAGAAGTTGATCATATCAGCCCAGGACCTTTTCCAAAAAACCTGGAGGGAGTGAGGTTTCCATATACAAGGGCCAAAATACAGATGTTTGGCCTAAAATTGGTTTTATTATTTTTATTTGGGATTTTGGAAAAACAAGCATACAAGTCTCCACAAAAGAACACAAGTACATGTGTTCTCTCTATTACACTGGAAGAAAATGTAGCAACTGAAAAGGACAAAATGAGCAGGCCTGCTTTCTCTAAGCAGAGCTCTCAGAAATGGAAAAACCAAGCAGGCAGAAAACAAGTGTGATGAAGGGACTCTGACCCCACAAAAATGTCCGTTTTTTTCCAAATGAACCAAACGGTCTAGTAAAGGATATTACCTGGCCCATAAATCTTGCCTCTCAGAAAACAAAGGCACGATGATTTCAAAATGCTTCCACAACCAGGCTATAGAGCAGCCGGGGCAGTAGACAGGGAGAGACCAAAGGTGGAGTTTAGGTGGTATATCATCGTGAACGGAAAGAGCTGAATATATGATCCTCCTGTTTGGATCCTTTATGAACAATTACAGGAATGTATAATTGATTTTCATGCACACCACCTGAGGTGTGGGATCTTCGTCTGGTGGTTGAACTTTCCTGACAATTCTTGACACAGGATGGGACTGATTTAAATGATGAATAGAAGCTAGCTAATATAGACACTGTGAAGTATAAATAGAGGAGCTAGCAGCAGAGTTTCCATCAGAATTTGCAGAATAGTGTTTATAAGCTTTGCTGTATACATGTGGTTTTGCTATAGCAACAAAGATGAACAGTCATCATTTTCTATGGCCAACACCAAATCTAGTATTATCTGTATCCTGCCTTGTGAAGAGAAATTATTTAGCCTCTATGTGAGGTTCAGTCTGGTAGGCAAAATGTGGAAGAAATCTGTGATACTGGAGTTCATATACTCTGTGTATATGGGATTTCCCAGTGGATCAGCTGAGTCAATATCACAGCAGATCTTCCAGTCTTCCAGTGACAAGAAACTAAGTCAAGTGAGAAAACACAAAGATTAGTCTGTTCTTATGGTCAATTTTAAGAGTCTCTAGAGTCTATTGTCCCAGCTGGAAGTATTAAATAACTACCTGGTACTGAGTAAGACATTAGACAAGAAGAGTCTGTAAGAAATAATATATTAGTTTAGCAGAGGAAAATTCAGAGAGATGATGTTCAGCTCAAACCAGGGTACTCAGAAGTGGCCCAGCAGTACCTTGGGCATGTACCTAAGATATATTCCACAATACACCACATATGGCAGGATGATTTCTCCCATCCAACAGGAAACACTAAAGGCAGTTAAAAAGTTTTGAAGCCCGGAATATTTATTTATTTCAGGTGATTTTCAGCCACTAATAACACTCATCAACCAGGGAGCTGAGAAAAACTGCAACAAGCTAACCCAGCTGATACTTTAGAAATGTTAAGGTGTTTTTCAAGATTAAAAAGCAGGCAGAAATTAAAGGAGTTTAATATTAGGGGTGGTAGACGAAGTAAGGGAAGATTTTAGTTCAATAAAACATCAAGGTAACCTCTAAGGAAATAAAAGATCATATAGTTTTATGGCCTTCATCTCAGCAAAATATGTACCAGTCTTCTGGTTGACAGATGAACTAGTCAGGAAGACTTAATCTACTCAAACTACATGAAAAGAGAGAAACATGATGACATACATATTCAAGCACGTAAGCCAACTAAAAGCACCATTTTTTTTTATGACAAAGAAGTATGCTGAGAGGTATTATGAATAGTATTGTATGGAACCTGGAGAGTCAATAAGAGTAGTTGGAAGTGGTCATGTAGGAGAAGAGAAATTAAGTGATTAGTAACGGAGAAACTAGATGGAGTATGTCCTACGAGTTTTGAAGGATTGCATTTCATGTCTAATGTGTTCCATAAAAGTTACAGTGGAAAAACAGGTGATATTTTGCATTCAATATCCTGTTATGTGATTAGAAAGTCACAGATGACTGAGTGGACTACCCAGTTTTTGTGCTTAAAGTATTAATTAGTTAAACAAACAAAATCAAACTAAGAGGTATCTGTAACAGACTACCACATTTCGTAAAAACACAGGACAAGCTTCCCCTCAAAAAATCAGTTTATAAAGAGCAGAAAGGAAAGCTTTGGTACCATAAGTGTCTTTCATCCTGCAGATCATTTCTCAGTCTACACAGCCAGTAATACAACTTCGGAAATTTCTAAAAATAATGGATTTTTTTCTTAACACAAAAATCCTGCATGGGATATCAAGTAACTCAGTAATGCCCATTATCAATTACTCACCATAATGGACCTCATTATGATAAATAAGGAACTGTTAATGGCTTTTATAAAAATTGAAAAATTGAAAAATTGCCTGATGAAATGAGGTTTGATTTATTTAATGCAAACAGGGTATGTCACCAACCTGAAATATCTCTTGTTGGATCTTTTAAAACCTGCAGTTTTTGAAATTTAGAGGAACAGCTGAGATTAGAGTTGGGAACATGCATTTAACTGAAGAAGTGCTAAAACAACTGGGAATTTTTCAGGAACATCTTGCTGGATTCCCAAGAAGCCAAGATTCCTCAGATTCAAAAAAAAAAGATACTGAGCCAAGAAAATATATTTCTTGGTGAAAGCAATGACAGAAATTGTGTATTTACACCTACATACACACACAAGCACATAGTACATGTGCTTATGTGCATGTATATATGGAGAGGGAATTAAAAACCAATGAAATGAGAATGATTATAAACTACAAATAGAAATAGGTGGGTAATGAAGCCAGTAAGTTAAATGAATGAATGAGTTATCATAAATCAAAGAATTTTAAATAGTAAGACATTTAAAAAAAGATTCCAGAAGCAATAAAATCAGTTAATTAATTACAGGTCAATATCTAGATTCAGACAGCAAGATGGTGAAGTGTGATCAAGGAAAAGCAGAAATGTTCCCTAGATATTCCAGTGGCATTTGGAATGCATCAAGTTATGTATCTATTTCTTAAGGTATTACTGATGGATCAAAAAATTTGCCATGAGTAACAAAGCAGGATGCGAGGTAGTGTCTATAACAATTATCAATTACAAAACCACAAACTCAGATATCTTAGCTTCCAGAGTCTTAGATAAATTAGCTGAGGAAACCTCTAAATTACTGGTATAATTTTCTGGCAAACATTGAAGAGCACTAGAAAAAATCCAGAATATTGGAGAACTGTCAACATAGTCATATAGAATCTTCATCATCCTGAACAAAAAAAAATGAAATTTTATAAGGCAAAATACTGACTATTTTGAAGGTCATCTAAGATGAAAAATGTGAACAGCAGACACCTGAAAGTGGCACTAAAGAAATTAATAACTTGGCCTTAGAAGACAAAATCAAAGGGAAAATAACCTGGAAAGAATCTCATTGATTCTTTTGTTACAAGTATTACAAAGATAAGCAAAATAATCGTATAAACTCTACAATAGTGTTGATGAAAATAACTTCATTAAAACAAAAATCTGAAACATAGTATTATATAGAAGTCAATCAGCTTGGCAATGAATATAGGAACTGAGACTTTTTCAGAAAGAAATTATTACTGCAATAATTACATAATGTAAGCATAGATATTTGTCATGAGTTAATCAAATAAACTGTCCTGTTTCTTTCCACCATTGCCTCTTAGAAAATTTCAATAATCTAAGCGACCTCCAAACTAATAGTAAATCAGATCAAACAACAGGCCTTGGGGACAGACAGAAAAATAGCTTGTATACATCTACATTAGAGTTCTAGTGTGGCATTTGAAACAAGTACCCCACTCATCCTTGCTTACCAGGTATTAGTTCAGACTGAGGAGCTAAGTGAGAAACCCTGGTCAAGGTGACTACCCACCAATTGCACAACTGCTGACGGGGAGATTGCATTACTGTAAAATCTCTCAGATTGTACAATGACATAATGCTCTCATACTGTTGAGATCTAACACTTTGGAGCACTTCTCATACAATATAAAATGACAAAATATGTCTGTGCCTTTATGTGGCTATTGTACACCAGCTCTCAAGACTCTGCAACTGCACTTCATCTGTCCAATCTCGCTCCTGCCTAATATCCCTTTTTATTTTTTTTTTAACCTGACCTTGATATTTCTGTACTCAGACTATTTTTAGTACCTTCTCTTTCCCTCCCACCACATTTTCAAATTATTTTTTTTTCCCTAATGGCAAGGGAAAGCTTCTCCAAAGACCCCTCAAGGTATAACTTAGGCCTCCAAAGACATGATACCTGTCAGCCTGCACGAGGAAAGGTCCAAATGTTTCTCCAGCAGCAGGATTACCCAGTAGAAGCATCATGAGTAACTGTACAGCTGCTGCTGGGTCTTAAAGAACTGGTGATCAATGCTCAATGTCATGAGGTTGTCATGAAGATAATTGATATTTTCCTGAAGGTAAAGGTAAAGAGATCTTGGAGACGGTACAACAGCATTCCACTGCTATGGAAAATCTTGACCTCTTCTGGTTGGGAGCACTCCACTGAACCTGATACCTAGTTGGGCATCTACCCTGTCTCACAAGATCTTCACATTGGAGTCTCTAGATAGCAGAGCAGCCTTTCACACTGGTCAAGGAGCCCCTGCCACCAGACCCTGCAAAACAGCCCTGCAAATAAAGATCAATACCTGGGAAAGTCTGTTCCTTGCCACAGCCAGCTTCAATAACACTCTGTGCCAGCGACCAGGATTCTAGTCTGGGTAAGGGTACATCTTCTTCACACATGTTCCTGCAGTGGAAGGAAAGGATCCTAAGAGGTTTCAGGTCGAACTAAGGCATTGATTTTACATCAGCAATGGAGATTAAAACTCCAAGTTTATTCTTATAGCTGACACTGCTTTGAGCAGGAGGTTGAACTGGATAACCTCTTGAGGTCCCCACCAACCCCAATTATCTTATGATCCCATGATTTTTATTTCTCTGCTGGGTCTTTAATGCCTTCACACACAATTCAGTTGGAGCTATGTGAGTCATTTTGCATTCAGCAACTAGCCATGTCAGAAGCCATTCATCATCCTGTTTGAGTGCCTTTTTTCTGTGTCTGTGGCTGCAAAAGTCACACGTAGAACATGCCATGTTGATACAGTGCCCAAGAGGTCTTTCCAAAGACCATTACCCTTCCTAAACACAGAAGAGCATGAGCTTTAGAACCTACTGCTAGTGCAGAGAAGGGCTATAGGCAACAGAGAGCTGTGTTGTATCTTCACATGGAATCAAAGACTAACAGACTTGTTTTCCTTACTACCTCAGACTTCTAAAGAAGTCCACTGCTAAAGAAGAGCTCCTACTGGAGCTCCTTCTGTCCCAGAAGTTTAGCCTCAGGGCCCTGATGCAGTACTTAAGACCTGAGGGTGCTAAGAGGGGAATAAGAGAGAGGAGCAGCAGACCCCATAGCAGTTCTTGGGACACCTAGAGAACAGATTACAGCACACTTGCTCATGGGCTTGAGAGCAGGAAGCTCTGGAGAAATTGTGTGAGCAGTAGCTCCTGTGGCACCTTTGGTCTCCCTCCAAAACCCTACTCCCTGGCTAAAAGTGAGGCAGCTACAGGAGACATCAGAAGAGAAAGGTCAGCTGAACCCTGACATGGGATCTCCATCCCCCCAGAATGAATTCTGTCCATCCTCCGTACTCAGGAACAACTCTTAGGCATTCAAATTGGCTCAGGGGAGCAAGGCATGTCAGCGGGCTTCACACAGTAAGGCATCTGCTGGTACTGCATCCTAGTCCTCCCAGTAATCATGCATGTGTAAGAACAGCTACATTGGCATTTTAGGGGTAATTTTAATCCCTTATGCTATTTTACCAAGGAATTTCTGAGTGGTGGTCATATTGGCTCCCCTCCCTCCTTTGCTTTCTTTTTCCTATTCACTCACCCTCCCAAAAATTCTACTTCCCTCTTCATCTCCTGACAAGTTATGGGTCATGTTTGCCCTCTCAGGGAATAAAAATTTGTTGTTGTTTGAACACTTTTGCTGACCCATTTCTGTTGAGCTGCAGGTGTTCCTCCCACTCAGATTTTTGGCTGTTGCTAAAAGCTACATGCCTGGGCCATGGGCTGTTGAACAGTGGTCCCTCTCTGACTTTGCAGGGGAATAGGCACGCAGAGAGCTTGGCTGCTGAATGCATTGTGAGTGGGAGGATGGAGGTAGTTGCTGGGAGCTGAGGAGGTCCAGCTGTGAGGACCTTTAAGGCAGGGTATGCAAGCCATGGGGTGTTAATGGCCCATCATTAGGCTGGAAGGGCGTAGCAACTCTAGGAATAGGTGCTTCAGCCAAAAGCATAAGCACAGGACAGATTAATCATTTCACTGAAGTACTGAAAAAAAAAAAAAAGGGGGGAACAGGAGAGAAGCTCTCGTTTCAGTCAGAGCAAAAGGTTTCCTTTTTGAGGGTACCTTACCATCCCACAGGGAGCAGTCAGATGGCTCTGTGCATCTTTCCTAAAGTCTTACACGAACCAGAACCAATCCTAGCTTTATCCCATTTCCCTGCCCTCACACCCCGTTCTCCCCTGCCATGTGCCAGTGAAAAGAAGGGCAAGCAACACCCCTCCTCTCCTCTCTTCCTTTCTTGGTATGCTGCAACATTTCCACTCCATTTCCCCCCCCCCTCATTAAACCTTCAGGCCATTATGGGTTTCTATAACCTCAGCTGTCCTGGGCTGGGCAGCAGATTGGAATGTGCATTCTGTCAATGCTATACATAAGGTGCAGGAACAGATAGACAGCGAAGGTATGGTTGTTCACCTTGTTGTTTTTCAGATCACATGGTTTTAGCCCTTTCTAAATCTTGTCCAAAGTGAAAGGAAATGTAGATAGTATATACGCTGGGTCCTCAGCACAGAGTGCTTTGTTTTATTAGTGTTGGGTGGTGGTTTGTGTGGTGTGAATGTGGTGGTGTGGGTTTTTTTTTTTATTTTTTATTTTTTATTGGTTGGACTAGATGATCTTAAAAGGTCCCTTCCAACCTAGGTGATTCTGTGATTAATCTACTTGTACAGTAATGCATACTTGCTAAAACAGACAGTTAATGCAGTACAGGGGAGGCCAGAGCTGGATGCAGCACTGCAGGTGGAGTCTCATGAGAGCAAAGGGGGAAAATCCCCTCCTCTGACCTGTTGACCATGTTTCCTTTTATGCAGTCTAGGATATGATTGGCTTTCTGGGCTGCAAGTGCATATGGCCAACTCGTCCAATTTTTCATCTAGTAGATGTTCTCCACAGGGAGACTAGTAGACTGTTCTCCACAGGGCTGCTTTCAATCCATTAATCCCTCAGTCCATATTGTTACCAGGAATCGCCCCAACTCGGGTGCCAGACCGTGCACTCAGCTTTGTTGAACTTCATGAGGTTCACACAGACTTACACCTCAAGCCTATGAAGTTCCTCTGGATGGCATCCCTTTCCTTTAGGGAATCAGCTGTACCACTCAGCTTGACGTTGTCTGCAAGCTTGCTGAGGCTGTCCTCAGTCCCACTATCTATGTCATTGATGAAGATATTAAATAGTAATGGTCCTGGTACAGATCCATGAGGGACACCACTGTGTTACTGGTTTCCACTTGGACACTGAGCCATTGAATACAACTCTTTGGACATGGCCGTCCAGCCATTTCTTTATCCATCTAACAGTCTATCTATCAAAGCCATATATTGCCAATTTAGCAGCAAGAATGTTGTTGTGAACCATATCAAAGGCCTTACAGAGGTACAGGTAGATGACATCTGTAGCTCTTACCTTGTCCACTGATGCAGACACTCTATCATTGAGGGCTTGTCACCCTCTGTGTGAGCCTGACATTGATGAATGTCAAGAGATACAATCTGCTAAGGGTTTCCATACCTACTTAGCAAGCAACACAGGAAAGCAAGGACTAGATCGTCTAATCCATTTGCTCTTGTGTTTGCAGGCCCTTCTCTCTCAGTCTCCAGAGCCTTCCCATCTCAGCACACCTCCATGCTCTCTCTATGCTGCTCTTCTCTCTCTACTTCCAGGATTCTGACTGTACACCCCTAGCCTCCCCTCTTCTGTCTTGTACATCCTTCCTCCTCTCTATCTTCTCCAAGGCATGCCTAAGACATGGGGAATATTCATACAATGAGTGTGAAAATTTGTTCTGAGGATGAGTAAATTAAGACTTTTCAAAGCATTACACAAACAAAACTGGACAACTTTTCAAGGGCATATAAATGATCTATCCCTAAAACTCAAACGCTTCTCGTGCATAAGTCCCTTCTCCAAATTACAAACTCATAATCACTGTCATGGCAACAAGTGTAAGACAACATGTAAAACTTCTGTTTTGACAAACTGAAACTTAAAATGAACAAAACCTGCCACAGTCAGACAAGGAAATTCCAGCCCAAGCAGTTTAATTTTAGCAAAGTTATAAACAAAAAATGCATCTTATAATGGAAAAATGTCAAAATTTTCTTGTGTGTAATGCCTCTAACGTCAAAAGATCTTAAGCTATGAGTATTTCCAATTTCTGCGGCACATGACTAAGTGACAATAATTTCTTTGATGCTACACAAAACATAAATAATTTTCCTTCCATGTCTACAATCACAGTGAAGAGTGTGACACTGTATTATTTGATATTTATTGCATCACATTGCTTGCAGTAATTTGGATATAAATTTGGGTCAAAGAGAAACACTGACTCTAAAAGGATGGATAGCGTTTGTAGATTTTGTGGCAGAAAAGAATAATAAAGGTGAAAGTGAAATTAGAATGAAAAGAAAACAATTTCAGTTGATTTAGAAAAGCACTGTACGCCTAAGGGACAATACAGAAGATGAAAATGTGAAAGATAAGAAGGGAAGATAATTTAGTTTGGAGTATTTCTCCTTTCCTCTGCACATATCAAAGGATTTTATATTTTAAAATAATTCCTAAAAAAAAAACAAAAACCCAAACAAAACAAAACCAAGAAAATGTGCATTAACTATTACTACCACTTTTACATCCAGGAATATTTTCACCAATATGCATTTGTTCAGAAACATAGTTAAAATAGCAGCAGATCACAACACACACACTTAAGTCCTGTATTTAGTTGCACTCTCTTACTCCCAATCACTAAATAATCAATTTTGAAGGCAGGAATCAACTTCTTAATTCTAGATTATATCTAAACCAGAAATATTCTGTTTGAAGTGCAAAACTACACTATAATTCACATGCTTTAACCATGCTTACATGTAGAAGGTAACATCAGTTTGGACATCATGTGGTAATGATATTGGCAGTTAATTAGTATTTCAGTTGAGAATTTTCAGTTAATATTCTGGTATGTATCTAATGATTTTCAGTTCAGAAAACCTGTCAATATCCAGTGTACCTCTCTATCAAGACAGATGTAGAAATGGGCATTTTGAAAATAAGCTTGACCTAAACTAGGTTTTAACAACATAATATGCATAATCTAGTATTAGCTGTGAGGAAACGAGAAATAAAAGTATACATCTGTCTCTTAAATAGTACTTCTCAAGCTACATAATGGATCTAGAGTGACAGAAAATACTGACAGAAATCTTTTTCAAAGAATATTTGAAAATCTCACCAGTAACAATTGAAATGTATAAAGTTAAGAACACTAGCAGTGAAACTACACTTTTTTTTTTTTGTATCAATACTATTACAAGAACTAATGCCATAGCTGAACTAAAACATATTCTCAAGGGCTTTAGGAGATAAATGGTAGCTTACTGTCTGTAGATTGAGAGAGCAAGTGAAAACCTTTCATTTATCTGTTTCTAAACCTACTGAGTAAATAATTCTGCAAAAGATGCTGTGGAGATATTTTTGCAAAATCAGTGTGGGGGATTGGGAATTATTCCAGGTTGATTTTTATGGAACCTAAGGACAAAATGCCGATCCCACTGAATTTAGCAGCAAAATGTGCATTTAATTCTAAAGGACCTTCACCTCTATCTGAAGACTTCTTCTTCCACAGTACGGCTATAATATGAGCCATAAAAATGTACATCTCATTCCCAACTATATCAAACATGAGACCTCAAAACAGTGCAGATACAACCGTACTTTAGAGGAAAAAGGTAACTGTTTCTCCTTGATTTTTGGTGAACTTGTCAATTAAGGTTAATTCTAATGGCCTTTTTTACTGCGTTCAAGTTGCAGGCAAAGTTGTCCCACAGTAGATGAAACTTCTGATTTCCCTAACTGCTTTCCAGATAATAATGCATTTTTGTTGCTACAGAAAATTCAGTCAGCAACTCAGAGCTGAAAGACTCATTATATAGTAATAAAACCAGTGACATGATTCTTTATGAAGTTCTAACATCCAGACTTTCAGAAATCTAGGAAACAGCAAACTAGCTGCAGGTCTGACACTTGTTGGTGTGTGGCGTTTTAGTCATAGAATAGGTCCAAGAGCTCTAAAAAGGCACTGTTATATTTCAAATCTAAAAAGTATAAAATTTACCTCAAAGTATCATTTGGAAGTTTCTGCTAAAATCTACTGTTATAACTTCAGTGCTATGGCCTTTTACTGAATTATGGGACTAATGTATTCCACACGTTGCTGGTATTCTCTTTTTCAAATGAAAAAAAAAAAAAAAAAGACATCATACTTTCAGGTTTTTGAGGTAGAGTTAATTTCTGAAGAATTTGCCAAGATGTTCTGCAGATTTTTGCTGGTGCTGCACTTTAGCAGCAGAAGCAAAAAAAGATTTTTCAACAGCTTAGTGGAAAATCAATTATAAATTATGTGAGGTACCTCCAAAATTTTCCACAGAAATGGGAACACATCCATTCATTTTCTGTAAAACAAAATGGCAAAGTTCCCTTCAAATTTCTTCCAATTTTTCACCTCGATTTTTAACTAGACTCAATGATATTCTTGTTTCATTTGGGCTTAAGACATCTTTTTACAAGACGGTTTTGTTTGTTTTTCATATGATGTTTTCCCACTTCACTTAGGTGGTAATTTTACTTAAGTAATGCCCATGAAATTTATTAACTCCAGTCTTTCTGAAATTGGTTTAGCCTTTGCAGTGAATACCACACGGAGATTTTGGATATCTGGACAACACAGTTTGTTTGACTATTCATTTGAAAAAAGAAAAAAAAATAAACTTCATGCAGTTTTTTTTATATTTTTTTTTTATCACAGCGTGGTGGAGGCCAGTAAGTTTGAAAGAGGCAGATGAGAACTTTGCATTTCAAATTACCAGAGAAGTAGAAAAATATCTGGAAACATGGAATACAATAATGTGCCTTGTCTGCCTGAAGAAATTAGATTCACTCAGGTAATCTATATATCCTAATAACATTCCTAGCCCTTTTTCAAATATTTATCCATTGTAGTTGTACATATAAGCAAACCAAAAAAAATAATCTGCAAATGCAAATCAATACCTTATACGCATAGCTCTGGTGTTGAAGAAATCGGAGTGTCTTGCTCCATTAGCCTAGAACCACATCTGCCTTAATTGATGAGGTAATTTTAGAGCGGATAAAGTTCCACTTGAGAAGGAATCACACCACCTCCATAAGGGCTACAGCAACTATGCTTACTGTCAGGTTTCTTTGGGAAAACAGAGCAGTCACCCAAAACCAAAATAAAAAGAAAAAAAAAGGAAGCTGTCTCAAGGTCAGAAAGGATAGCTGGTCTCGGAATCAAGTTTCAAAGACATGACAGGATAACTCAACAGATTCTGCTTAAAATTAAGTTTATATTTTCATCATTTATCAAAAAAGCAAGAAAAAAAAAGCAAAAAGTTATTATTAAAATGCATGCTCTTTTCACACATAAAATGTGAGAAAGCATTTAAAATACAAAACATGATCAAATTAGGTGCCTTTCTCCCTCTGTCTCTATCACACGCAGTTTCAGGCTTCGTATGTCACAGACATGAAACAAACAAAAATCCACACAGTTCATATGCCAAATTACTTCATATTTTGAAAATTAAACATTTGTATTGCCAGAATACTAGCTTCCAGTGTCACCAAAAGGAAGGAATTGCCCTGGTGCTTTACTACATTGATGGTTACAAAAGCAATTCTCCAAATCATAGGAAAATAAATCTGCATACTGGGCCATGAAGATGGCATAATCTTCACGGGTGGTAGCCTGCTCTTACAGTTCCAAGCCATCAGTGACTGAAGAGAATATGAACTGTTGCATTCAGCCCATTCCCTCTACTAGGAGAGGTTAACAGGATCCTCTGAGGTTTTATTTACTGCATCCATTCCTTGTCCAGTGTAAACACTGAGGCTTTCATTGCTATCTTCAAAGCTCATTGTTGTTTGAATACTCACACTTTGGGGCAACTTCTTTGCAGTAATATTCCTCCCACATATGTATCTAAATTCTGTTCTGAAGAGAACAAAAGTCATGGAAAAAAACCCACCACCTTTTCTGTTCTTCCATGTTGTTAAACCCTTGATCCAGGCCCTCATCTTCTCATATGGAGATTCATTTGAACCAACTATGGCCTGCTAAAAATGTATCTAATCCAAACTACTTGCCTTTCTTCTCTATATATTCTTAGGGTACACAGACAGGCATGTTCAGAGACAGATTCATCTCAGCCCAAAAGGAAGGTCTCAGATGTCAAAGACACGTGTGGAACCTGGATGTGAAGATCTGGAATAAAGCCCAACGCAAATGTTATGCCTGGGTTCTGGGACTAAGTAAACAGATTAGCATTATTCATACTGATTAGAGAGAAGGTGAAAGAGATTTAAAGGGAAAAGATTAGAAGTCTTCATTTATCCATATCAGATTTGAGGTAACATCTGGAAATTGGTAGAAAGATCTTAAACAGACAGTAATTAAAGCCAGTAAAGTGAAGCACGTTTTAAAATATCTACCTGGAGTGTCTCTGGCACTCTTTTACAATTTCAATATTTATTTTAATATAAAATTCAATATTTATTTTAATATAAAAATATAATATTGGGGAATATTGTAATAATTATCATCACCATCCAATGCACAACTACTACAAATTGCCTCTTTCTTCCAGTTCATTTCTATTGATGTCCCATGCAGAGCCATTTTTAAGGCCTGGAAAATAAGTTCATGTGGCTTTCAGGAAAAAATGTTTTGCTTCTCTGCTAAGCAACAATATATATAGTTTCTCTCAATGTTTTTATTTAATCACTTTAACTGGCACGTCTCCTGTGTCCTACCACTGGAACTGTGTCATTAATCTGGAAAAGGTCAACCACGAAGTAAAATTTTAAATTGAGTTAAGCACAGTTCAGTTATATTATTCTATAAAAATTGTGAGACACACTCAGCACGCTGAAGACCCATCTAACCTTTCTTTTATCTTTCCTCTTCACAAAATCCTTATGGATTTGTGTTTCCCGGAGTGTCTCTGTGACAGTTTCTGAGTTTAATGCACCTCTGATCCATTGTGTCTCTTTTGGTGGTGTTATTTAAGTCTTAAAACCTTGAAATGAGAAAAATTTTTGGTAAGGAGCCCTTTATTTTTCCTCCATCCAGGAGGAGATTGAGGCTGTGGGTCTTTGAGATGATGGCTGCAAGTCTGAGTTCAGGGAGGAACTTCTATCCATGTTCTTACTCAGAAAATGTCAGGACTAAAAGTGCAGAGTCTTCTTTAACAGTGCTAATTATCATCTACTTAGTACAGTGAAAGCTTCAGAGAAAACAATTCATAAAGGAATGAAGAACTACTCTCCAGATCTAGTTGGTCAGGCAGGCAATCATCACCTCCATGAGGAACCCACACGGGAGTATTGGAGAGCCTGATAAAATTACTTCAGAACTTTTCACCTACGTCTTTGCCTAACACAGACCCTTGTCCTGTTCTGAAATATACGAGGTCAGCTTTTCATCCCTAAGGTTTGGTACAGAGAGTTTTAAGATCATGAGCTGCCAAACCTCTTTAATCAAATGAGTAGAGGTTATTTATCAGAGAAAAAAGGCCCTTGTCCACTGAGGTTAATCACCCTGACAAGCCTCCCTGAGTCCATGAACTTTCCCCTTTCCCCCGTAACCTTAGTGCCAGCAGAAAATGTTCCCTTACTACCTTTTTTACGCAGGAAGATAGTTCCTGGAAATCTCCTAGAGATATTTGATAAGCTTTACAGCATTAATATGATGCTCTGTACATGCCATGCTTCCAAAGTATTCTGAAGTATATTTTTTTTTGCTTCATTCTTCAATATACCAAGCTCTGAGAACCACAAGACAATGTAATATTGTAGAGTATCTTCACTACTAGAAGAATTTTAGTTAAATTACTCTATTAATACACTAAATTACAGTAGTATTAATAATTTATTTTAATACACACTTATGCATCAGCTTTAATCTGGACAGTTTAGAATGCTGTGGATGGTGTTAATTCCTGATTGTTCATAGGCTCCATATCAGACATACATACCTCTTTCTGAATTTAAGTAGATGGGAAGGTTGAAGCCTTAAGATCCATCCACACTGTTATGCAGAGCATTTCCATTGAAATCAGGAGAGTTTTGTGTGAGGACTGAGGTACTAATTTATTTCTAAAACTCAAGAATACGCTTCTTTCACTTTCAAACGGAAAGCACAGTACAGGTGACATTTTACCATTTTGCATCAGGCTAACACTATTTCAGCTTCATGAAGTGGGAGAAGAGCTAGCCTTCCATTATGTGACACTGATGATTATTGCTTGATTATCCAGTTTATAAAATAGTATTTGCAATCAGTCTTGAAAGTGACAGATGCTAGCACACCCCCAAATTATACACTCAGCACAATACCCATCACCCCAAATGATATCCTATCAATGTTTGCATGAAGTAAAAACCAAGTCTAACGGTATTCTTCTGGTGAAAATACTATGCAGACAATCTTCCAAGTATTGCTTCTCCACTACTTACATTTTCCTTTAAATCTTTTTTTGGTTGGCTACCAGGCCCAAGCTGAAGACAGTTTTGTACTGAACTAGGTATCAAAATCAGAAGTGGTTCCCAAGCTACATCTGTCTCCTGCTCCTAATGCCTCTTATCCAAGGTAGTATATATTATTAACACTTGGTTCACCAAACAGCTCCTTTCTCTTCTTCTGTTCCTGTCATCTCAGACTTGATAACTGAAGGCTGTGATTTCTTCCATGTAAGTAAAGGCCCAATCCTCACCCTCACATCCCCATTTCTTCTGACACCACTCAATATTGTTTGACTGCAACCATGACAAAATTTGGCTCATAATTTTCATCTTGTGAATAATTCAGCTGTTTATATCTTGCTTAACCAAAAAAGGAATGGTGGGGAGAGGGAGAATACTAGGTGAATACTTTGATAAGGCTTAAAATCATCACCATCCCAAAGCAAACACTAATTGTCTTTAATCAGCTTCCAAGAAGCATTATAGAACATTTCTAGCCATTAAGCATACTTCTAGTCCTACATACAAGAACTGCTATCCTAACATAGTCTGACACAATGTGAAATAAGGCTTCTCCATCAAATATTTAATAAATCTACAAAAGTAGAATAGCAGATAATGGGCTACCCCAGTAAATCTATGAAAAGTCAGATTTAGTCACTAGATTTCGTTGCTTCTTGACTTCCCAAACAGATTATCCAAAAACCATAGCTTACTACCCATCAGAAAAAATAATCAGATCCTAAACCTGAGATGGAAAAATATGTCGACAAGTTATTCTAATATGAATTAAATTTGATTTTTTTATTAATTTGCAAAAGTAGATTACCTCCGTCACCATTAAGATGAACAGGCTTCAGTTCTCATTGAAACTCCTGGAAGGTCTACGTGGATAAAGGAACAATCACTATGGTTATAACTACCAGTATAGTATTAAAATATTGCCTATATGACAGTTCAAGGAGGATAGATTTTTATTGTATGTAAAAATCTCTCCCATATAAGCTACATATTGAAGAAAAAAATCTTACTCTGGATAGATATATTCTCTAAGGCAACTTTTGCTTACTTTACTCATCCCAAAGTGAAAAACATGATTGAAATTACAATATTCTACATACAATATTCTACACTTGTACAAACAAGGCTGGATTTTCCCCTGAAGTTAAAATGAAATAACTCCCAGAAGGACAAAGTAAAATAGTTTACCACAGAACATATCCATCAATAAATAATAGAAATCCAAAGTCTACCTTAGTAACTATGGATATTAGTTGGTTTCTCCTCATAGAGCTAGATATTTCTTTTAAATTCAGTAAGAACTGTGAATTTCCTAAAAACACTTATATAATGTGCAAGAAAGGGTTGAGGAAAAAGTAAAATCCCTGTGAGCTGAAACTTAATAGATTGCAGTTGGTTGCTCCAAACTGTTTGTGGTTAAAAGCATTTTAAAAGCCCAGTGTTATTACACTATGAGTAAGTCAGGTTTTCTTTCTTTTTTTGTTTTTCCTCTCCAGTGTAATTTTTTACCAGGAATTGTCACCTTGAGCAAATCTTACATTTAACCCAAATGCCAGATGTTTTAGGGATGATTTCCCTAAACTGGTTTTATGTGACTGCCTTTCCTGAAGTATCATGGAAGCCATAAGCCCAGTTCAAGGGGTACCAAACACCCAAATCTCCAGTTAAATCAGTGGTGGCTGTGGATACTAGGTGGCCTTTAAAAACAAGTTATAAGGCAATGCTGCTGACATAGAGAAAGTATCCCTGGAAGCTTCTAGCACAGAGAACACTCATTGACTCATCTGGTATTTCCATACATGAAAGCTTGGAAAACTGCTTTCTGTTCTCAAATCTTTGGAGGCTCTGGGGCTTCGTTCAGTCTTGTTATGGATTTTCTTAGTTTCCACCTCACAAATACACTTATACATTTTAAAGTAAATTAAAACTAACCTCTGTGTACATTTCTGTGTAGTTGTATGTATGTATGTATAAAAACATACCTCTGTATTGTATTTTAAGGTAGCAAACATAAACTCCTTTTGCTACTTAGAATCCAACCCAAAACAATGGAAATAAGAGGTATGTGTATATCTTAATACCTTTATCAATAATGAAGAGATGATCTATCTCCTGGAGAAGCAGAAAGACAACCACCTTACTTCTATTCACCTGCCACGGTATCACCACTGTCATAGTGAGGTCTTCCAATTTTGAGAATCTGGGCAAATGTCTCCTTACTCGGGCGTCACCTTATTTTTGGCAAATTCAGTCTCACAAACTTTTGCTGTTCTCAGCAAAACCATACAGAAAAAAAAAAAAAACCACACTTAAGTTTAATGTAGCTTGCACCAACGTTACTATGCAGCTCTTTTGTCAGTCTGGGATTACTAGAGCCCCATGCACACTTTTGCTAGCCACCAAAAAGGAAGAAAGGTGGGAGAAATATGTCTGGTAACGTTGTTTACTATGACAGCTTTATATGCATTTGGATCCCCCCATATTAAATAAAGCAGCTTGCCATGTCAGAAAATTACAACAAAGTGATAAAAGGAGTAAGAGGACCTCAGAATAGGTGAGAAAAACTGGCGTCCAATAAGATGATAAAAAATTAACACCTAACCTGCCAAATGCCTATAAGTCTGACTTTCAAGAGGGAACATTGGTTTTTTCCACTTAATTACACATGCTCTGCAAGGTGAAAGCTATATCAAACGACAAAGAAAGTGGGGTTTTATACTGGCTGCTTTTAAAGGATTAAAAAACTTAAGACAGCTGCAAAAATGAAGTTATCTTAAGGGCTCCTTAATTAAATTAGACAGTATTGAGCTGAGACCCAGATCTGTGTAAGAGGGATTTCTCTTGAAAAGAAACCCTTACACAGTGTTCTGAGCAAACCTTTTAGCCAGTGGCTGGCATAGGGCAAGCTCTTCCAGATCTTTTAACAACAGGCCTGAAAATCACAGCCCCTTAAATCCCAGTCTATTTTGAAATGCTGATTTCACCTTTATGGAAAGATAAGGAACCAATCAATGTGCCCACAACAGTTGCCTTTCCAAAAATAAGTTGATGTTTATTGGCTTTCTGGATATATAACAAAAGCTTTTGAGTTACAAGTCACTTCAGCAAAGTTTTTGATCAGACAGAGAGCAGATTAACTGTTCATGATTTTTTTTTCTGATCTCTCTGTTTCTGGATTATTTCCTTTTATCCAGCTTCTCTTTGTGGCTAGATGCATGCTGTATGAATGAATGCTTTATGAATGCAAATGTTACGGTTCGTTCAGTGGTAAAGTTTAATTACAATGTTCCTGTCCACTCTCCCCTCCTCCTTATCTCAACTGTTTATGGTGCTGCACTGTAAACAGATCATTGAAACAAACAAAAAAAAGGCCACCTGTATAGCTATATCAGCACAACAGAGGGTGAAGTTTCATACTTTTTTAGTCCAACTCATATGCAAGTTGGTATGAAAAAAGATAGTGAAAAGGGTAGTGAAAAAGTGGCAAAAAAAAGGGAAAAGCATTCTGCTGGAAGTGATTTGACTTCCAGCAATAGAGTCCAGGTCTGTGACCTGAGCAGTCATCAGGAGGTAGGACTTCAACACAGGATTTATGTCAACATTCACAAATAACCATGAACTTATTTTGCAATGTGATGTAATGGTACTCGGACAACTAAGGCTCTAATGTGGAGATGTATTAGAAAGTACTTAGAGATAGGCGGAGTTTTCTCAATGTTACTGCAGCCCGTAGCATTAAAATGTTCAAACATAGAATAGAGCAAGTATGAAATCAGCAAAAGAAAACCAAATCAAAGACAAGAAAATATTTTCTAGTACAAGACACCCAATTTTTTCATTAAAACCACATCTTTTCACATGACTGAAAAGAAAGGAGAAAAAGAACAAAGATTTTTCTTCATTTGTTCACCTTCAACATTCAGGAGGACAAAGAGTCTACAAGTTGGATGTGGTACTAACATAAGAGGTATCATTCTAATTAATATGGAACACTGAACTTTTATTAGAGAACAACAGCAATGAGTGCAGAATGGTGACTTTCTGTTTAAAATATTTGGAAGGCAGGCTCACACTATGACCTGCTTCCAGTTTCCAGTGGTATTAGGGATGAAGCCAGTATAAATCCAGTTGTCACAAAAGAACAAGTTATAGTATATATTAAACCACAAAAAAATACTTTCAAATAACATTAAGGGTATGACTTAAGCCCACAAAAGCTAGGAAATTCAGAGTTAGGGCTGCAACTCTGTCCTCAACTCACCCCATTTTGTTTAGGTATTATAGCAGATACGGAGAGCTACATGAAACATGATGGTTTTGGTTTTCAAAGGCTAGCACAAAATTTGGCATTCATCTGTGCTTTGTAGGGTTTGCCAGTTAAGCTAGAGCTGACAAAGCCTTCCATGGAGTGGAAGATTATATGACGAATAAACCAGGTCTCTGCATTAAATGTCAATAAGAGAACACATGGCGTTCTTTACCCGATTAATTTTGTGATCCATGTTCTGTGACTTCAGATAGTTGATTTCTTTTAGAGATATTTGCTGGGAGTCATATGATTAGTGGGTTAACCGTGTCACATATACATGGACTGAGTGAGCATGTTTGAATGTGATGAAGATAGCACAAAACACAAATGCAGCAAAGCGGGGCAACGGGCTCAAGCTGGAACATGGGAGGTTCCACTCAAATATGAGGAAAAACTTCTTTAGGGTGAGGGTGACAGAGCCCTGGAACAGGCTGCCCAGGGAGGTCGTGGAGTCCCCTTCTTTGGAGATTTTCAAGACCCACCTGGATGCAGTCCTGAGTATCATGCTCTAGCTCTGGGCAATCCTGCTTCAGCAGGGGAGTTGGACTGGATGATCTCTGTGGTCCCTTCCAACTCTAAAAAAAATTCAGTGAAAAATTCAGTGCAAGCACCTTGGTAAGTAGCAATGAATGGTGAATATGTGATCACTTGATGAAAGTGATGAGATTCAACAAAAAAGACACTTAATTGATAACAGGTTAAGAGATGAGCTCAAGAAGCAACCAGAAGCAGAAAAATAGCTACAGAAGTGGATTGAAGGAGATTTTTCTCTGATACCCAAGAAAAGTATGACTTACATCAGGCTGAGTTAAAATTGTGGTGAAAGAGAAACAGAGAAGCATATGCATGTTTTATTTAGCTCTATCTTTGTCTTATGCTCACTAAAGTGAAGAGTGATTACTTTCTGGTACACTCAAGGCTTTTCTATGTTTGTCATTATGAATTGAAAAATATTCAGAATTTCCACTTATGTTTGACCAGCCCTTGAATCCTTATGCTAAATATTTTGAGTAATTCCTGCATCCCTGCAAATTCACCGTAATTCATTAGTTTGGCTATGAGATATATTACAGTCTGAGGTGTATTTCACAAACAAATACACCTTTTTACTGAAATAAGGGCATCAATACAAGGGTTTTCATAAGTATTTATAAGTCAAGTGACTTGTAATTTTTCCACACGCCCAACAATGTAACAAAAAAAAATAAATTACACAGTGCCTTGGCTTCATGTTCTACATTATTTTTTAAGGAAAACCATAACAGTTGGCTTAGGTTCCCTGGATACCCTGCCGCTGTCAGCCCCTTCCCTGGCTGTCACAGGAGCAGACCAGTGACTTCATCACAGCAGAGTCATGTAGTGACCGATCCCCAAAGTTCATTCAGTTATTTGATTGATGCTTCCCAAAAATTCAGGCCATGAGTTGCTTTAAGGTTTCCCAAACATTTCCGAGAGATAGAACTGGCCTTGAATTTGCAATGAGTTTTAAGGAATTCTGTGTTTCCTCATGTAAACTCCATTGCTTGTCATAGAGTTTAGTAACCTGTGATTCCGTGCTGCTTTGCAATAGCTCTGCACGAGGATCTAAATAATAGCTCTGTAATTCTTGGGTTGAAATTTGTATTTTAATTTCAAAACACAGCACCAGAGATTTAATAAAACTAACCGATATACAAGGGATTAATTTAAAAAAAATTTCCCAGTGCTACTTTGAAACTATGGTGGTTACTAACAGCTCAAAGTACATTTCTAAGTTTTGATTTCCTTACTCCTTAAAAAACCTAAATTATTGTAAACAAACTGTTATTTCTAAAAATAACATAAATGAACTGACAGCTTTATTTTAGCTGTCTTTCTGTCACCCATGCTCAGTGAGAAGATGAAAGTACAAAGTTGTCATCATTCTCCTGTTCACATTTAGAGATAAAGTATGGAACCTACTCTTTCTATGAAGTCCAGCCTCATTCAGCTTTCAGAGCTATACTGAACAGTTGCCAAAAAAAAGGTTTTTCCTTTTCGTTTAAGCCTGTAGCTTAATAGTATCAGATCAAAAGCAAAAATTAGCCAAAACAGGAAGACTTTAAACAGTTCCCCTCCAAAGAGTAAGTTGTCCCATATTTGGCAGAAGTCCAGTTTATTTCACCAAAAGATTTGCAGTCTTTGTTAAATTCCGTGTAAGACTTGGGGTTCATTTACCAAAAGTTTCATACTAAACTAAACAGATGCCACAAGACAGATACTTTTTACCATCAAGCTAGATTACAGGAATATAGACAATCACATTAACATGCACCAGTTGAAATTCTGTGATATTTTATGTTTGTCTGCTTAGCCTTGTTCATATGTGAGGCAATATAAGCTTTCTCCTTCAGAATTAAGCTAGGATTTGTTAATATATGACTGACGGGCTGAGAGGATGTGCAATTTCAACTACCAATACTGAATAAAGCTACAATTCAACCATGTGCCCAAAATTTCGTGTTGGATGACCTCATATTTGTTTTGAACAGAAAACGTCCTCCCGTGCTGTAACTGCTGCTCTGCTGATGCACGATTCCTTGTTAAACTAATGGCACTTTGTTGAGAGTCCTCAATCTGACCATGCTGAACCCAATTTGTATAAGGCAGTGTTTTAAGAAAATTGTAATGACCAATGTTACTGAAAACCAGACCTCAGCTCAATTCCCTATGGAGTAATTATCACATTCAGTAAGCTTAATTTAAATAAATTACTTTCAGTCCGCCACTTACCTTCTCAATACAAAAGTATTTTAACTTTTAGCTTCAATCAGTAACTCACCAGGAGAAAATGAACAGGAATTAACTTACAGTGGCATATTCTGAAACATTAAAAAGCATAGTCATTTAATTTGGGACAATGTTCACACTTGCCACCTGAAATCCTGCTAAATTCAGAACTCATTACAAGCCCTAAGTACAACTGGTGTTCCTTGAAAGGGCTGCAAATATTCTGAACAAGCCATGACCCAGTTTTCAGCACAGTTGTGCCAAACTATTTTTGTGTTTAAATAAAAATAACAAAAATGCACATTTTTGCATAGTTTGAAGACAAAATTGAGGGGGCAGAAGGGGAAGAACTGTGGGCTGACATGAGTTTCACTTTACAGTTTTGGAACAACCAAAACTCAAACTAAAATGAACATGTTGAGTGCTTAGTACCACAGGAACCAAAACCAAAGAAAAGGTTGAAATGGAATGTTATTACAGCTTTTATATCTATCAGGGTAGGTACTGTCCGGCCCCTATCGCAATAGTATTTGAATGATGCATTTTCTAGCAATTTTTATATGTGATTCTCACCACCAGTGAGGCCATTACTGGAATAGAGTGTGTAATTCTGATGCTCACACTTTAAAAAAGATATTAAAAAATAATATAGGACTCAGAAAAGCAAAATGAGAGTGAATCATGGTGTGGAAAATTAGAATGACAGAATAGAAAAGCTCAGTCTAGTTAACCTATCCAAGAGAAACAACCTAGGTGACCTGATAATAGCTTATTCGTGAAAAAATGAGAAGATTCTTGATAGTGGGTTTGTTGGTTTTTAATTAAAAAAGATAAATATCAAGAGCTAATAGCCAGAAATTGAATTTTGAGAAACTGAAAATAAAAATAAGGTGCATCTTTTGGATTATCAGTATAATGACAAATAATTTACAAGTGTTATGGTGAAATTATTCACCACTGAATGAAAAAGAAAAGTCTTAAACCGTTTTTCCTAAATCCATCAAATTGGATTTAAGACTAAGATTATTAAAATAGGATTTAACATAAGATTATGATAACCTTAGTCACAATGCAACTGAAACAGAATGGAAAATTTCCCATACATATCAGTATATGAGACCAACAGTCTGTCTGTCAGGAGACACTGCAAATTGAAATTTTCTATTTCTCTGAAATTTCTAAGGATTATTTTTTTTATTCTGGTCTGAATTCCATCAAAGTTAATACAATTTTTCCTGCTGACTTGAAAAGATAAAGTGTAAAGTAAATTTATGAACTTCTGAAATTCTTACCCTTACGGTCACAAAAGCTGAGATTTGACAAAGAGCTTACTGGTTTTCTCCTTTACATTCTTTTAACAATAACTTCCTTAAGCAATAAAAATGCTAATAATAGTTCTCCTGTAAGGTCCTTTTGCTTTGAGAACAGAGTAACAATGCATCCAGCCAGATTAGAAGCCTTAGAAAAACAGCCTTTAAAGCCGTATCACTTGCAGCACTATTCCTTTCTTCCAGAAATATTCCAGATCATCTTGTTTACTGCCTGTCATCAACAGCAGTGGAGGGACAATATCCTGCTTTATCCATCAGTGAAATGCACCCATCATTGTGCGTAGCACAATTAAATTTCCCAGCGGTTTGCTCGTACGAAATTACAGAGAATTCGAGGCAGTTAGCTGGATTAGCAAAAGCAATAATCTTGCAGAATATGCAAGTCATTTCCAACTGGACTTTGTTTTTACTGAAAAACTATCAAGAATTTTACTCTTGCTCTCCCAGAATGCAGCAGCAGTAAGTCAAAAACAAAACCTCAGCTCCTATAAAAAAGGTACTCTGCATCACCAGCAGCTGAGAATATTAAATCACGCTGAAGCTAGGACATTTTTATGCCCTTTTAGAAGAAGGCTGCTAGTGACCAATTTTTAGACTCAGCTCCTCAGGATTAAGATGGCTTTCCCTCTGTATCTCGCAATGAGACTGAATAAACTACTAGAGGTTAACATGGGACAACGATTGAAGTTATGCAGTCAATTGAACAAAAGTTCCTCTCAAATTAGTGGGAGTTCTGCTCAGTTGAAGGACACAGAATTTGGCCCAGTAATAGAAGGCCCGACTCTAATTAAGTTATTCATTTTTAGCCCGAAGCATTCCTGTTCCTCAGTGGAGCGTGCCAAGAAAACTGAAAAACGGAGCTGTACAGAAGTAGTATTAAACTTTAACAATGCTTTGCACTGACACAGAGGGGAATCTTAGAGCTATTTAGAAACAATGGCATGATCTGCAGCTGGAGCCAGGGAATTCACAGTATGTGAAATTTACAGATGTGCTTTTCATTGAGACCATCCCCTGTTCTCATGCCTTAAGCTCCTATGCACAGTGCTTAACCTAACCACTTAAATCTCACCAAAGTTACCATTAGTTGCATGCCAAAGGTTATAAATGACCTGCTGGGAAGTCAGCTGTTGATTTCTTACATATTACTCAATTGCAGTTAATGTATTTCTACATTTTATAATTAAAATATAATTTAATTGAACTGTATATTAACATCACTGCTTTGTCATCAGTGCAACAAATACCTAAAATTTGTCTAAATTTTATTATGTAGATAGATCTCTGATTCAGTTGGTCCAGAAACCATAATACCAAAGCATGACAATATTACTGTGCACAGTTAGATGCCAGATTTGGCTTAAAAACAAAAAGAAATACTGATAAAGCTTTTAGAAACAGTTAGTTAGATTTTGGCAGAATTACTTTTTTCTAAAGTTTGGGGTATTTTTGAAAAAATATTTTTGTTAAAACAATATAATTGTTTAAATCCTTTCAAGATATTGTCATGTAGCAGTACAACACCATGCTTGACTGACTTATATGTTCTCATTATTTTGTTTTTTCCTCTTGGAATGTGGTGAGAGGTTACTGATTTCATTCTTCCATGTATATCTGGTTTTGTTTTTTACATACGCATGTACAACCTTTAAATTCAGGGAAATATGCTGATCTTGAACAGGAACATTGTAAATTCCCACCTGAGATCTCCATCTTGTGGAGAGCGTAGCATGGATGATGACCCTTTAGGAATAAACTGAATGGCAATGCTCACTTTTGAGTGCTTGACTTTGAGTAAGTGCCTATGTTTTTAAAACAGCAAAGTATGAAATTAGCAACACCCATCAAGTTGCATTATTTTGATATCCACACGAGTCATGAGTAGGCCTGATATATCTCGCTGCATGGCACAGACCACTATCATTAGAAGAGGAAGGGAGTTAGTAGTTGGTTGTTCTTATTGTTTGTTCTTGCCTTCAGCTTTGTTTATTCCAGTCTTTGTCTGACCAAATCTCCTTACGTAGCCAGTCTTTGAATTTACCAGGTTAGATGGCTAAGCTTTTTGGTTGGCTTCATCTCATATAATAGTGTATATGTTGTCATATGACTACTCATCTGCAAAGGATTAGTTTTTTATTTACTCAATAGAGAAAGGTAGGCATTTCTAGAGTATGATTAATACTTCTGAAGACAGATTATTGGAACAGGTCCTAATGACATTTCATTGGTGATTAAAGGGAGCCTAGGTGGTCAGCTCAGTTTTCAATGTTTACGTTATAGACATCTGAAATTAAGTAAAAAGAATTCCGTCCTTCATGGCCAAATTATATGTGCAAATCAGGTGGTCTGTAATTCAATAAAGGAAGTACAGACATACAACAAAATTCCTATGACTATCTCTAATAATATTCAAGTAGCAGATAAGGTTCACTAGCAGCATATTCAAAAGTTTTTGATGTTTCCAGCCACATCTCATCAACTAATCTCTATACTAACAGATGACGGAATTCAGAGATTGTATTTTAGCCAACAGAAAGGTGAGAAGGACTTGACTGCTAGCAATTACAGGTTTGAAATAATTTCATCTGCTGATGATATGCGTGAGCATTCCTTGTCCCTGCTGTCTTACTCCCACTCCTGTGCTGGAGCCTACATTGCTACAGTGTCAGCAAACTAAATCAGTCAAAAAGTTAGTAGTCTTTAACCGGATGAGTTCTCTAAAAGTCAAGAAGCAGGAATATGCCACCATTGTCTGGGGATAGGTGAGGTCACCATTTTTGGCAGAAGCATCTACTTAGATCGTCTTCAAGTGATTGTGAAAGCACAACCTTAACTACACGCAGAGAGCTAATTCTCATTATCTTCTGCATTGCCACAGCATGTAACCACTCATTCTCAGATTTCTGCTAAAATGCAGTGTAAAACTCAACACTGAGTATCATTTGTCAGTGTCTGAGAAGTCATCTGACAACTGGAGATGGCCCAAAAGAGCACTGAAGAGGTAAAAAACTTGGTGTTCAAGAGTAAACAGAATCAGATCAGTGGAAAGCTTCATTTTTAAGTGGGAAGAAGTTAAGTGGAGAAAAGCTGCTTCCAGAACAATTCATAACATTCTGAATTTTTGTTCTAAACAGGAAGAAAACAGACATTGAACATAAAGATCACCTTTTGACAAATTTTATATCCCTGTTTCAAAACCCAAGGGTTCAAATCTTCTCACTAAAACAGTTGCCATTCTTTTTTTTTTTTGTTTGTTTCTTAGAAATAATTGGACTATTCAGAGTAAAACTTGCTCAAAAAAATCCTGTCTGATATAGATACATATCACAGAAAAGTTTCCTTAAATAGTTAAAGTTTAGCTGCTGAAAACAAGATTTTGTAATGAGATACAACTGTAAACTTTAATACTAGGCAGTGTTTCCAGTCCCAATAATAATACTTTCATTGTAGAAACCCGGGCATGAAAATTCTGGTGTTGAAGTGAAAACTGAGCTGTGCAGTAAATATTGACTTTTCAAGTGTTCTTTCTAGAGATGCTACATGATTGTCTCTCTATATATATATAAATATATATGCTTAGTGCTGTGCAATAATAACAATAATAAATATAGCCCATGTAATACTCAACCTTGCAAATATATATGGGATACAGAACTGATACTCATCAACAAGCATATAGAACTATCACGGTGCACCTGCTTATGAACAAATGAAGCTACTCCTCAGAAAAAAACCCAAACTTTTAACTTTAGCTCTCATGTCCAATAAATAAACATCATTTATTATTAATTTAGATCACAGTACTGTTTTTAGTGTCCAGTAAGGCACTCTATAAACATATTGAAAACACAGCCCTTGCCTTCAAGAGCTTACAGGATTAAGTCTGACCTATTTATCATAAAGATGCTGATCCAGATATTTATGGGGATTTGCTTGAACTAGTGTTTTGATTGTATGTTTCTCAAGAACACATATCACTTCAAGATCTTCTAGGTAATATACTGGAAAAAGGAAATTTACCACACACCCCTCTAAGCCTGATGAGGGCCCAAGGGCTAATCAAAACCACTACAGGCCTTTTAGCAATGAATCTGAATTAATCAAATCATTCCTGCTGGTTTTTGTTAATGTTTGGACAATCTAGCTTTTCTGCAGTATGCTTTTGCTGTCTGAGTAGAGGACAGGGAGCCAGAAACTCCTTGAGTTTTAATCCTGGCTCTGACACTGATTCTCTCTGCGGCTTTGGGCAAGGAGTCATTGTTCTATAGTAAAATGCTTGTATTGGCAAGATGATGAACTACTGTAGATGATCTAATAAAATTTTTCCATCTTTAATTTCTATGATTCTGTAATGCTAACAACCTAAGTTTTAGCCTCTCATCTGAAGAGAGGAGGTAAGTACTTGCCCAGTTTACCTGTACATGGAGAAGGATCGAAGTTATAGGATATAGGACTTCACAGGACTCAAGCTACAATGCCTAATTAGTATCTTGCTTAGTATCTTGTTAATCAACGACATCTATAGGGGCTCCATAGCACAAGGCCAGACTGAAGAGCCTCCTTTCCTCTCTACTAATCATCGTCCTCTCTCAAGTTGGTTGGAAAATTCTGCCTGTAGCAATCTGGGGACTCTTCTTCTGTGTTTAGGCCTTGCTTCACTAGAATGTTTCAGAAGAGTAAAGCAACCACTGAACTAGCCAATGGTGGATTTTTTTTTTTCTTCTGGGAAAGGTAAGGGAAGAGGGTAAGCACAACAGGGCAAAGTTCCTAGAGTGATGCTGATGCCAATGCATACAATGACACAGTCGTTGTACGGATGCCTGCATTCCCCAGCTGTTACAACCAGCTCAGTTACACTCACAAGTTGCTGACTGAAGATGGAGATTCTTACGGGTGACTCTATCTTGACCTAGGGAATGGACTGAAGAATAACAGCTCCAAGTTTAGCATAACCCCCCCAAAAGTCCTATAATAACAAGATGGACCTGAAAAATGTTATTAAATTTTCTAGGTCTAGAAAGACATGCGGTAAAATGAATGGTCCTGCACATATAATTAGCTTCCAGTTAGCTTAGCTGCTTTATTCGCTGCCCAAACAACACCAGAAATAGCAAACATTGTAGTTTATGGACCCAATTCTGCCCTTTTAATGTGTGTGCAAAAGAGTCAAAGGTGGGTCTGCTGCTGATAATACCTAATAAATCTTGCTATCAGCTATACAGCACTAGATGTATCACATGGAAGGAGAGAGCAGAAAAGAGTAACCAGAATGTGTTTCAGTGAAGGACAGTTACAACCAGATCTACCTAACAACTTTCTCCTTGTCCAACCACAGTGAAAACTGGCTTTCTCACACCAGGCAATGCACAGAGGCAACTACTTATGGAACTGATTGCTAATGGTTATGTCAATGTTTGTCAGGGATTTCCTTCTCATTGTTTTAGGAGGCTATATTGTTCTTTCCACAACAGATTTTTTTTCTTAACCTACTTTCTTTGATAAAGGATGTCACCTTGGTCCTTGGTTCCATTGCTATGCATCATACCTAGGTAGACAAAGCAGAAAGAAACGTGATCCTTGCTTGAACAGTGGCAGTCTCTTTGAAGGTCCAACAAGTAGTCAGACTTTCTTTATTCTCCACGTGGAAAACAGGAGAGAGCAATATAGAGAATGTAAAGACACACAGAGATGTTTTGCTAATGTTGCAGGAGGATATGCTGCAAGAGAGCATTCCATCCAACTGACGGGGTTAAATAGGAAGGACTCTCTCCAAGTTACAGCGCATTTTGGGGTTCTTAATGGTAAACCTACAGACAGATGATTACCCTTTGTAATCACGCGACTATCCTGATATGAAAATACTAAGAATGATGATACATTGCTCTTATAAACTATGATTCTGCCAAATTAATTTTCAGTCCAGAACAGATCTCTTTGTGATACTATTTTAATAATTTATATGACTTGTGCTGATAGACACTTGCTGCATTAGTCTGTAACATCATGACATTATCATGAAAAATACATATAATTACTGTTATTTACAGGAAATATTAGTGGAGCTGTTAAATTAAGCAATCAGGCCAACTACAGAGGCGTGGTTGGTTAACCAATTATCACATTTTCTTAGAAATGGATGCATAAACCTCAAGACATACCACAGTTAAAAGCTATTTCAGTCACTGGAAAACAACAGAAAGACATCTAGAAACCTCTGGAAAAGAATACCTCTTCCCCCAGAAAAAATGTACTTCATGCAAGTCACAAGAAAGTTATTATCCAAGCTAGGTCACTGACAAGAGATGTTATTAATGATCCCATTGAAATTATTAATGCATTTAACAATCACTTTGTAAACTATAATATTATATCCTGGGAGAATACTGAATCATGCTGGTTACTTGGATGAAGATCAAATAAGCTTAGGATGAAAAGATCAGACTCTGAGAAAGTTTAGAGTACTTTGCGATTAATAAAAATTAAATGCCAGAACTACTTGATTTGCATTTAAATCCACAAAGGAGTGTTGACTGGACTTTACCCCCTGATTCAGAGTTATACAATAATTAAACACACCTCTGCACACATTAATACAATATAAGTCACATTAATACAATATAAGGATGAGTCTACTGCTATTTTATAAGCAAATATGATACAGGAATATTGCATGCAGGTGATGCATAAATGAAACCTCTCTTCAGTTCACAAAATGGACCTTACTGTAAGACCTTGGCAATTCATAACCATTACGGCACTTTGCAGGCAAGAATTTCCTGATCTCTCTGGTTAGTTTAATGGTGAATAGCCTGTTTCCTATCTGATAATGTGATAATAAAATACTGTACGCATAGAGATTTATATGGTGGCTTACAGAATATGATAAGTCTTGCAGCCTGCTATTCTGTAACAATCCTAATTAAATTGTAAAAGATGTCATTACATTGTAGATATGATAGGGACAAGGAATAAGAATTTTTGCTATGAAATAAAAATGTAATTAGTGTAAAAGAGTTAAGTGTTTGGAACTATTCTGTCAAGAATAATTTGGAGATAGTGAAACCTGCTGAGGAAATGAATACTGAACTAAAATGCAGTTTTTCTCAACCCTCTTTAGTTCACGTCTCGCTTCCATTAAAAAATTCCTTTGTGCCTAATCACAGCATGGCTCTGAAACAAACGATCACAAGGCTGCTTCATGTTTCACCTGCCATTGAGAGCACCTCCAACGTGGGGTAAGCTCCCCGGTTGCAAAGGACATGATGAGATGCTCTCCTGAAGTCTTTTCCAACCTGATTTTCTAGAATACCCAAGTCCAGGAGTCACGTGCCTGTGATTTTCTTTCTTTCACCTGAGCTTCTGCAGATATATTAGTAGATTCTGTTACCTCATCATGTATGAAAAGAGAAGTTTTCCCTATACCATGCTCTTCTCTAATTCCTTTACTTTCCCTTTAGGCCTTGCATCATACTTCCTGGAATCTTAACAAATTACATCCATCACACTGAGAACCTCCTCTGTTGAAATGAACTTTCATTACCAATCACAACGTTATTACCTGTTCAAATATCTGACTACAGTTCTAATCCAGATTAGGTAGGTGGTGACAGAAATATATTATTCACCAAATAGCATCCTGTGAGCAGTTCATTTCCCTTTATCAAATAAAGTAGGGAATGTCTGTCAAATACTTGTCACAAGTGCTTCAGGTCAACAGCCACCACCATGACTGGAACAATTTCCAGCAGAAATTTCAGCAGCAGAATGGCTGTACCTTGGCCAGTTGTTTCAGCTCTTATTCCTCTAGGTGGCCCCTCGGGCAAAAAGGAGGTACTTTAGCATGAAAGTGTGTGAGAATTTCATATTGCTGTTGCCTGTCGTGAACCTATTTAGGCATAGAATGGATTATTTCTGTCTGGGATCTAGAAGAAAACTGAGACATGGAATTATATAATTCTACTAATGAAATATATTTTAAAAACCAACAAAATAAATTTTCGTGTTGACCATATCTTTGAAAGTGCCAGTGGGAACAGAATACTGTTCAAAGAGAAAGAGCCTGTTGCAAGGAAAAAGTATTGTTCAGCAGGTAGTGAAAGATACAATTAAATGTACTGTTGAATGAGATACTATTTAATCACATACTTATTTTCTCTGTTGAAATGGGTGCTGAATTAATACTGCAACCCCCCTAAAACTCACATATAAAAGAGAAATGGTAAAACCTCAGTGCTACAGGTATTTCCCTCCTTCACGCATTCATTTTCTACTCATTATCCATTCTTAAGTTATAATGAATAATCAGAGATAATTATCACATTTCTTTAATGACAGAGAACCTGCACATGGTAAGATAGTGGCATAATTTGATATTTATGAAATGCTTCTTTATTTATGAAACATCTGTCTAGAAATTGAATTCCCCCCACTACAGTGTTTCATTACAATGCTAACACAGATGAATAATGAACAAGATTCCTATCTAGGCTATTAAAATTTGAAAAACTAATACCCTTTGATGAATCCAAACCACCACCTCACCCAGCTACTGTATGAAGTTCTTAGTACTTTCGTTTATCTTTCTGTTTCCTATTTCAGTCAGAGAGGTTAAAATAGGAAAGCCAAAAGCTGGAAAAGAAATGAAATGAAAGAGGGACAAGGGAATGGGTGTGTGAAATGTCAGGGAGGTTAAATAGCAAAAGGTTCAGATTACAGTGCATAAGGAGGCCAGAGAAATATTAAAAAAATATGAAGTTCATAATATTGGACAGAGAATTAAAAAAACCTAGAGAAGCAGCACAAGAATAGATAGACGACAGCTGTGGGTGGATAAAGAGAAAGAAAGAATAGGAAAGGCCAGATCTTGTTCCCACGGAAGTCCATGGCAAAGCACTCATTGACTTCAGTGGGAACTGGAGAGGCCCACACTGAATGAAAATTCATTGCCATGAGGGAGGGAAAGGGAGGAGAACTGGCGTTAATAGAAGAATGAACAGGAGTAGGGAAAATAAAAATTGAGAGCAGTAATTGAAGCCCGAGGTGACACAGTCAGAAGAGTAACCACAGCCAAGGCTCTTAGGGAGCTGAAGGTCCTCAGCACATCACAAGACTGAGGACCGGGCTAAAACCCAAACTCAAAAGCCCTCCTAGCTGTGGCAATCTAAGATCCCAGAACTGGGATCTCCACATCATTAGTGATTCTGGAAAGTTTTTTTACTAAATGTCAGATCCTGTCACCTTTGCTTCACAGTAATTTAATGTAGAAATTTTGTAAGGTAAGATGCTGTCGATTGTAATGAATGGAGTAAGGGTAGCACCAGGAGGCTTTGAGTCATTGTTTGTAGCACAGGAACTGATGCCTATGGAGGAGGCTGCTCAGCACTTTTGAACTGGTGACCCTGCTTCAAGTCACCAAATATGTTACTAAATTTCACCTACTCAGACCCTTTTACTGTGCATCTTGTACTACTTTGTGTTTTTCTTAAAGTCCTACTTCTTCAATTTTTTCCCCTCTTAGTTACAGAAAAAAGTTTGACCTGAGCATATCCCAAAGCGCTCAGAAAAACAGAGGCAGATAAAAGGAAACTAGGCATCATTCTTAGGGTGAGTTTCTATTTTTAGACTAGGAATTTCTTAATCTTTACCTTAAGACACCTGTTAACCTACTACCCCCAAGCCTCATAATTTCTTCATGAGCTAGCAAAGATTTGTTAAACTCACCGGCAAAAGTATGTGTATCCATTCCCCCCTAGTGGAAGATAAAAGCCTTCTGCTACAACAAATTACTTTTTTAGCTCAAGTGCTAAACAGCTGTGTTACACATTTCAAGAACCCAGACCCAACTGATGACCCACGCGAGGATCAACAATATTTTGCAGGATTGAAATTTCAGTGGTATTTTGGTTCTGAGTTTTGTTCCTGTGTTGTCGCTGCAATCTAAATTGCTTTATGAAGTTGTGATGTGACTCTCTTGTGCATATGTATATCCATACAACCAATGTCCATGATGATACGGTTCTTCCAAGTGAAGCCAGGCCTTATTTAGTGCACGGTGCTCAAGGCTGTCCTGGGAATAAGAAGAGCTACCAGTGCCTTGCCATAAAGCATAACACTGAGACTGGAAAATGCAGGAGGCAGAGGGATGTCCTCAAGGCTAGATAAATTAAAGCTTCCCTGGATAAACGGGTTCTATCTCAGCCATTATTGCAGCTCTTAGGTGATGCTGGGAAACTAAAACAATCTGAAATTTTCTGAAGTGGACAAGGTGGTTGCTTTTTGTTTGTTGTGCAGCGTGAAACCACCACAGCAAGTGTGCTGAGCTCTTACTGCTGTAACTGAGATCAGTGAGACCAAAGAGGTCTCAAGATGAGCTCTACTCCTCACTTAGACTGTTCTTATAATGCCAACTCATCTGTGTCAGACTGGCCACCTTATGTTCTTTCACTGTTTTAGCTATAGTCTGTCATATCTGTAATGATAGTAGTCTCTACTGAACAACATTGTTACTAAAATAAAATCATTAATATTTTTAAAGTGCTATGGACAGATTGAAAGGAATAAAATAATGTCAGCAGGTCTTCATCTAAATTTAAGCCAGAGCCTCCATCTAATTCTGAGATCCGCTAACACCCATTTCTATTTCCACCCAATCTTGGAAACACCTCATCTCCGTAAAAGTCTCAATTACCTCACAGTATAACAAGTATCTAAAATTCTGCTTCTGCATAATTACAGAGTGCTATGTCACTGTAAATAAAGCTTATTTCAATACATGCTTTCATCAGCCTGATTTGAATCTAGAAAGTCCCATATATGTCTATTAAAAGGTTACTCTTACTGATTTCTTTTAAAACCTAACTTGCCAAGAAGGTGGTGTCTCCCGTTAGGTAATAGTCTAGCCAGTAGGGCATTTCTC
>JAOTQQ010000001.1:59278451-59320753 GCA_026546715.1 Gallinago undulata
GATTTCTTTTAAAACCTAACTTGCCAAGAAGGTGGTGTCTCCCGTTAGGTAATAGTCTAGCCAGTAGGGCATTTCTCAGGGATGTAGGAGGTACAGACTCAATTTCCCCTTCTTCTGAGGTGAGTCATACTCAAGGCTTTCACACAACAGACTTTTGGGGAATGCAAGGAAGGGAGGATAGAAACGATGGTTCCCTTTGAAACTGTGCCACAACATGAAAGGACGACGTGTATAAACTTTCTGGGCAAGTTGTTATGCTCCACGCAACAGCAGGGCTGGATCAGAAAGCCCTGCACTCCATGGTAGATTTTTAAGGATTTAAAGGATTCCTTTTTAGGAAAAAAATAAAATAGATATTCCCTGTCTTAGGCAGCAGCTTCTCACTCGTTTTCTCCCTCATTCTCAACTGCATGTTCTAGACATTAAAGTCTATGGTTCAAAGAATTATGGTTCACCTTGTCCACTTACTTGCCTGCTGAAGTAAAACTTGAATGTTTTTTTGCATAGTGGAATGGCTGTTGACAATACATTTGATTCCTCTGGCAAGGAGAGATGGAAATTAACTAAGCCTGGATTTCTAACATGCCAAGTGAATGCTTAACTAGTAAACTATTGCATCACCAGCATCATAGCAACAGTATCATCAACTTCTTTGCTCCCTCCTCCTCTACTCAAATTTGGAAATAATAGTGTTCACTGCTTTTTACCCAAAGCAAGAACTTAGATCCTTTGATGGTTGGACTTGGTGACCTGACAGGTCTCTTCCAACCTAGACAGTTCTACGATTCCACGTTACTAAGTGTGAGTGATAGGGCTTTTGTCCAAAGTACAAGGATGTGCTTTCCTGTACCCTTGATTCTTAAGTTTCCATGGTGGAAGACTTAAACTGCACTTTTGTTTTCCATAATCCTCTATGTGTCATCCCTGGATAGCAGTCTACTCAACTTGATAGTCAATTCTCATAGCTCCTTGAAGATTTTTATTCACCCTTTACATCACAGACAGAGCCTGGTCACATAACTCTGGGATCCCATGGGATCTGGAATGCCGCCTAAGGGAAAAATTAGTTCCCTTTGAACTAATTCATTGACATTAATGCAAGACCCCAGTAGAAATATCTCTGCACACAGTAAAAGTGCTATATTCAGAACAGGGTTTGGATGGCACACGATAAATAATGCATAGGGTCATATATTGAAAAATGAGACTGTGAAGAACTACTGAATAAAGACCAATCTTCAATGAGCACCATTTGTCATAGCCATTAATGAGGTTGGAGTTCTGCAGGAGAAGTGGGATGTGGCTGTCTAATTAAATGTGCTATGTAATTGAACTAATATCATATAGCATGTATGTAGAGAGAGAAAATTTATGTTGAAATTGCAACTTCACTTTTTGAAGTTCCTATTTTCTTAATGTCCTTTAGTAAGGTTTTTTCTTTTAGATGCCAGTTTAGAGAAAGGAAGAAAATTATTGAAGGTTTATATAAGGTTCACATGTAGCTTTAGAACATCTCTATATGTCCACTGAGTAAGAAACAGACAACACTGTACTTACTGCCTGCAGGTCTTTAGAACTTGTCTTTGATTTCTTTTTGCTGATGTTTTTTTTCCTCTCAATGATTCAAAAACACATAAGACGACCCATTTATTACAATTAATACACTGCAATAGGGTGTTGTACTATGCTGATAGTCTCACCCTTTTTACAGAGCTTTCATGAGGCTTAATGAATCTATTGACCTGGCCGCGCTTTATGCACTTTCAAGACTGTTTTTTACACAAGTGGAACTTTTGGGTAGTGCAAGATACATACACACCTGTCTAATACATGAAATGGGTCTCAAAATCTTCAATCTCAAATTATTTTGAGAAGTAAACTGCAACACTGTATATATTCTGATTTTAGCTTAAACCTCATTACAGTACTCTTATTGCCATTGCTTATGCATTTTACCCTAGTCCTGTCCCTTCCCAGGATGTCATTTTCAAATCAAGTGTCAATGATACCCAGTGGTCTTTAATAATTTTTTTTTTTCGTTGAAAGACCAAAGCTTAAAGCTGAGCCCATGGGGTATTATCAGATGGGAAATATTAATTTACTAAAGCATCTGAACATTTGGAGTAAATTTGAAAACAGAACCATCTGTTGTATAAACTAATCCAATAGACTCCACACTTTGTATAGCCAGCCGCTGTCAAGTAACAGATTATGAAACCAAGTAATAAATCTTAATTCAAAAAATGTTTCTCCATTTGAAAGGTTTGAGAATTTATTTTTCCTTTCTTGTTTTAATGTAAACTTGATGCAAGTTGGCAGAACTCTCTGACCTATAGGGGGTCTAGTATTCACTCAGATCCCTATGGGAGGCTGTGGATGAAGTCTCACAGAGGTCAACTGCAATGCAAGTCTTGTGATAACGTGCCTCTCCTGTGCATCACTTACTCTCATGCACACCATGAGCAAGTTGCTGGGACTGGTTTATGACATGGGTATCCCAAGGTGCTGAAATTCAAAACGTGGACTGTACCCACCTTTTCTGACACTACTCAAAACAATGAAGAAAAAAAAAATATCTTTCCTGCAGCCAATAGTCATGATTTGAATGGACTCCAAACAAAGTTTCCCTCTTTTGACGTGGAGGTTACGGCTCCATCTACCAGCCACCAGCAGGCTTCTTACAAGATGACAGAAATGACTCTCTTCACAGTTCAACAGATGTAACCTGACAATTCCTGCATCTAGCATGTCTACGTTGGCCCTTCCCTCCGCTCAATGACATGGCAGAGAACACTTCTCCTTCTAGTTTTTGGGTATGGTTTTTACTCTAGACACATCACATCAAACAAGAAGTTGTGTAACCCAGACCCCTTCTGCTTTTTATACTAATTTGTGTGTCTGTGTGTCAATGTAACAGTCAAAGAGGGAAAGAACTTTATGTATGTGTGTATATACATATATATACACAGATGTATATTTTTACTGAACAGAACAGAACGAGACAACATGAGTAGGAAGGTTACCAAACAGGGTGTGTACAAGAAGGATTTCAGCCTTTAGTTCCTAATATCCCTGTCCAAAATATAACAATTGTCACATCAAATTAAAAGAAAAAAAATGTATATTGGTAGTTGCTGTGAAGACATTCTGCTCTCCTCATTTTTGTCTTCTGAATATATGAGCTATACATTCACCAACAGGTACAAACAACACTCTTTTGTAGTTAGCTAGTTATGAAACCCATGAAAAAAATGTGGATATTAGTAGATGAGACACTGCAGATTCATTGGAGTTTAGGTTGCTTTGGCTTAGCTCAGGCTGCAGCATGGTGATGTAAGCCAACAATCAGCTTACACAAGGGAGGAAACTTTTCAAAGCACTGTGGTGACACACAGTGAAAAAAAAAAAAAAAGAAAATAATGAAAGAAGTTTTTAAACACATTATTTCCTCCTCATCTTTATATGAAGAACAGTACATTGCCTCTCAAGGTCTTCTACTGCTCTTAGGTATCCCACCTGAAGAGTGAGATACTAATTGTTACAAGCAAAGGAAGCAGACTCTTTTCACAGAATGTGAAATGTTGGAAGGGACCTCCGAGATCATTGAGTCCAACAATGTGATTTTCCTAATCGGATATGTCTGATTAAATATGTATAATTGGACAAATTTTATAAAACTTTAGAGCTTTCAATGAAAGAATTATGCTGTTAGCAGAACTCCTTTCTTGTTTTGTTTTGTTTTCCCCATAACTTCTTTACTTCTCTGAACTCACCATAATCAAAGACGGATTAATCTATTCCAGTATTTGCTGAATCCATTAATCACTGAGACTGCTTAATTCACTGTCCAAGATAGTGTTTGGGAATACAGTGTACAATTGTTTTTCACGTAGGGGAGCACTTTCTGTTGGAGTAACATCACTGACAATCTGACGATGTTAGTGATTAAGTGATTCAGAGTTATATCATCTAACCATTTATCAGTCCTCTATATTTCACAATTAAGTATGAATTTCTGCATTTCTAGCCTGCATGAATTAGGCACATTCTAAGCGGATTTCTCCAAAAGTTTGCATATTCTTAAAAATTCTAAATAGTAAGAAAAAATTGTCAATGGAAAAGTACTCAAGGACATCTGTTCTCCCATCGATTTATTCAACAATTTCCCATTAGCACTGAAGGGAGAATAGGCTCTGCAGAATGCAATAAAAGTGTGTTTCACTAACTAAATAAATTCCTTTATATATTGTGGCAAGACAAATAAATAAACCCAGAGATTTACAGACAGCCACCTTGGCTGACATTTCAGAGAGCTGGAGCCTTTAGCAATATTTTTTGCTTAACTCCATCCTAGCAAAGCCCTATCTCTTCTCCCAAAACCTCATTTCTCAATTCTCTCCTGCTCTCCACTTTCAGGCCCACTTCCCAGTTTCTCTCTCTTTTTCCTTCCAAGGTGTGATTGCTCTCTTTGCTCCCCAAAGTCTCCTTCTTGATTGTTTTGTTCTGCTTTAATGAGTCCAAGGCTTCGCTCTACTCCAGAAATTGCATTTAGCCTTTTTGTTCCCAAGCACATCTGTCTCTTCCAAACTTTCTCTCCCGTTCTGACCTTCCTGCACTTCTAGATTTTTTTTGCCAAGTTGATTTCCCCTATCTTTCTAATCTCTTTTTATTTGTCTACTCTTCTTCTACTCTCAGTGCACTAAAACCATGCCACAATTTCTTTTTTTTTTTTTCCTTTAGCAATGACAAGCTAAAATTTGAGAATTCAGATTTGTAAGCACATTAAAATAGCAGTCTTTTTTTGCATTTATTTTTACCCTGGTAAGTATAGGGAGGCTTTAAAAAACTGACCCGATCTAGACATCACTAAAAAAAAATAGAAACTTTCAAGCCTCATCTGTGACATCTTATCTATAGTCAGAAATTCATATGAAAATGCCATTTAATTTAAAACTTACAGTTTCTAATTCAATAATAAAATATTCTATGATGAATGTAATAATACCTATTTATATAAATCAGATTTGGTAATGTGGTATCATCTGTATGCTAATTCTTACAAGTCCCTTGTCCTATAGATTTACTATTTCTTCCACGTGTACTATGGCATATGATAAAAATTTAAATTTCTTCTGCCTCTAAAATGACCAAGATCCATAACTTGTCCTTCACTGACAGACGTTAATAGAAAAAAAAAGACCGAAACCAAACAGTTAAAGCTCTTACTATTTAGAGAAAATATAACGTTGTAGGCTATTGGCAAGCTACTTTACATTTCACTTCGTTGCTAACAAAAGAACTAATTTATATCAGAGGAGAGGGGTTCTTCCATATTCCCAGTTAATTTGCAAGAGGCAGGATTAGAATGTAGACCAACACAATAGATATTTCTTATTTAAATTCATTACTTTCCTAGTGCTCTATGCTGCATTCCTTAGCCAAGCAAAACTCCTACTGACTTCCTGTATTAGGTCCATCTTTATTATTTAGCAGATTGACAGAACCAGAGTGGTACCATCTATTACTACTGGCAAATAACATTTGAATTCATCTCCCCCTTATTCACAAGATGACTCATTCTGTGTCGTACACACTTCATTTTTGATTTATGTAAGATGTACATTTTAACATCCTTGCTGAGACTCGCAATTATTTAATCTATTTTTGTCATTCTATTCATTCCCTTATTCAAGTCATTTTGCATTAATAATCAGTCTCCATTCTTCTTCATTATTTAGTATTATTTGGTATAATACAGTGTGTGCCAACTCTGACTTCTGGATGAAGCTTCTGGATGAGTGACACATTTACTGCTGAAAGTTAAAACATATAAAACTTCAGACAGTGAAAAGCAAGATCTTTTTAGAAGTACTGTCTACTTTTGAACCTCATCATCGTGACTTGAGCCAAGTTAGTAATAACAGCATGCTTTTCCTAGCTATTTGTATCCATACAGGAAATAAATATGTTCTCCCCAACAAGTCAATATTGAGAACTAGATTCTTAATAGAGAACTAGAAATTTAGCTTGTTAAGTATGTCACAGGGAATGGGAGATGTTACTTTAGTAGGACTCTTACCTATGAAGAGACAAATACTGAACATCTCATTTATTAATTAGTCAATATATGGGGTCTACTTTGCCTGTAGGACTGCGGGCTCATGAAGACTGAAGAATGCTCAAGAGTTTCAGACTCTGGTTTACAGACCCTGCATATTGTTCCTATAGACAGCTGAATGCCAAGACACTGGCAAAAACTTTTCATGGGTTAGAAAATGAAACAAAATAGGTTTATTTCAACCAACTACCCTAGTCATCGTTCTCTGCTACCCATATATCCACCCAGATCCTCACAACTCCAGGAAAAAGGCTTTTTTATGAACTGTGGTTCAGGAAAAAAACATTTTGCCTTATCAGATACATTTTCTGATAGTTTCAGTCATAGTCATGTTTCAGTAAGTCATGAAATTTTATGCAGACATACTAGTCAACGTACTGTATGTAAGATGTAGTTCTTGAAAGTAATTTCACAGAGTCACAGAAACCCTGGGGTTGGAAGGGACCTCTGGACATTGTCTATCAATCCTCTAAGAGTATCAGCTATTCTCCCCTCATCCACCACCCTTCTTGTATGATGAAGTTCAACTAAAGTAGGTTGCTCAGTAACAGATCCATTCAGGCTTTGAATATCTCCGAGGGTGGAGAATTTGCAATCTCTGCAGGCAATCTCTTCCAGCTTTTGAACACTCTCATTATAAAACCTTTTTTCTAATGTTTAACCTGAATATATTATGGGAGACATAGTTGAAACCCTTGCTAAAGTCAAAGTAAAAAACATCAGCTGCTTTTTCTTTTTGTCCTTCTTGAAAACAGGAGTGTCTTTGCTGTCTGCCAGTCCTTAGAAATCTCTCCCTACTACCATGATTTTTCAAAGATTTTTTGAAGCAGCCTTGCAATGATATTGGCCAGCTACCTTGGAACTCTTAAATAATAATTTCCTCAGCAGTGTTACAACACATTTAGAAAACACTATCAAAGCATTCTTGTAGCTAATTGATATATATATAAAAAATAAAATAAAATAATTTGGAAAACAAATATTAAATTGTGTGACAGATGTGTTTTCTGATTTATGTTGCAGAGGTAAAGAATTTGAATCTGTTCCAGGCCATTCTTGGCAAAGCCATTAATTAATTATTCATCTTATTCTTCCCAAGATGATGAGAGTATCACCTGAGTTCAAGTAAATCATGAAACAAAAGCAGAAGAAATTTCATTGCACTAAATTGTATCTTTTTTTTTAAGTGTTCATCATGGGAAAGGATTACTTATGTAAATGGTCAATAAAAGATAAGGTCAACTTGACTGCTGTAGGTTAAATGTTAAGAAGGTAAGGAAATAATTTAATATCATATCAACAGACTTTAATTTCTTATCCAGAAAGAGTATAGTTGGAAGGAGTAACTACTCAAATCTATGGTCCTCATTTTGACAATGCTGGCCATTACTGGAGATTGCCATTTGGCATCAAAAGGTAGTTATCTTCATACACTCTGACTTATCTGTAAGAAGGCATCAAATTTCCAAACCAAAAGAATATAATTCTTTTTTTGACACAAACCTGTATGAATTAGCTACCTAGAAGAGGCTCGCTATTCCATCATCGTTAGGCTAATTCAGACATCTCAAAGACACATGTACTGTGAGCAGAGCCAAGTATTTTTCTAAGTTATTAACACTAGTATCTTCAGATTAACTGATTTCCAGTTCCAGCATATTTAACCTATGTCACCGTTTTCCATCCCTCTATGTCTGTTCATTTTCTGGCTGCTTCCACAATTGGAGTTCAAAATCCATTAATCACTCTGGTGACACCAAGGAAACCAACAATGATATTCATAGTCCATTAGGGATATATATATTATTTTTCATGTTTAAACTCTGTGATTCCAGTAATCCAATGAAATGTATACCATTAAGAATATGGACCTGGTTTTGCAAATTATTATAGCTGCATATAAATCAGCTTTCTTTGTAGGTTCTACCAGGAAAGGAGGTTCTTAGAATCTCACAATAAGGACTCAGACACACCATCAAGTTGCTTGACATTATCATACAACACAGGATCTTTGTTTGCCAGGTCTTAGCCAGAAATAAAGGGAAAGTACCAGGACTTTGCTCAGTCCACAAAGAAAACATCTTAAAATGTGATGCATTTTTTGCTCATGCTACAGGCTAAGAGACCCACTTAGATTTTCCACAGTTCAGCTGACAAACAATAACATGTTAATACACCATAACCTGATCTGAAATTGAGGGTGATGGAATAGGACTAACAACATTGGACCTTCAGCTGTGTAGAAGACACAGGGCTTTTGCTGCTGTTTGAAAGACAAAGCTTATTCTTTGTGCCTTCTGGAATATTTTGGGGGGAAGTAGGTGTTACCCAAGATGTTTAGTTAGTTAAAATTTAGTGGTTAAACTAGTAGCCTGGATTGTCTTCTGTAGCACAGAAGAGTAAGACTGAGAGTGCCAATACTCATGCAATATATATGTGTGTATGTGTATATATATATATGTACGTATATACTCATCTTAGAAACAGAAGCTAGTTATTGATTGGAGATAAAAATTCAGGTCCTATAAACATTCAGTCCCTTTCTTCTCTAGATATTCAATACAAGTCTTTACGTCAAGATATTATCAAACTATAGAATCTCCATGAATTTTCTGGATAACACTATGTGTAAAGTGTTCCCCACAACAAAGAATATTCCCTACTTGACTGGGGTGTTACCAGCACAATGTAAGATAACATAAACATAATAATATATTAAAGTGTTTTAAAGTGAGAAATCGTTATACGTTTCAAGATCATTGAAGCAGTTCAATTAATTTTGAATATTCCTTCACTAATTTGAGGGGATTCTAAAAGTATTAAAGCTCTTAAGTTCTGTTTGGCTAAAATTTCACACAGTGGTAGGTTAAACCTCTTCAATGATCTCAGGATTAGCCTTAGCTTTCAAAGCTCATACAAAGGAAAGTTCTATAGTCCTTTCATCTGAGATCTTATTTGCTTTAGGATTATGAGATAATGCATCTGGAACAACATTCATTCATCCAGGTTTGTGGTTTCGCTGAAAGTCAGTCCAAATTCCTGTAATCGCAAATGACATCTGGCCAAACATGCACTTGGGTCAAGTTTAGAGCTCAGCCACTATAAAGGGCTGTGGTTAGATAGCATGCTCCACTTGACACCTCCCAAACAGAAGAATACATGCTCAGTCCACACCAACACAATAAGATAAAAGTTACATATTCTTTTTATTTTTTATTCTCTGTGGCTCAACATTTTCTTTTGACAGCCTTCAAGATTTATTGTCAAAAGCTTTTGTTTGTATGGTGTTTTCCTCAAGAACTTATGCTAAAAAATGCCCTAACCTATAACTGAGGCCTTCTAGTATTATTCGAATCAAAAAACCAAAATTCCAGAGCATTAAACAGTAGTTCTAAAGGTAAAAAGTGTGTTGCACAATCTGAACAGGCAATCAGTTTATGAAAGGAAAAAAAAAAAAACGAACTAGTTTCACAATGGAGAACATATCAGAAAGTTTGCAAATTCAAAAATCAACTGAAGCTCAACCGTACTTTAGTCAAGTTCTAAGAAAACTAGGGAGCTACTGGTCCGCTTGCACCAGGTGTTTCAGAAGAGACTTCTTAGTGAGAGGTCTCAGCCTCTATCATTCTCATTACCTATTTTCTGGTACGGATGCATATTGACCTTCTCTCATAATTATTCTCTTTGTATCTGCGTGAGAGAAGGAATTTCATCTCATAGCTTCTCCAGGGCAAGTCTTGCTTACATTTTTAAGGGTTAATACAGAAAAATTGCTCTTTCTGAAGCAGCAAAACTCATAAATCTCTTTCTGCATCTTACTTCACTTCAGAACTGAAGAGTAATATATGAATGGAAACTCAAAGAGGATCAATTCCAGTCCTCTCAAATATTGAATGATATCTGTGTACTGACTATAACATTATTCTGTTGAGTAAAGACCAGAAGAAATTTAAAATGGATGATTGTACCTGTCCAAAATGTAGATGTTGGACTTCCACGTAACCTATGCTGTTACATGAAGTACTGTTGCTAATTTGCTTGCTGGGTATTTTTCTTTCATGTTAGTTTTGATTAATACTTCAGCAAGATATTGAAGACACACGATACTGTTTTAAAGCAACACAGAACTACAGTCCTTGCTGTCATTCCTCCTGGGCTAATTACATCCCTCTATCTCACAAAATTTCAGTTGTCACTTCTTCTATGGTCATACCACACAATCTGTCTCCCATTAAGGTTTAGGCTTCAGAGTTACCACACATGGCATTCAATGACTGGACATCCCCCATATCAAAAAATATTGTTTAATTAGAAAAAAAGCTTTTCCAAGAAAAAAATCCCTTCTATGCCATCTTCCATCTGAAGTTCACTACTCCAAAGGGTTAACATGATTGCAGGTAGTGAATAGCAGTGAAAAGGACAATATATGCTTAAGGCGGCAGACAACCCATGGAAATACACACTACTAAAAATGAAGAAGAGCACAACACAGGAGAACTAAGAAATACTTGGTGCACTGCTAAATATACAGAAGGAGAAAACAAAGTTATATAACAAGAGAGAAAAAAGGTCCCATAAGCTTACTATAGGAAGAGTAGAAGAGAAAATGAGATTAAGCCTTTTGTTTAGGCTTGGAGTTTGGGTGCATTTTTTTTTGTAACATCTGATTCAGCTTGGACAAATTGTCCAATTTTTGGACAAATCTCAAAGTATTTCTACACTTTTCTGCTCCTAAAAATGTGCTTTTCTTTTGAACACATATATTTTCTATTCCTTGTATGTTTTCTACTTCCTACTACTACTTTTTTTTTTAAGCAGTAGTCCCTTTATGTTATTATATTTACAGCTTTTTCCTACTCCTCCTCCCCAGAGCATGTTTTTAACTGCCTCCTTTTCCCTTTGGCTCCAAACTGAAAGTAACACCTACACTGTTGATGGCTTTGTCATGGTCTTATAATTACCCCCAGCTGTTTGTCCAGGAGGCTTTCTTTCTAGAACTTTTGTTTGTTCATTTTTCTATTGATGAGATGTGGAAAAGCCTGTAGTCCCACGTAACTGTGCAGTAATTCATTTACTAACCAGATCACCTTCTGTTTGCATATGATTTTCACTTAGCATTCTCCTACTTTCTTAAAAACAAGCTTCAAGTTCGGCATTTTCTTTCATTAAGCATTTCCAAATGATTTTTCTACGAGTTGGTCTAGTACCCGTTTATAACAGTTTTCAGTACATTAATATTTGGTAATACTGCAAATAGAGTTTCATGAGCAATAAGGAGTGTCCAGGCAGCATCACTGAGAATGAGGACTTTTTTTTTTTTGCTCTAAACCTCTATTTGAGGTCCTTGTGCTGCTGGATGCAAAACAAACTTCTAAATGAACCATTTCTAGAAATGTATCTAATAGTCTTTGAAATGAAAAAAATATCCATTCTACTATATGGAGTAAATGCATAGAGGTGGAATATTTCAAACTGAAATGATACAGAAGTATATATCCTTAGTGAGATAAAACTCTTTCCTGTAAAGTCAGTAGCTTACACAGAGTTAAATACCAAATTCTCAAATAGCTCAAATTCTCTATCTTTTCTTGTCAGTATGATTAAAGGCTCAGATTCACTGTAACTGCTGTCTAAGGAACTTTAATTTTCCTTTGATAAACTGACAAAAAAAAAATCATTTCTTTAATGTTAATCCAAAGGGCACAATGTTACAATGGACTCCTTGTGATGCACCAAAATATGTGAAAATCTGTTCTTATCTTCAGAGGCCTTTACTAACAGCCACTACAATACCCTGCCAGATACAAGGGTATATGCAGTGGATTACTCTGGAACAATTAACTATCAACACTTGGTAGTTGTTGCTACAGCGAGGAAAGAAGCATATATAATTTCCCATAATGATGACAGTAAAATAATAATTGGTTCAGAATCAATCCGGGTAGAACAGGGCACATATGAAAGTACATATGAGAACCTGAGGCCCTGCATATTAACGATATCCTCTCCTAACAAGCAAGGGGGTAGGGAAGGTGTTTGATTTCTAGGTTCTATCAAATTCACTGCTTATTTCTCACTGTCCTTTCTCAATTGTCCAGACAGATGTACATGCAGCCCTGAAACATTTGTGCAGAGTAGGTCTACATGAATGCAATCATTATAAGGGAAATACAAGATACGAAATTCATAGCAGAGGTGAAAAATGGAGAGTTGTCTTTATGATTCTAGGCCAGTGCTATCATGTAGGACCACATTTCTAGCCTCTTCTCCATAAATACATACACAGTCCAGAAATGTACATACCTACATATGCTGTGGATATGTACATGGCACATGTAATATTTATATTTTTTTTCCTCTGATATTTTGTGCTTTGCTTCATTTAAGAAGAAATATAGCATGACAAGAGTTGGGCTCAAAGGAATTCATCATGTCTGTACTGTCACTGGAATGAAATATCTCTTTATCCTATCGCCCGTTCCCATTTTCATTCAAATTGGACGGAAGAAACAGCCCTAGCAGATTCAGCTCGTCAGCTATATTGCTGGTAAAAAAATCTGTTTGGAAACCAGATTCCTCCACATGAAAATGTGTGTGTTAATTAGCCCCTTTTGTGTCAGCCTGTTCCTGAGCCAAGTCTGAAGAGTCATTTGAGGGCACCGAATGTCTGTTCTGAAGAGAGGCTTACGTGATTGAGAGTGTCATGACCACTTGAAAAACTTTCTTCAAGGATGAGAACTTTTCTGTTGGCAACATGTTATCAGGAACATCTAGTCCAGCACCATCAAGGATTTTTCTGTTTATTTTAAAAACATGCAGACACTACAACTCCTCTTGGTCGTAGTGATACAGGGAATTGAGGGGAAAAAAAAAAATGCTAAGGGAGAGGTCGATTTAATGAACTAAATGCATTTTATCATAAGTGCCTGGATTTAAGTGCCACAAGTTTACCTATCAGCTCCTGCTCCATCTCTAATACTTTTAAGCACAGATGAAAGCCAAGAAATACAGCTATGGCTTATGAATTTCTGCCCCTATTAAGAAGGCTGGCAATGGTCAAGTGAGGGGTGTTGGTCAACCTATTACCAGCAGAAAGAATAAAGTCCAGGGGTATCTGCATGATATGTGCCCATTTTTACTAAAAGGGTGGACTTAAAAATCTGTCCTTTCTGGCTTTTGTGGCCAATAGGGACAACGTATTCCAAACCATCCTGACTTCATTGGCTCATATAGGGCCCCAATCCTCTGGATCGAACTGGAGCAAGAAAGGAAAAACTAACCCATTTCCCAACAAAACCAGCAAGTTTCTTCATTCCCTTCCCCCACACTGAGTCCATGAACTCACTCTATCTTTCCCACAACTCTTGTCTCAAAGAGGCACAAGGGTTATTTTTTCTCATAACCACCCTAAACTGCATTTCTGAGAGGACACTACTTCCTTCCATTCTCAGCAATTTCAGAGGCTGCCAGAGGCTGCCCCTCTTCCCAGAAGTCAGTCACAAAGTCAACAAGCAGTTTACCCTCTAACTGTTTTGATGTTGGCCTGCCTTCCAGCAATTCTCAGTTGGCACATAGTTTCCTGCAGACTATAATCAGCTTGGCACATGTTAAAACAGCCATGCCAGGGCTATGGCCAGAATGAGTCGAGTCAACTGCTGTGTTGCAGTTACAGCTTGTCTTGTTACACTTTCAGCAGCACATTCAGGACCAGATTCCCTGATTGCCCACATTGTCTAGCACTTCAAATCTCCTTTATGTTGAGCTGAGAGCATTGCATTTTTCACATCAAGAAACAAACCTTAAGAGAGCTCCTCTCCAGGATGCTCTGAATTCTTTACACAGTTTAGACAAGCTGCACTCCTTCCAGCACACCCCAATATTCCAAAATATCACACCTAACACAGCATAACCTATCCTGCCCCAATCTCATATCAGACTGCTAGATCCCCATACCTCTACACAAGATATATCCCTTCCAAACCCTGCTGAACAGACTAAACTCACAAAGCAGACGTTTTTTTCCTTTGGAGGCAAGATGTTCACAACTGGGAGAAGGGTGTGCTGATGACCTCAGGGACAAGCAAGAGGAAGTGGACTACATCATTGCCCGGGAGAGGGAACGTAAAGAGGCAGACACCCAGGTCTACAGTCATGAGGATATAGATAAAGGCAACGGAGAAGCTCTCCTATCTATATGGCCACAGTCCCCTTTCTGCTAAGGCAGAAAGGCAGCCTTGGTAGGCAGGATCACCATTCAGCAAAAGCAAACAGTCAGCACAGACTAAATTGAGCTCTGTGAATAGGATTAAACACAGCCCAGCACTACTCCAGCTCGGCTCACCTGTCTGTTTACCGCAGTCCTACACGTACACAGCACCAGGGAGTCCAGGAAAGTGATTTCACCCACGTTACCAAGAGGAGTATAGAGGGGGCATCCAGAAAATCCTCAACACTGGGCAGTAAAGTGAGTGGTAGGTACAGGTTTCCCAAAGGATTGTTGACAAACATGGACAGATGGCTATTCTTGACTCTTGATTTTGGTTTTTTTGGGTTTTTTTGTTTGGTTGGGTTTTTTTTGTAAGGCGGTATGCCCTGTTTGCAGTCATATACAGAAACTGTGATAATAGATGTTTTTTAATGAATACTCAGTGGAGAATTTAACAGTCTGTATGGCAGTGCGTCTGTGCCTAGAGAAGGCTAGTGGCACTCATTTTTTTGCCCATTGCTCTTCACAAAAACATGTTGCTATGAGGGGATGCTTTTTTCCTTAAATATTTTGAAAAAAACTTGTCACTACATGACCCGTATTTAAATTTTCTGGTTTTCCCTGATCAAAATTCAAAAAAAAACTTAACATGAAGGAAAACATCCAAATAAGGTAATCCATCAAGGTCATGAACATGTCACAGTGTTTCTGTAAAAATTCAGTGCTTAATCTGACTGTGATTAATATGAGTAGCTTTTTTTATGTAGATTCTGACTTCTGGCAAAACCCCCATTTTCTGTCTTTTGCGAGGGTAGTATTTAATAAGAGAGAAAAAAAGGTCTGACTTTCAGGTTTCACTGCTTTTTAACACTCTTTTTCTCCATGTAAGGCTAATAAAATCTGCTTAAATTGGAAAACAGAAGTGAATGTTACACTTAAAAAAAAATCCCTGGCTTTGCTGTTTACAAAAAGACTCTATTATTTTGGCCTAATGCCCAATATATGTTGATACAGATGGTATATTTCCCTTACCTTGCAAGAGCAGTATCTACCAAGGTCAAGGTCTTCACTGTGTTGGAATAAACAACAGTCCATGCTCTCCCTACCGGCGTTTTGAAGAACTCTCTAGTCCTGGATGATCCCTATAGTACTCTTCACACTGCCAGTCCACCTGCTTCATAGGCAATGCCTTTGTGCTTTGAGTGGACCAGAGGAAAAGGCAGAAGTTATGTGGCAGCCGTTCCATGTAGCTGAATTCCTTGTAGTCTCATCGTATGATGGTACCAAGGATGCTCACGCATGCCCAGAACAACTGAGAGACGGTTGGTCTTACAGTCTTGGTGCCGCAAAGAGAAACTGGGACTTGTCTAGAGCAAGCACTGTCCATAAGGACACAGTCCTTGAGGTATGGTGACCATACTTGCAGAAGCAGAAGAGTGTTTCTTTACTTCTGGGCAGCAGGTTCACCTCCTGCTTCCTTCCTTAGTCCTCTCCAACCTTGCTAATCAGAACATGCAGTCACAGAAAAAACAATGTTGAAGGGAAACAGTGAGAAAGCTCCTTCATGAAAAGTAGCATGATGGACTACAGAGTGTTTGTGGCATAGAGCAAAGAGAGCAAATATCCTTACAAGAGCTGCTACAAGAGACTGTATTCCAAGGATAACCTGTGAACATGAATGATGTGTTTGAAAATCATCATGGTGTCTTGTACATGTCCTCTGCCTGAGATATCCTTATAGTGAAGATCCTCTGGAGCAATGTAGAAGCGGTACATATTATATAGGAATCTAGAACCCATAAATAACTTCCTTCCTTTCTTGAGCTTGTCCTAGTGCAGGAAAGTTTGAGTCATCATCCTTTTCCTAATTTACAAAGGGAAGAAAAGTCCCAGAGAAAAAGTTATTTCTTACAGACTACTGTAATGACTCAAGACATTTTCCAGCTACTACTGCAACATAGATAAATGTATAATGTTTCACTGCCTCCCAAGACCCCAATTCCTTTATTTTCTGAACATATAACTCTTAAAATCAATGTTTATTTAACATTATGAACAAGCCTGGACATGTCTATCTAACATAAGTCTAGTAAAATGTATCCTGGTTGCCAATGAGGCATTGAATGTTAAGTTTCTCTTGGAGGAACCTTTGAAATATAAGCAACTAATAAATAAATGATTTTTTGTTAATATAGGTCACTCAATCTTATGGTTTATCAGAAGTCAGTCATTTAATGGTATGTTTGAGTCTGTGTGTGGTTTGCTTTCTTTTTTTCCTTTTGATACTTTTGGTATTAGCTCAATTTCAGAGTTCCTACAAATTTACTGTAAAGGATCTGTTTGACAATGAGAGAAGAAGTTGCCAGCCATGCCAATTATAGTGATTTTGTGGTGTGGGACTTTAGGACACTGGGAACTAAAGACCCGTGCCAGAAAAAGAAAATGCGTTTCTAGGCATCTCCGTTTCTTTCACAATTGTATTCACATATCCAACTCAAGTTATGGCTTGCTAGTGTGTTATCTAAAGAGAGAGATTAGGTTTACATTAGGACTTTTCTGAGTAGTTGACATTAAACAGGGACACAGAAGAAATTGGGGGTTTTTAATCTTTTCTTTTTTGCCTAGGAAAGTAACATCTGGAACAAATAGAGTCTTTAACTGATTATCATTAACACAATTGTGTTGTGTTCTCAAAAAGCTATTAAAAAGTGTTAACATGGTTACATCATGAACTTCAGCTGGTTCTTATAACACATGAATCAACTCAAACCAGAAGTGTTCACATAATGCATATTTAAAATACTGTATTGTAAAACATGATTTTGAGAATATTTTCATTAATATTAGGATTACTTAACCAGTCCCAGAAGTTATTTTGAGGATAGATTTCACTATCCATAACACACTGAACAGTATTTAAGTATAAAAATAAATATATTTACAGTTCTGTAGGTAGTAAGTAGGCCACCAGTTTGGATGGAAGAGACAAAAGCATAATTTTTTTTTTCTTTTTATAAAACCATTCTGTCTCACCTGTTGTTCAAACACTGCCTTTAAAAAAGGATCACACATGATCAAAATCAAATAAAGACTTAATTAGTATTGAAATAAGTTAATAAATACTCATAATCAGTATGTGTTTCAGAGTGCCTATAACTGTTAAAAATGTCTCCCTGTATAGAATGAGTCCCAGTGGAACATGACAGTCGTGGGTTTTTCTTCACTGTGCCCAGCATGGTGTATCAGTGCAAGACAGGAAGGAAAGAAAAACATAACAGCCTGTAACCACAAGGGAAAAATCAGGGACCTAGGACCCACCACTAACATCTGCTAAAACCTTTTCTTTTGGCAGCAGCGTATGCCTTCACACCTTTATGGGGAATAACAGCATCAGCTAAGCCATTTCTTTTACCAGGCAGATCTTGACAGAGCTTCCCAACTCAATCATGAAAACACCTTGGTTGGTTAGTCATATATAGTAGTGTGATAGCCAAAGGCCATGGTGCCTACTGAGCTACAAAAGGATTTAATGTGTTTGGAACGAAGGCTGCTCTAGGCTTCTCAACTCACCTGGCAGCCATGAAAACAGTAGTAATTAGTAAATACATTTTGGACTAATTACTTGTATCTGGCGCGTCCATTCTTTTTACATCCAAGGTCATGTAATGGTTGTCTCCAGGAAGACTGAACCACATTAAAATTAAAGGAAGCTGTTTCCCAGGCAAAATTTAGTCAATGAGGTTCCTGTGACTACCTATGGACACAAGCTGAGAAGCACTTCTAAGTTCTCCAGTCAAGGTATACATCCTGAGCCTTGAGTCGAGACCTGAGCACATATCCTTCTTTGCTGTGGTTTCCCAAGAAAGCTGGTGTCCGCTTTGGGAAGTATAGACACAGCCTTCAAAAATAATACCACTGGTAAGTATGTCATGGAACACATCAACATAGGCTGTTTTTTTCCTGTCTTTCCTATCAGAGCACTCCATACCACCTGCAGCCCTGGAGAAGCAATAATGATTTTACTAAATGGTGAGAAGAGACCGCTTTTATAGCAGGAGGACTAAACTATGAGCAAAAGGAATGAGTCTCGTGCTCAAAGCCCAAGAAATAATATGTTTGTGATTCAGATGGATGTTTTGCAAGACTGGAAAGTGGTTTTGGAAATGCCAAACATGCGGCCACTCATGTAGCCTTAAGTCAATCCTTTTATTAACCTGTAATTACATGATCACACAGTATTTCCCCCAGAGAAATCCTTCTTCATTCAGGGAAGAGACTGAGTGTACAGTGAGCGCTGATGGAAGGGCTCAGGTGTAACTGTAAATCTCGGGTTTTTCCTATTATGTTCTTGATTTTTCAAACATAAAATCCTCTTTATTTTAACTTAGAGAGGAAGGGGTGCTATTTTTATATAGTAACAAAGTTACACATTCTTCCAATGGAAGAAATACTGGCAAAACAGACAAATGTTGTTCCAGTAAAGAATCGCACAGTAAGTTTAAATGAATTTCAATATGAATAGGGTCACATATGCCTATCACAACAAAAAGTAAACAGAAGAACACCTAGCACACTTTTGTTGCCATATAAACAGTATATGTTTCTAGAAAAAGAATAGAAGAAAACGATAAAAACTATCAGTAAGATTAGAATAAATACCCCAGAAACCTATAACACGTATCAGAGCACTGTAATCTTCTGCCAAAAGATTCAGAGAGAATTTTTTAAAATTAGAAATATACAACTGATCCTAAGACGGTATATTCCAATCTTGCTAGAGTCCATGGCTCAATGATTCCCCTTTGCTTTAGGGTTTTTACTACATAAAAATATTCCAAGCATACATGACACAATGCTTCAAACAGAATTCACTGTGCCTGTTAAAATTTGCTCAAGTTTTGACAGATTAATTTTGTACCTGCAATCTTTATGCCAGCTCACATAACAATTGCCTGCACCCCTCCGGTGTTATGAAGGATAAAATACCATGTCTCCTTCTGCAACTAGCATAAAAAAAAAAAAAAAAAATAAATCACATCAACACTGAATTCTGTGCTGCCTTGTTCAGCTGAAATTTGATTTTGTGTTCACAGCTGATCTGGCTCAGGCTTGTGTTTCTGAATGACCCAGTAGCGTACAGATCCAGTATAAATGATTATAGAAACATAAAACTCCCTCAACTTTTAAAATCAGAATCATTCACCAGAAGACAGATAAGTATAAAAAAAATCCCACAAACATTACAACGTATAGCTAGATATCATGCTTGCATGTATGCTTTCTTTTCTGTCAAAAGACTAAAGAATGGAAATAGAAATTTATAAAGATAGAGAAATCTTCTAATTCAAACAATAAGCAAAGACTTTTGTTCACTGATAAAATCTGCTACAGAGCTTGCTACACTTTTCAAATCTTAAAGGAGTGTTTTGAAACACTGATGATGTTTTGAAGCATCTCAAAACTACACCAATATTAGTTCTATACCATAATGATGATGCTGTTGACCATAAAAACAAAAATTTTAAACAGTAACAGTTTTCTAGAGATACAATAGTAATCTTTGATCTAGAAAATATCCTACGTAACAAAAAAAAACATGCAAGAAAATGAAAGATTTAGCAAAGACATGTTAGCTGTAAAAGTAGACACAGAAACAGAAAAGTCTGGTTTAAATAAATGACACAGAATACGAAGTAGACGTGTTCTCCTTCTCTTAATCTTTTGTGAGAAAAGCTTAAATTCTAAACAATGAAATAATTTGTCTCAAGGCTCTTATTTCTCTCCATCATTCTCTCCTAACACATGATAATTGTCACAGAACTTGCTCCTCTAACAAAGGTAAAGCATGTTTTCTTCCTTTTTTGTGTGTTTCTTCATGTGATAAAACCTTTCATATTCATGATTTTTCATTTTATTTTTTAAAACTATCTAATATTCTGAGTAAAACTGAAGGAAAAGAGGTTGAACTACTATGGAAAGGGTAAGAATCAAATTGATCTCACCAATCTTAAATGGTAACCACCCATTAACATCAAGAGAAGTCAAGTCAGCACTGCAGGTACTGAAAAGCAACCCAGACAGTAGCCTCTTTGCCAGCAAGTCTTTTTTCTGCACAGGGGCATGGCTCAACCCATAGACAGGTTCAGAGACTGGAAAAAGCTTCATGCTAATGACTCTCCTTGTAAAAATCAGGATTTTATTCTATAAATCAACCACGTGTATATATTTAGACCAAAGATCATTTATTAAATTGTTCCCTGTATATCCCCAGTAATACATAGGTAGCCATTGGTGATTGCCACCTCGTGGGATGCCATTCCCTTTCCCGTTATATTTCTCTGCTTTCAGGTGTATTATTCTTCACCTACATAAGTTTACCTAACACCATTGCTTTCTTGAAGAGCAGAACAGTGAAACAAAATTTTACCATACTTTAATATTAGTGTCGTATAAAGAACAGTAATTCCAGAAACAGTTTTGCAAAGGTCTTTGACAAGAACACTTGGGAATGATGTAAAAAAAAAAAAAAAAAAAAAAAAAGGAAAGAAAATAAGTAAAAGGAAGCATCTGTTGGGAATTCTTCCAGTTGTGCTTAACACTTCTGGAAGATGACAGAGACATAATACGCACAGGGCTAACACAGTAACTTGTCACTTCCTATAAACATTCAGAGGTGTTTTTTGGCCACCATGATGTTTTCTGAAAAATACATAACGTGGCTTGCTCTGCTTTCCCTCTAAGAGTCTCAAAGTGCATTACAAAACATTTCAGAACCGTTATTCCTGTTTCACAGACAGGAAAATATGGAACTGATTGGAGAAATGACTCAAGTGGCTCAAGGTAGTACAGTAATTCAGAGGCAGATGTTCTAATCAAAGCCAGGTTCAAAGCAATGGTATTTAAGATATCTTCCCCCTGTACTGGGCACTGGTGAGGCCCCACCTCAAGTACTGTGTGCCTTACCACGAAAAAGACACTGAGGTCCTGGAGCGGGTCTAGAGAAGGGCAACGGAGCTGGTGAGGGGTCTGGAGGATAAGTCTTATGAGGAGAGGCTGAGGGACCCGGGGTTGTTCAGCTTGGAGAAAAGGAGGCTCCAGGGAGACCTTGTTGCTCTCTCCAACTCCCTGAAAGGAGGCTGTGGAGCGGTGGGGGTTGGTCTCTTTTCTCAAGTCACAGGTGATAGGACAAGAGGAAATGGCCTCATGTTGCACCAGGGGAGGTTCAGATTGGTTAGTATGAAAAAATTTTTACACTGAAAGGGTTATTAAACATTGGAATGGGCTGCCCGGGGAAGCGGTTGAAGCACCATCCCTGGAGGTATTTAAATGAAGGGCTGACAGAGTTCTTAGTGACATGGTTTAGTGATGGCTTTTTATCAGTTACGTTGATGGTTGGACTAGATGATCTTAAAGATCCCAACCTAGACAATTATAAGATCTGCTAGAGATCAAAGATGCATTTTTCTTTGTTTTCATGCATTCACACACAGGATGTTCTGAAATCCAAAACCAGAAATTTGCAAAGTCAGTCGCAATGGCCTAAGCCATTTCGGAAAACCTAAAAGCATAACCAGTGAGAAAATAACATTATTAAAGAAAAAGCAGATGAAAATAAATATATTTCATTTGCAGAAATTCTGTTATTCTGTGGGGTTCTTTTAGTAGTTCCATAGTTAAATAAATTATTTAGTTTCTTCATAAAAACATACCTGACAAAAATCTAAAAATTACAATTAGGTGAGGTTGTTTATGAGTTTGGTTTTGGGGATTTTTTCATTAGCTCTTAATGTTTTGATCAAAATAAACCGGAGTATCACTGTAACTAATATGTCAAACCAGAAGTGACCAAGGTATCTGTAACTTCTATTTGAAGAAAATAGACGTGAAACTGTCAAGAGGGCTTAGTCTTTGAAGGTACAAAATATACTGGCTTCTGTCCTCAAAACACTGTATAAATTTTATGAGATAAGTCCCTTCTGTATAGTAAATCATGGAAGTGAAGAGAAATGAACCTAGAAGAAAGTGTCCTGAGCAATGCAGTAGGAGCCAGATTAATTGTAAATTAAAGAAATGTACTAGGCAGATGTTCTTTTTGGTTAGAGATCTCTTATTTAATCTCCAAATAGTGTTTGTTTACAAGTGTAGACATCAGAAATTATTGTAACTCATGCAAAATCTCCTCGGGCTAAGATAAAACAAATAGGCATTTTTTTTCTGTGTCCTCACACCATCTGCTTTGCATGGAAGTATGCAACCTACTTGTAATAAAATTTATAGTATTCAGTTTGTCTTTCACAGTCCTTTCTGAGACAGCAAATGAAAAAAAAAAAGTACACATAGGCATTAGAATTCATGTTCCTAACTTAAAGGAAAAGCAAATTACCTTTAAATATATCTGTTGAACTGTATTTTATAAAAATCTTTGAATATAGATTAACCCTGGAGATGACTTTGGAAAAAAATGAATATGTCTCTACATTTCGTCTAAACATGGAGGTAAAAGTTTAGGAAATTAATGGAATATATAAGGCCATGCATTTTTCTTTCTACGATGCAGACATTTAAGTGACTTGTGGAAATCATCCTTCATCTACCAGGAACATACCCACATATACATAAACTCCCACCTGTCCCAATTCCCACTTGTTTTGCATTCTTTCTGTGCATGCAAGCATAGAACTTATGCTGTCATATTTCTCACTTTTCTTTCTTTGTTAATTCTGACTTTTTGCTTCTTTTAGGAATAATACAGAAAGCAACTTTTTGGAGCAAAGATGATCTATTCAAGTGCTTAACATTGGGAAAGGGACAGCAAGACTACAGACAGCTGAAACTGGGAATTTCCAGTTTAATGGAAAATTCTGGTATTCTGATTATTCTGAATCAGAACAAACTATTTCAAAATTTCCCACAAAACAGAAATTAAAAAAGCTGAAAAATGCTTTCAAAAATGTTGAAACACGTTTTGTTTGGGCTTTTTAGTTTTGTTTATTTAATATTACTTTTCATACTCTGGGGTTCTTTTACCAGTCAAAACTACACGTTGTTTCATGCCACTTAATAATAACTAATAAATAATTTCCATAATACTTTTAAATTAATTAAATTGTGAAAACAATATACCTAATAGTTGAAGTACATTTCATTTGAGTAGGAAAATAAGATCAATATTTGGCTTTGTATTATTTTCACCAGAAAGTGTTTCTAAAATCTATGGAAACAAACTTATTAACACAAGGCTATTCAAAATGGTAGCTACTTTAACTTAAACCATAAATTAAAATTATACCGCACTTCATTATATTCCTCACAGTACTGTAACCACACACTTTCTCTGCATCCTAGCTACAAGCAAAAAAGCCCTTGCCTTCTTGTGATTTTAGCAAAGCTATTATTCTTACACCACACAATGTGAAGTACTCAGTTCTTTGAGTTTACAAGTCCATGGATTAATTCTGACCTGTTATTAGCATCAATCATTTCTACCACTATTACCTATAAGCAGTAGTTCTGGACTGAGGTTGTCATGCATTCATCCCGCTCTTGAAACACTCATGTTTTTCTTCATCAGTGCATATGAAAGTTTTCAATTTACTTGATCATCATTTAAACATGAAACTTGCACTTTCCCTATTTTGCCCAAGCGAGAAACTGCTTTTCATGACACTGCTCTCTCCTTGGTGCCTCTTGACTATTGCCAACGTAACGACAGCTCAAATTGCATGCCCTCATCCTCCCCGTTAAATTTGCTACTTGTATTTCATGTAGTGATGATGCTACTTAGGCCACTTTAAAACAGTCATTAACTCAAATGAATTAGTGAAATTATTTCTTTCTTGATTTTTTAACTTTTAACAAGATGAAAGGAATTTTCCACCATATACTTGACTTATCACTAACTTCAACGCAACGTATTAATAAAATACCCCTTTCTCCAAAGTGGTTTCCTAGAAAAGAAAGCCAAACTTCTCCAATAGTAAGCACGTAATATTTTACAATCATTCACTAGAGACTCTAAGACCTAAACAATCATATGCATGTTTCAGGAAATAATACTACCATTGTAAATAACATTTTATCTTATCCAAAAGTAAGAAAGATGATTTACGAAGCAAATAAAAAGAGGCAGCTCCAAACCAAAACAGCTTAAACCGGAGGCAAAACAAAGGAGAATAAGGAAAATATACACTCAGATCAGACTGAAATTAAATGAAAATTGTTGTGTTCCCCACTTTAAAATCTCTTCACAAACGGATCACAAAAATAGTAAATGACAGAGGACGGAGTACCTCTATTTTTGAAGAAGCCAAAGGTAATACTTAGGCCAAAGGCTGCACTTACAAGAATCCCAGCTCAGCGTGCCAAAGGAAGGCCTTGTGGTGGGGTTCAGTTACCTGCAGGTGCTGACGGCCATTTGAGATGCCCTAAAGTATGCAAGAAATCTACATGAGGTCAGCAGAAAGCACCCAGAGACTGATGGGAAATAAGTATCACTTGGTACTGAAAGCTGGGGGCATGCAGGATATCCTGCAGCACTCAAAAAATGACACTAGATGCCTAGATTTAGGGGGGGAAAAAAAACGCCTTTAATGTCTAATATCATGATTGGACCTCAAAAAAGCAAACAAAAAAAAGACACAAATAATATAGTTCCCATTGGCCCAGTGAACTGAATTCAGTAACCAGGCAGTAAGTTAAGGGAAGACTGATGAGACATCTTTCCTTCAAAAGGTTCTTCTGCTTTTTAGTGGGGAAGGCAGGGGACACGTTACCCAAGGCAGTCAGTATAGCTCTATCATCTGTTCACTCTGCATGAATCTTCCTGCATCCATGTAGGTTCTGTGGAGGATGAATATCCTTAAAACAACACAATAAAAGGCAATCTGGTCTCTGCTATTTTCCTATAATGAAGAGCAGCTGTTCAATAGCCACTGTGCTTATTGTCTTCTTAATTGCTGTCTCAGCCCGATCACCCTCTCAGGTGATACCTATTATAGCCGTTCTAGCTTGGTTCCAGAAATTTCAATCCCAATGTAAGGAAATAAACAACAATTACACTTAGCAAATAACTGCATGTAGGTAACAGTGATCCAATATAGAAGAAATTGTAAGAGGATGGCATACCGATTGCCTTACTATAGTTCAGGGTTTTTTCAGGCATTGTGGCAATATTCCTACCTTTTAAGGAAGGATTTAAGGAGGGGTAATACATTAGTTAGGATAATTGATTGGTTGTAGGTTTGCTGTCTTCTATAAAATGGAGTTCTTCCCTGAAAAACTGACACATGAGCTACTACAGCATGTTAATGGTATCATAGGAGTATTAAAGTGCAAAAGATGAGGATCAGAACACATGAATTCTTAAATATCTGATTATCTGTCTTGCACTTTTCATATATCTTTATGGCTATTATATCACTTCAGATTATACTTAAGAAGCCAAACAAATATACGTATGTTATTACCTTTTAACGTGGAATAATAGCGATGCAGATTCCAATTAAATAATTGGTTTTGACCTAGACATTTTTTGTATTTTGATGACTAATATAAACTCTGTAGTTTACAGGTACATTTTCTCTAAAGGAATGCATGTAACTGCATAAACACTCAATCATAAAATAATAATCATGCAGTACTTTATTCTAAATAGTTTATAAAGTTAAAGGTACTATATTGAACAAAGGAGAAATGAACAAATCTCCATTAGTTAGCAGACTGCTACACTGACTAGAATATTATCACCAGAATAGAAGCTATATTTTAGGAAAGTAGTGATCCCCAGATCAATATGTTCTGAGGAATGTTTAACTTTCTAGGAAAAAAAAAGGGAATTACTTATTAGTGAGAAAAAGCACTGCACTAACATTAAGTCTAAAAATCACTACCAAAAACCTTTCTGGAATCTATGCTGTTTTCCTGCCTTTTCAAAACACCACTTTAAAACCGGAGCTAAAATAAAGAAGTGAAGTCCATCAAAAATTTAGGTGGGTTGGGTGGAATGAGGATGGGAGTTCAGTATGGCTCCATGGAAGGAAACAGGATTAGGGGTTGTGTAGAGATACCACAAAAATTTTCTGTCTACTCTGAAAGCCAAAAAGTTGCATCTTCTACTTGCATGCTGCTCTCATGACCAAGAGAGGTCTGGTGGAACCTAGGAGAAAGAAAGAAGTGAGGAGTGAAACGACGGCTTGCAGCTCAGGCAGTGGGAAAGGGATGAATGGGTGGATTCCTTCTGCTATTTAAGAAGAGAAAGGCAGAAGCATGTGCGCCCATCTGTAGTACTGTAAAAGTCAAACCCGAAAGATTATAAGAGCTTTGATCATTTGTCTTCCCACATCTATTAGGCTGGTGAAATAAGTGACGTGCGTTACGTCTACAGCGGGGCCACGGTTCAGTGCCATCTGAAATGCAGAGGAAAGAATAAAACAGACCAGATAATTAACATACAGTGCCTGCAGTACAAATGTGCATTGGAATACTTGAAATGTGGGTATTACCTCAACTAAACAAACTTACCTCAAAGCCCCCTGTGATTCTGCCATTATGCTACATTAGACGAAATCCCTTCCAAATACTAATCAGCTTAGCCAACCATACCCCGTTTAAAATTGCACGGAGCAAGAGTATTAGCCATTCGCAGAGGATACAAATAATTAAACGTGTCCTTTCTGCCTGGCAAGCACCATATAGTTCAAGGTGGATCTGAAGACTGAGAACGGACCAGGGCCAACACGATCTCAATTGTTATTTTCAATAATAAAGTACAGCTAGCACCTCAGCATGCAACTCTCACTGGAGTGGAAGGGGACAGGAACAAAATGCGATGTTCTGAAACAGCTTTTATGGAAATCGTGTGTTGTTTGTGACATGTATTTGGCCTCTGGAGCTGCAGTCTTGTTTAATCCTCTACTTTTAAATGCCATCTTCCAAAGCCAGAGGGTAACGAGTACAAATTATATCTATAAAACAGCATCACAACTTCACTCTCAATAGCTAAGTATTGAAATGCAAGCATACATTATAAATAGAAAAACAGCTGGCTTGGAGCACATTGCAAGCCACTAGCACAGTTGAGGGATTTGAATGACATCATAACCCGTGAGAGCATGTTGCTGGCCAGCTGGTGTTATTTATAATATACTCATAATTGAGGAAAAATAAAAAGGCAGAAGTTAGGTATTGCAGAACTAAAGAAGTCGAATTCTGTCTTTCCCAGTGTTATTTAAATTGTTATCAAGAGTAATTATGAAGATTACTAGACAAGAAGGGGGGAAATCACTTTATAATTCCAGCAGCACATTTAAGATAAATGACATGGAAGCCCCCCAGACTGGTCTCCTTGTGTTACTATATTCATAGTACTGTAAATTCTAGGAAATGATACAACTTCTCTTGTGTGGTTACTAAAAGATCACAAACCTATTTTGCCCTATTTACACGTAGCGCTCAACAATTCTGTTATTTTTAGCAAATTGCAAACCGCTATTTTAGGGTTAATAGCCAAGAGAGTTGGAGGCTTTAATTGTTACTCAGCATATAGGCGTGCCAAGTTTAATAACGTAAAGATGCATGAAGAAAAAAGTAGATAACCGACTGCCTGTCTTTCTAGACTGTATAAATAAAATACCTGTGCCTCTATGCATAAATAAAACATGCACATATATACTAACAATGCCCTTAGGTGTGTAAGTTTTCATGTATTTGAAATGCAGACACACACACACACACACACAAACACAAACGCACACATAGCTCTCTGAAAGTTAACCAGGATACATTTTCTTATTTTTCATGGCAGCACAAGCTTTTTTGTCTGCTAACCCCTCAGTCACTAATTCACATTCTTTTAAAGGGAAAAAAATATGCTTCTGTGCTCTAGTTTTAAAATGCAAAGGTATGATGTTATTTGTCACCGTGCCCAAAAAAGTCCTTACTCGGTAACTTTGCCAGAAGAGGGAGAGAGAGAGAAGGCAAATGCTCCCCCAGCTGTTTCCTGTCTACAGTGTCTGTGTAATGTAGATAAATGTGAGGATTTTCTCTAAATCCCTCTTCTGTTTGCTAAATCTCACTGTCACTGCTAAAATCAGAGCAGATAGAGCCTGCGCAATGGAATAAAGTCCTCAATATTGAAATGTGACATTGCTCTCAACATCTCACATCTCTCTGGATTTCTTTTTTCTCATCATTACTGCTAACAAATTCATTTCCAGACTTTGCACTTTTAAGAAGCAATGGAAAAAATCAACAGTCTTTCAACACAATTAGTTAAGTGCTGCTTTTGTGATTTCTTGAAGGTAAATCTTTATTCCTATTTCAAATAATTTTTTTTTTAGTTTTATTTTACTGTGTATTGTCTGCTTCTGGTTTGGAGAGTATCGTGCACTTTTCAATAACATTATTGTAGAACTGAGAATTATTTATAAATTGCTGAACATGCAATTTTATGTGATCTGGAAAATGGCTGTATGTAATAGTTGCAATTACATAGATAACTGTAAGGATAAACTATTGCAGATACATGTCTTAAATTTCACTTCTATTCAGAGAACTTTGCAATATTTCAGTTATGTCATTATTAAAGGGTACAATTACATCATTGTCTCTATTGTTAATTAATGCTTCTGAAAACAAGAACTTTTAGCTATTTTCTGCAGGTGCAGGGTTTTATAGGAAAAAAGGTATTATGCATGTTAAGTTTCTGCAGTTTTATTATACACAATCATAGATAAAATGTTCATGCTTTCACAGGGAAACTTTTAAGGGATGTTGTCACTGCAGTAATTTTCTGGCAGCAATGTAACATTTACTTGTTTTTTGCTTTCATAAATTAAAAGTAAATGTGAAGTTCAGTTTGTTTTCTACGTTAGAAACCAGCTGCAACTCTTGCTGACCTTGCATATTTGTATAGCTTAAGCAATTGTACATAAGGAAAATGGAAATTCCCCTACATGTTCATCTCCAAGTTTTCCCTTGCAGGGAGGGTTGTTTCAGGAAAGTTTGCACGTGAAGTTTCATATTGTGACTCTATAATTTCTACACGTTAATATACACTATCTCTAAGTAAATTTGGCTTCAGTGGGTGCATTGACCTCTGTTTCTGTCAATTGGCCCTAGTTCAACTTTCCATTATCAGCAAATTTATATCCTTCAAGAACTTCTTTTCTTTACTATGTTGCAAGGACACTTATCCAGTTGATAGAATTTTTCTCTCTTAATTGTTTAGGGCCTAATTATTTTTTTAGTGTCCTACACTTAAAACACACTTACCTCATTTTGAAATGGGATTCAAAAGTGCAGGTCTGTAATTGCCATAGATTAAGCAATACTCTTAATGTATAAATGGGCATCTTTTCCAATATACTTGAAAGATGAAGCTGATTTTTTTTAAATGTATTGAGCAAGGCACTAAGAGGCATAAAAGTAATGTGCTAGCTCCTCAGCTGGTGCATCCTGCCAAGCTTCCTTGGAATCAATGGAACATATTGATTTAGGTTAGGATGTAGCCCAGATTCTTTAATCAAAGTTAGCAGTATTTAAACCTTGATCATTCTTGGGTATATAGGTTTTATTTATATAATAATTACTAGTGAATACTGGTATTACATACTAATTACATACTTCTTCTATGGCTCTGCAATCAGGTCCAACCTGTATGTAACAAAATGTAATTTTGAATATAGCTCTTCATTTTTTCTATAGTATATACTATCCATAAAATTGTTGCCCCTTCAATATATTTATAATTATTATAGATGTTGTTATATGTTATTAAAATGACCAAGCATGTGAAGAATTCTTATGCACAACTTGTGCCAACTTATAGTTTGTTAGACAAAGAAGACTTATATAGAAGAATTAAGTAAAAGAGATGTAAAGTGCTCATATATGACATTCCTCTGTGGTGCCACTCTTCTGGACCATTAAAAGAGGAATGCAGCAAAAGCTGGTTATTTTACTGGAAAAAGAGGAAATTCCAGCTGTGAAAATATGGTCAGTCATTCTATGCAACTAAAAGAAGTGCTTAACCAGGCTCATCCTGAACCTGTATTCAATTTCCAAATGTAATTAGATGCTTCAATAAACCCCACCCACATGCCAATGCATTTTCTTTTAAACTCTCAACTTTCTAGTCAAATTGGGGACATTGTAAGCACCCTGCCTTTTTGTAAAGAACCTGAAGCAATATTGGATTACAACTTTGTATTTTCTTAAGAATATTCCCCTAAGATGTAACCGGGATCTTTGATTTTATCACAAACATATTGAATCAATTAATGTTATGTTTAATTAAAATGACAAAGTAAAGCTCAAGTTTTAAACTATGTTTTGGAATTAGTTTTGATGAAACAGTACTCAATTTAACAAATAATTGATTGAGCCCTAGAAACATGTGAGTCTGTTTTCATTTCCCCAAAGTTTTTACTTCTTTGAAAGTTCTTGACTCTTTTTAAATTTGGAGATAAAGTTAGAAATTCTCTGTGGTTTATACTGTGCAGCCTTTTTGGCTTCCACTAAAGGAAAAACAGTAGATAATCTGTTTTGTTGTAGTTCAGTGCTGATATTTATCTGAAAATGCAACCCAGCTGAAAAGTCTTGAAAAATACAAAATTGTTAAGTGGCTAAGATTTATGTTCATTTCTGGCCCAAATGTTATACAAGAACAAATTGTTAAATTCATGATGTTCCTGAATTTGTAATGTCAGCCTTCTGAGGCGGTGCACTAAACAGCTCTCTGCTTACCTCTTCAGAACTGGGAACCATCTTTAACTGCAGGTGCATCCCATTTACCTTAAAAATGCAAAACTTTGGCAAGGGAAAAAAGAAATTCGTGTTGTTAAGATACAGAACCATTACAGGAAATAATGCCTTGTGTTGTCATCACTCATTTATAGTCTGATCTTTCTCTATCTGCCATTGAAGTCATGTCCATACATTAAAAGTTGTTGGTTTTTGCATGGTGAAGTTGGCTATATACTCTTGTAAATGGGAAAATAATTATTCTTTCTTTTTTTGATGTGTCATGGGATTTAGATTTGTTCATTATTTTCACATTGGAAAACCAGGAAAAAAAAGGGGGATGAATTCTGACTTATTTATATGTTTGTCTCTTATTCAGGTTTAACTTAAGTTGAAAGAGGGGACTCATCTAGCAAAGTGATAAGATCTCTTGCCAAGAAAATAAGAATTCCAAAAACTTACTGACTAAAGAAGACTCAGTACCCTACTGGATGAGACCCCATATGAGCAGAAAATAGATAATTTCATCAGTTTTTCAAAAGTTTAGTGAAGGAAAAAAAAAAGATTCAATGGTCCCTGAAACCCTAAAAGAAAATTCAGGGAAGATTAATCATTTTACTGCAACTACCTAGCACTAGTCTGCTAATATAAAGCAGTTTAACTGTTCATGCAAGAAAGATCTGTAACTTCTTACCTGACTGCAATACTAAGGTTAACCTTGAAAGAGAATGAAATTAAACGCAGATTTACACCTCTCAAAATTAGCAATTTTGGCAAGTGGCCTAAATCAGTTCAGAATACACATTAAGCACTTTCTTCAGTGTCCTGCTACTAAATATAAATAGCTTTTCCCAGTAATTTTTTACAAAAATGTTATCTTCTTTGACCTGTTGGGTAAGATCTTCAGTTGATATAAACTGATATAAAAGGAAGTGGATAAACAGAATGGTGCAAATTTATACCCATTGAGGATTGGCATTTTTTCAGTCATAAGTCGAGGAAAAAGATAGTTTGTAACCACATGTAAATGTGAAAAGAACTATCACCTTTGTGTATATCTCATAGCCAAACCTGACTAAGAGGATATAATAGAGGTCAGAGAAAGTATAGCTGCCTCCATCAGGTCCAAATACTTAACACACCCACTTGTGTTCCCCTTAATTTCTTGAATGCTTCCAAATGTTACCTTGATAATAACAGAGGACTGCAAGAGTCGCTGAATGTGGTTTCCTACCATGGAAGGTTGCACATTAACTCTTCTGTAACTTTGGTAATCTCTACCTTGAAACTTCTTTTTTATTTTTTTTTTTGTCCTGGTACTTCCCTTTTTAAGGTTGCTGGAGAACCATGGAAAATTATGAACCTTTTTCCTACTGGGCCAAATTTCCTTCCACAGTGATTTATTCCTGTGCCAGTGCTGTTCTTTAGTTTAAATAGCTCTTCTCTGTCATATGCCACCTCCATCTCCCACGGTACATTGGCAGGCAACTGTCGTATTCCCTCTTAGCCTATCTGGTCTCAGACAAAACAACAAAGTTGTCTAGTCTTTCTTACTCTAGTTATTCTGGGCTTCCCTTTGCCCGTCTGTTGCATGCTTCCATGTCCTTCTTTTGCAGGAACAACCATAAATCATAGTTACTACATGGTTCTCTAACTACATGTGAATGTGAACCAAGAATATTCACCAGAGGAAGTAATGAATTTACAAAATACATGGACTAGAATAGGTAGACAGTTGGAAAATTATGGTGAGGCATTTCCTGACACTGTGCTTATTGTCTAGCAGATTACAATACGTATGAGTTCTCAACTCGTGAGGGTGCAGGAGTCATTGCAGGACTCTGTTGGGAAATTCTGACGCTGCTTTTACTTCCTTGGCAGGTGAAGATGCACACTGTGTCCTACATTCATTTCTTCTACCTTGGCCTGTGTTTGCTTACCTTAACCAGTTCTGCTGCTGCTGGCCCAGAAACACTCTGTGGTGCTGAGCTGGTTGATGCTCTTCAGTTCGTGTGTGGAGACAGAGGCTTTTACTTCAGTAAGTGAACCCTTTCTCTCATTCCACTGCTAAACTTTTTAATGTAATCCATTGGAGTTTGCTCTGAGCACCTTAGAAGTTATCAAAGCAGGCTGCCAAATATGACTAGTATCCTCTATCTTGGAGACGCCCAAGTCTTCAGTGACCATGGAGTCTCCGTGAAGAATAGAGCAGCGCCTGTCTTCAGCCTCCCTGAGTTTCTGACAAATTTTCCTTTTAAGATATGTTGTTTTTAACCACTTTCCAGCTGCTGCTCTTCCACCTGCTATGTTACTGCTCTCTGCTGACCTGCCACTGAAAGTTAATGAATGAAAGCACATAGTAGCCCCAAGGTATTCACGAGGCAGAACTGCATGTACCTCTTATGTCAGACTCCTCGTAAACAGTTTAAGTACACACTGTATCATATTAAAAACACACTAAGCTTCAACATCTGGTTTGGAAAAAAGAAAAGCTGGAAGGCAGCGAGCAAAAAAGTTACCACATCCAAGAATCCACATGATTCATCATTTAAATACAGGTGAAGGAAAATTCATGCATGGTGAGAAAATACAGATTAACACCCATACAGACAACAGATAAAGTGAAATCTGTACTAATATGGCTATATTCATACTCAAATAACTTTTTGGAGCAAGACCTAGACTTTGGAACTGAACATCGCATTGTTTTTTCTTTGCTGTTTTTTAGATTGTGCAACCTGGAGTAGTTAGATAAGTAACCCTTTTATCTTGGTACCTTCTTACAAGTGCTATCAAGATCAAGAAACACACAACTTGTAAATAATAGAAATCTATTTCTAATTTTCAGCTATTTTTTCAGCTATCTGCTATGCAAATAACATAAAGTCAATTAGACTTTTAGCTAGGAATATATTCGCTCTGAATCCATTCATTAATATATTTATTAAAATCATGCAAGCTTTTAGGGCCTCTGAAGCTAGTGTTTACTTTTATGAATAATATGTACTTGTCTAAAGTTAGCTGTCCTTCAGGGCCTCAGTTTCCTTTTGAAACAAGAATATAATTAAGAAAAGAAAATATGGGCTTGTTAGAGAGACAAGAAATTGACTGAAGGGATTTCTTCTATTTAGTTTTATATTCTTTGTGATGTCTACTTGGTTTTTTTACTTTTATAATTCTCATTTTATTCTAATAATTATTGCCTTCTAAGATATCACTTTTGTTTTTCTGATCTTACCCACCCCATTCCTATTAATTTTTATTTGTGGAGGCATAGCTTTCAATGTTTTTCTCCTTGTTTGCAATAATAATAGTATTAGGGAAATCTAGTTCTTGTGCCTTTAATTTACATGAGATTCCAATTTCCTCAACACACAAGCTGCAGACTATCTTCTTGGCACTTACTATTACCTTTGAAACTGGGAGCCCTCTTTCATATATACAGGGTGAATCACTAAAGAACCCTTCTTTTTGGTATTTAACACTTTAGCTATCGTTAACAAGCATCTACTCTAGGGTGCTGTTTAACTTAGCATTCTGGTGCCTAACACAATATTAAAAATACTGGAATCTCTCATAAAGGAATTCACATGTTCATTCAGACACCAAAATCTATTACATTTATCAGCAACTGAGTTACACTCAAGGGGCTATTTGGGTGACCTACCAATACTTTCACTGCATGGTTGGAAGGAATGTAAAGGAAGACTTTCAGGTCCTCCTTTTGTTTTTGCACCAGAAATGAGACAATATACTGCATCCTTAGAGCAGCAGAGGATTTTTTTTTTTTTTAGTATGCATGTTTCTTAGGCAGTTTCTCAGTCATTCCTCTCCTGGAAAAATATCTGCAGCTTGTTCAGAGAACTATCACACTCACTTACCACAAGAGTGGCTGTTACTGCCAAGCAGTGAGACTTTCTGTTATGTGTACTCTTTGTGTCCCTCAAGGTAAGGGGGCATGTGATGTGCTAATCAGCAATAACTCTCTTTGTTTTCAATCTCAGTTATTCTAAGGTTGCACGATCTGTTTCAAACCTCTATGTTCCCTAAACCAGCTCATCCTTACTTTAAAATACCAAGATGGGTTTCTGAAATTTTAAAGATCTTTACTTTTGGAAGCTTGAGTTTTATCTGCTGTCAGTAAAGACCTTCTCTCTTAGTTTTCTTTGTTGTTTTCTTATGTTCTGAGTTTTCATTTGAAATTAATGTAGCTGTTGACACCATAATGGCCTACCTTGCTCTGTATGAGAGACTATGAAAGGTTTTACTAATGAATGACCACCTTGTTTTAGGGAAGTCTTGAACTGTTGCAATCAACAGACTGCAATTGCGACGTTCGACAGGAATTTTATGAAGTTGATACCCGGCCCTTGGATGCTAAGCAATGTGTGTCCTTCTGACTCATGAAGAAGTGATTTAATCTGGTTTAGCCTTCTCCCTCTTATTTGTTAGTGTTTAATCTAAAACACAAAACTATAGAAAAGTAAATCCAGTAATACTGGTAAAATGACTTAAGATCCTTATATCAAATGTACTACAGAACGCAGCATGTTATTGGAAGTTAAAAATGTTGCTCCATTTCATGGGACTTTTTAAGAATGCTATATCATTTGCAGAAGTAGTCATACAGTGAACTTTTTTCTTTTAATGTGAAGAGAATGTCAATTTAAACTGGATTTTAAGCCTTCCATTCTCATACGCTGGTTCCTTTATATAAAGTATAATCATTGAAAATGTTTGCCTTGAACTTACATAGGAAATAGCTGTGAGGGAAGTTTTTCTTCCATCAGCCTGCATCTCACTAGAGACTCTAAATATAAAGAATACCTTTAGGTTGAGGTGGAACTCCTGCTTCAGATTCAAGGTCAAAGCTTCTGACTATTCCTTGGGAGTTGTGGGTGGAAATGAAGATACAAATAATCGAGTAGCTTTTTGTTGAAACTCTGTACTCCACAACCACAAGGCTATATCTATGGCTAGGACTGGAGGGAAAAAAAAATCCTTTATATAGTCTACTCTGCCCAACTTCCCAGCTATAAAAAGAAATTCTTTACAGCTTCTGAAGAGATGCCTCAGATGCTTACCACACGCACAAAAAAAGTATTGTCTTCAAGAGGAAGTCATATGTGATTTCTACCACTCCCTTTCTTCATGAGGTAGACTGGCAAGGAACATTTTTAAAAGGTTTTTAGGGGAGGACACTGCACAAATCCCAAAATAGAGCATCTGCTTTTCCCATTGGTCACATTTAACCCCAGCCAGCACTGGCTACTTCTTGGATAGGTTTTTCTTTAACTAGAGAAGAGCAGATTTTTGCCACCTTTTATCTACCAGTTCCTCTCTAGCAGAACTTCTGCCACTCAGGTTCCTGTGTGTTAGCGTATGTTAGGAGAAGCCAACAGAGAGCCTGGCCACAGCTGCACAAGTGCCTACACATAGACACAATTCTTCTCAATTAATGTTTCTGGAGTCTCAAAACCTCTGGATTCAACAGTCATGAAGCAAAATGGGATGGCTGCTGTGTTCATTTGAATTTTAATGCCTAGAAAGGTCTACAATGACACTGCTGTTACAAAACAATGCTGAGGGTAGAGAAGTTGGAAAAACTGACAGGACAAATTAGAGGAAACTTAGAGAAGCAGTAGCCCAGGAGGGGGAAATTTCGCTTGAAATAGTCTAGTCTTATCACAGGAATTTACTCTGTAGACTAATCCAAAAAAAAAAAAAAAAAAAAAAAAAGTGGGGTTTTTTTACTTCATACAAGTTGAATTTAATGGATAATCATTCATCCTTGCTCATGTTGTTTCCTGAGGACTACTACTACCATGAGAAAGGAGAGCAAATGTAGTTTGCTCTAAGATTCAAATTCTATAGTCTTCTTTATTAAGTTTCTTATCCTTTGAAAAGATACCTTTTCCTTTTCCAATAAATGGATACCAGTTTGTCAAACAATACACATGAATACCAATAAAGAAATAGCTTTCTTATTTCCCTAGACACTTTTGGTCATTATAATTTCCAAAGCCCAAGTTAGACGGCAATGTTTATTTGAAACTATGGCAATCATTTTCATTAATTCAAAACCACCTTTTTTCTTTGGTCTTATGGTGAATCTTCTGAAGCATCACTTGCATGGAAAAGAGGGACTTTATTATATAGATACCTGACACAATGGAGTTCCTCTTATTCTTCAGAGAACAGAGAATGACCTAGAACATGTTTCCATATGTAAAAGAGTGAATCCCATAAAAAGACAGGCTTTTCTGGTATCCAACCTAATGGTTCTGGTGTCAACTTCTTTGTGGAGAATCATTACAGATTTTTACTTTCTTTTCTCACTAAGACAATCAGAATTGTGTGTTGTCCTTGGGAATACCCCAAACTGTGAGCAACATAAGACTGTTGGTTTATATTAATCAGAAAATCAGGATAAGACAGTGAACATAATTTTGGGTAATCAGAGCTGTCATCAGATCTCATTGCTTTGTAGAACTAAGGTATATATGGAGGAACTGCTGCCTTCAAGATGAAGAAATAAAGGGCATAGCACTAGGCAATTACATTTGGCTTCTTCTATTTCCCTTCCATTAACAGCTTTTTGTTTATTTCAGGAAATCTGCTTTTAAGATGTTAATTAAAGTTTCTAGGCCTGTTAAACCTATCAGCATAATTACAGGAGATGGTATGACACTCAGTTCTTTAACTACTCCATACCTGTAGGAGCTATGAGTCATTAGCTCCTCTCTGATATAAAGGAATGTTAATGTTACAAGTCCAGGAGAGGCATGCTGAAAACCTGTGGTGGACACACACAGCCTGTGGTGTCAGTGACAGTCTCACAAATCTTTGCAAAGAAATGTTGGTCATCTTGACTATGTTCACACAGCAAGATCTGAGAGTTTTTAAGTTCCTTGGTCTGGCTACACGCCCTATCCATGTCCAAATCCTGTAGCCGTGGAAGAGTTGAGCATATTCCTCAATCTTTGTCCATAGGTTCCTTACTTGGAAAAGGAACTGGAAAAGGAGTGAAGCCTGGAAAAGGAGATAAGACATGCTTTAGCCAGGTCAGCAGGGTCAGTGCTCAAGGAACCAGGACTATAGACACAGTTACTGATATATATCTGCAAGAAGAAAGACAGCTATGGCTTGTGGAATGGTATCACTGCATAGTCAAATAACTGATACACACATTTGATGTGTGCTCCATTGCCCTTGGTAGTAATCATTGGGGAAATTATCTGAAAATAAGCCAGTTTTTTAAATAATTTTGCCCTTTTTTACAACACTAAGAAAGGTTAGGGAGTGTTCATAAAGGCTAACCTTAGTTTAGTGAGGTTAATCTTCTTAAGTTACCTCTTTAATAACAGAGAGAGAGGTTCTGCCTTCTTTCTCCATGAATCACACAGAGAGTCTAGGAGGATTTAGCCTCTAAAATACACTAAATTTAGACACAGCTAACAGGTCTCCTCTACAGTTAGTTCTCAGGTCACCGAGGATTTCATAATTTTTCAACCTTTTCATTAAGAGGGACTGCAGTAGTAATGATAATTTTAATGAGGTGGCTGGAAGCAAATCATTTATAAAAATTTCAGCAGGAAGCATCTTTGCAAAAAGCCTTTACTTTACCATACCCAAATAAGTACAGTTTCTCCAGCAGTTCAATTTATATGTGTCCTTATTAGCTGTTAGACATTAGAAATGCTAATGTTTTTATGATGTTTGCCTTTATCTATGCACTAGATCAAGTTTCAAATTTCATCTCAAATAGCAGAAAGCTGTTATTTGACATTTGATTCCCTAACTGCTATATGTGTATTTAATACATTGTTTAGTCTCATGTTGGATAAAGTCACTCAAAGAAGCACTTGGCAAGATCAGCATTAATTCCTGGCATAGCTGCCCCTCTTACTTTTCCACTGAATCTTAAATACCAAGAAAAACCCTTCACTGACTTCAATTCTGGCACACACTTTATGCAATTAGCCAAAACCCTTGCATATGGACCTCTTCATTTGTTCTGGTATTAATAATGCATTCGCAATATTTGATCAACAGCTGCAAGATTCGCAATGCAAATTACTCAGTTTGGCAGAACCACACAGCCTCTTAATTAAAACCTTTTGCATTAACTACTTGAGCATCTAGGACAATCCATACAGAGTGCTCATTCAAAGAAGGAAGTTCATACAGGCATTTGTCTTGAGCTTATTCAGCACTTTAGCTCTTATGTATGTTTCAAACCCCTTCACATCGTTGAAAATCAAATACAGACTTAAAACCATTTTCATTTCAGAGCTTTGCTAAAAAAAGATGGATCTGAACTTGTTCATTAAACCCTACCCAAATGCCAATATTTCCCTATGATACAAGCTTAATTTTTCAAAAATATGACGACAACTGAAAGGGTAACCAAAAGTTAAGTCATTTCTCAGTCTAGAAATCAAGACAAAAGAACTACCACAAATGTATGCTTGTTAAAGAATTTATGCTATATTTATCTCTGGCAATAACCACAGGAACTTCCATGTCAAAAAGAAGAAAAAGCCATTAATTCATACTTTCTTTGTGGTACATTTAATACAAAATCACTACGCAAGATATAGCCCACGTACTGGGTCTAATTGTTAAGTAATGACAGGCATATTTCATATTGGCCTCAGTGAACGAGTTTCTGAAAACAAGAATTTTAACACATCCATAGCCTTTGGAAGGATATTATGAATACAGACTAGTGGGCCACTCCAACTTATAGAAAATTTTACATTGTCACTGTAAGTAAAAGAGTTTAAAAATTTGATTCTTGTTAAATGTCTATTTCAACCAAAAGGCTGTACCTTAGCTAACACATAAATTTCAAAATAACAAGATAAATTGCTTTTCTTACAGTATCAGAGCAAGATAAGTCAAATGGTATCTCCTTTTCAGACTTCTTTAATATTAGACAGATTTAATTGATGGGCTTATCTTGTCAATTTTATCTAAGCAACTTTTAGGTGATCTTTCTGATTGCCTCTCCGATGTAAATTCCCGGTAAAATAGTTCAGAATTCCTTTTACAACTGTTTTGAATTCCTTAGTAAAATTAAATTCCTACAAAATCGGAGACACGACCAAAATATTTGCTGTATTTTCTGATGGAATCCCATGTACAGTCAAATTTAATATGTTTTCAATGTTCTTGTTCTTACAAGACAGAGTGGAATCTGTTTGCTTACCTCATGTAACCTTGCTAGTGAAAACTGGAATAACTTCCTTTTATCAAAGAAACAATTTAGACCTCATCTTTTTTTTTTTTCCTACAGTGTATTTATATATTTCCCATCTTACTTTTGAAATTCAGCTGTGATCCCAATTTTCCCATCTATGTAATATCACTGTTCTAGAGTAAGAGAATGCCTTCAGACAGCAGCCCCTTCTGCTTCCTTGCATGCCCATAACAGTGTGGAAGTAAGGGAAAAATGTCCTGTCAAAGCATTTCCATTAGGAAATAATGGAATTATATACGTTTTTTTGATACCAAACTATTTTTTAATAGGGTTTATGTCTTTGTGTGTTGGGAAGAAATTTACACAAGGCTGAATGTGCAGAATAAAGAAGGGGTTGGCTCAGACCATTCTGGCTCAATCCAGCTCAGTGAACAAAACTGTTTTCTTTCTGAAAACAAGTATTCTAGCAATGCTTATTAACTATTTCTGTCTCCATAAAAGTAAACACTTAAGTAACAATTCCAGCTCCTATAAACAGCAATTTCTAAGGAAAGTAAGTAATACTGGAAGTCATTTTGAATTCTAGAGAATGCTAGTTAACAGACATATCTTACTAACACAATGGCTAAAAACTTAAACCACGCACACAAACTCTGTATTCCACAGTAAGTCTGTATTCTAAAGAATATTTTTTAATGTATGGCTTATGCAAAAGTGGAAAAAGTGTTGTGGGGAAAATTGTAGAGGTGTTATTATGGTTGTGGATCTGAAAAGACAAGTACATTCCTAATTAGCTGTGTGTGGTACCGTGTATAATAAATCAAATTTACAACAGAGGGATTTTTTTCAGTCTTGCATTAACTGTACTGAAAGTTTCTTTTAACTCAGCCCTGTCAAAGTGACTGGCTAAGAACTTCTACTATTATAAGAATATTTTTACAGCTTCCTTTTGTAGGGCTTCATTGATTCCCTTAGGTTACATGAAAGCTAATAAGGACATCTACTTTAGGTTAACATAGCAGGTTTAATTTGAGTATATTTCATACCTTGAAACTTCTGTAGACAAGTAAGATGTAATAATTTGTTTCTACTTCCCCTGAATTCCTGAATTACTAGTCAACAGGTCTTCCATGAAAAAACTTAGTTTTTCCTACGTATTTCGAGTTTTATGTTTCTTTCCATTAAAGTTTCCAGCCTTTCACAGACATATTTAGTTTGGCAGGAAGAATATGGTGACTCATAGACTGAAGAGATTTGAGAGCAAGCTACTGAAAATGTATCTAATTTCTTCTTGTGTAATTTGGGAGCAAGCTACTGATAGTATGTCTAATTTTCCTAGTTTAATCAGATGTATTATTGGCAAATACATGTCCTGAATAAAAGCCATCTTTATTCCTTAAATATATAACTAAGATTAAATGCAAAACCACCATATATATTTGCATTAAAAACCCTTCTGTGTTTTTCTTATTGTTTCTGGCATTTTACTCTAAATCAACGGGCACTGAATGAAAACAGAGGTACTAGTGAAATAATTTGATTTATGACCCTACTTATATTTTGGAATTCAGATGTATCAAAGTATTCCTTACTGATGTTTTTTGGTGGGGTTTATTTTCTTCTTTTTTTTAAAGTGAGGGTAGAGGTATAGGAAGAATAGGTGATGTTATTTTACCTCTGCAATTCATATAGAGAAGGATAGATGTATTAGGAAAGCTCTCATTTGTATTTTATGATGTTGACTGTATTGTTTCTTTCACCTCTTTTCAGACAAATTACTTTTAAATTCAGTTCTTTATAGACAGACAATCTGTGACATCGTTTTCATTTATCCACATACAGACAGAACCTTCTGAATGATAAAAACTAAACAGAGCTAGATCCAATAAACACAAGGAGGCTTTGGTTTAGATTCATTCCATCTACTTTTGGGCATATAAATAAAGTATCTTAGTTAGGATCCTACTCAAGCTCGTTCTACAGAATGAGAGGAGTTAGAAACTTTCAGAGCTCTCATTAAGTTTTGAGTATCA
>JAOTQQ010000001.1:59321487-59380329 GCA_026546715.1 Gallinago undulata
GGGACTCCACGACCTCCCTGGGCAGCCTGTTCCAGTGCTCTGTCACCCTCACCCTAAAGAAGTTTTTCCTCATATTTAAATGGAACTTCCTATGTTCCAGCTTGAGCCTGTTGCTCCTCGTCCTATCACTGGAAACCACTGAAAAGATTCCAGCTCCAACATCCTTCAACCCACCCTTTAGATACTTATAAACATAAATAAGGTCTCCCCTCATCCTTCACTCCTCCAGGCTAAAGAGTCCCAGCTCCTTGAGCTTTTCCTCGTAAGGGAGGTGCTCCAATCCCTTAATCATCTTCATTGCCCTTCGCTGGACTCTCTCCAGTAGTTCCCTGTCCCTCTTGAACTGAGGGGCCCAGAACTGGATGCAGTATTCCAGTTGTGACATACTTTTCCTTCTCCACTAAATTAAGCAAGGAAGCTATGACATTTGTAGCCTTAAGTTAGCTGAGTCTGTTTAGTAAGGACCTTCAATTAAAAGCCTAAATTTTGGCGGGATGAAAACCATGCAGAGAAATTCAACGTGGAGATCAGGATGCGCTCATACAGACCAAATTTCAGGTCAAAGTGAATCCAAGCTTATTAAGACCCAGACTTTGCTCTCAGTAAAAGGGAAAAGCTTATCTATCTTTTCTTTCTTAATATAGAAGATAGCATATACTCTTACATACTATAGTAAGTAACACTCCTTCATGTTTTACTCCTGTATAACCAGTCAAGGTGCACTTATTCATGCATAAATAAAGAAGCAATTTGTTATACTGCTGTTTACATGGATTCATTTCTCTTCCATCACTATACATGGTCCAGCAGTTTTTTAAGAAAATGAGACAATAATAATATATAAAACCTAGAGTGACAACCTGAATATAAGATGTCATTAAAGAAGCATTATCTCCATTGCAGTGCTCTGCCATAAAGTGTCATCATGGAGAAAAGACACACAATAATGCTCAAGTACTGTTTTGAGATACTCATTGATACAACAGGCATACAGTTTTGAGAAACTCAGGCAATCCAAAGACTTAAAAAATAGCTCCTGCTGACCTAATGTGCTCATCTATAAAAGAAATTATATGACTGAACTATGACAGAACCCTGCCTAAAGTTGTTAGCCATTAAATAAGTTGAATCAACAGCACAAAGTCCCTCTACCTTCCTTGCTTCAGTACCTACTTCCATTCCAAGGCAAGGATTTTTTAGGGTAAAATATTGGAAAAAAAGTGTGTATCTACACTTACGTACAGCAGAGAAAAGAGAGACATTGTAAAGGAAAAGCTGATATGTACTATAATAAGAAGGGACAAAAATGATACCTAAAGAGGGAAATAGTGATGATAATAATCCAGGCTGGCCCTGTCCAGGATTTTTTTTTACTTCATAATCCACAATCAGGAGTCCATTGATACTTATTCAAGGTTATCTGTTAACTTCAATTGGCTTCAGCTCAGTGCACTGAGGACAGCGTGAGTTAATTTGAGGAATTCTCTACGCTCACTAAAGAAAACATTGATCATTGATTTTCCTAGGTCTTTTGGCCATAAGTATCATTGTACCACAAATATTTTCCCTTGACTGGATTCCCACTGGTTTCTAACTAGTCATCTGTTTTTCCTAAGAACTACCAGCTGAACTTCTGAAATTTTTCCTCCTGTATTATAAATATAGCAAATAGAGGCTCTTTTAAGCAATCAATAGGTAGGACTTGTGCATGATTTGAAAACAGTACGGGCACATCAAGAAACTCCTCATTTTTAACACTCATTCAAACCAACCTGAAAGGTTTGTCATGTAATTTTAAAGTACATCTATCATTCAGGCTACTAACAGTTAAAAAATATCAATTTCTCCATACATAAGTGTTTGCTGAAGTGCCTATATTGGTCTTGATTTTGTGTCACGTAGATGGCTACATCTAGAATTCTAAACATTTAGAAGTCTTAATCTATTTTCAAAAATTATTACAGATCTCATGAAAAGTCAGTGAGACCTTAGAAGCTCCTAAAGGCACATGGGGCAGTTTTTCAATATTTTTTAGGCACTGAAGAGGCAGATGGACACTCCAAAGATTTTCCAAAAGCAGTCATGTATCTAATTTCCACTGAAATCAATGACAGGTGGTCCTAGGCAGTTGGGGCTGTTTTAATCCTTCAAGAAATATGCCTGTGATTTTAGTCGCCCCAGTATCTTTGGAAATATAAGTCAGGGTCCTCAGGTACTTGGCTAAATTTTGCTTGTGTACCTTATTGACTACTTGTGGAAAAGGTATCACTATTAAAAGCTCTTTAAAATAAGAATTGGCATAATGACTTGACTTCCTCTCTGACGTTAAACATACTAATACGCTTAGTATGAAATCTTCTTATTTCTAGCATAAATATGTGAGGCATCAGATGAAAGCTAATAATTTCCCAAGTGAGCTAAAAATAATGATGGCAGAATTTGAATAACTATTCTAAGAGGCATTCTGGAACAGACAGTGGTTAATAAGTACTGTAAATGCTACCTTTCTTCTAAACTCAAGCCTAAACATGGACCACAAATAATGAGGCGTAATGATCAAACATGAGAAAAATTACAATCATTGCAGAAAGTTGGAGGCAATGAATATTTTATTGTTTTCTTTGTCTTCTAATCGGGAAAAATACAGTTAAAGATCTCTCAAACTTTTAGGATGTCTTACTTTGGAGTTTCTTGTTCTTGTGACTATAGACCTAGTCTCAATTGAAATGAGAGAGCACCTAAACTTACTGCAATAATTCTAAATATATTGTAATATAAGGGGTAAGAGAACATGCAGGTTTTATTAAAAAGTATTAGTTTGTGTAACCACAAATAATGAAGGAATGTATAAATTAAATACAATTTTGAAGCATGTGCTACCACTCAAAGAGCTTAGTGAAAGAACTAGTGTTCTTAAGCTGTGTTCTTAAGGATCCCTTAAAATCAGGGAATATTAGCCTTAATTTTGGTGATAGTCCAATCAGTTTTACACTATGATACAGTCCATAATTAAATGACTAGATACTTTAACAAAAAATTCTATCTGTAGTTATGCAGGATGCATACTTCTTGGGAGAAGCAAAAAAAAAAATCATTCAAATATTTATTTTGCCTTCACTATGTGATGGGTGATCTCATGCCCTATTGACTTCCAAGATCCAAACACTGCAGACAATAAGAATTAATATTTTTCTCATACACGCTTCTAGAGTGCTCATCATAGAAGTATTTGATTGCAGCACTCAGACAAATACATTATACCCTACAATTTCCCAGGAAATCATCTGTTTCTCTAAGCATTTTTAAGCTGTTTCTTTTTCCCTAGTAATTGCATATCCAACTGGAGATGGCAAGGATTAATTTTGCAAAGTAATTTAAACATTTCAGCCAGTACTTTGTATGCTCAAAACAGAATACAAATGCCAGTTAATTTAACTTAGAGATGAAGTAGTACCTTCCACTTATGGAGGGAAACTAAAGCAAAAAGCCAAATCCAGGTTTTAAAACATACAGCTGCAAGTGTGCAACTTGCTCAATAGCAGCTTTAGCATATATATACCCTATGCTACTTGAGCTAACAAAGCACTTTTGCCAAGAAAGCCGGAAACAAAAGCAAGGTGATATTCATCTCTTTTTGGTCAACCGTAAAGAGCTTTCCAGTGAATCATTAGCCTCTTTTTTGCTTTCATTAGAGCAACAGAAATTGCATCACCCTTGTGAGCTGTAGAAATTCTAGGGCAGCTGCTGTGCAGGACAGCAGCAAAACATTGACCTAGAATGGTTTTTATTGTCAAGCGGCAGGTGAGAAATAGAGTTTTGTACAGAATCACTTAAAATTTAAATTATTGACATCTCTTGGTCAAGAGATCTGATTTTAGATTAAAAGGCTAAAACCAACTAAGAAATAACATAAAAAAAAACTCTTTTCAGCTTGTGAAGGAGCTCAGGAAAGAACATACAAAAAAGCCCTGTATATGTTCCCAAAAACTTCAGCACATGTTTACAAAAAGTTCATCAACCGCTGTGATTGTGTAAACACATCTCAGAGTTCTGTGCTAAACCTTCCTCTGGAATAAGTAATTTCCTTTCTTCAGTAAAGACAACATAAATTAGGCTTATCCATTCATGGGTATTCAGTTGAAACTAGCAACTGGATGAGAATTCATTCAAGCAATTTTATCATGTGAGTGTTAGCAGAGACCACCAGTGCATTTCTCAACAGTCACAGTATAAACATCATGTTTTTCACATACCAAGTTTTGTTGGCAATGGACAGTAATCCACTAAATAAAAAGCCACTTTACCTGTCAATTTGGATTTTTTCCTGCTTTCCCAATGATGTTGAATCAGTATTGTATGCAACACTTGGAAAGCTGTTTGTTCTGAACAACCTAAACAATAATATTTTGATGATTTTCAGTTTGCCATTTCCCGATAGTCTCAGGAAATGGAGAGATGTCTCAAAAAATTTAGACCTAGTTTGTATCAACAGTAGGTTGCTTTCTTGCTGAAACACCTACAATGACAGAAATCTTGTTGCTGAAGTAGGCGGTTGAAATCTGAAAGTCCTGTTTATTCTTATTTTGAGCCAGTACAGAATATCTACTTTTTGTTTGAATCCCCTCTACCTCTTCAGTTTGCATTATATTCCTTACCATGTTGAAAGCAGAATCATAATGCTGTTTTGAAATACGGTTTTGAACTCATTTCAGACACGGTTAAAGTGCAATAATTTAGATGATGACTGCTTGATTCCAGTGAAGCAAGTGAGAAAGCAAGCAATTCAATGACCTCAAGTTCACTGAGATTGCTGGAAAATAAAAACAAGGGTTTGGAAGGCCAGTGCTTCAACATATAAAGAAATATATTGAATACTTCAAAAGATATAAAATTCTTAGAACTGTTGGACAGGCTTCCGTGGGTGAACTTTCCTGTCCAAGTGGCATTGCTAAATACCATGACACCAATCAGAGGGGCTGACATCATGTTGTTGTGTAACTCATAACCATAGCAATGTCACTTTTAAAAATGCACGATATGTGCATTCAACGGCTTGAAATCTCAACTGTGTCAGATGTTAAATAACATACAATTTAGGAGACTTATTTTGAAATATGAGCTCTTCATATTTTTTCTTTATATGGGGAAAAGAAAATGTAAAGCTTCTTAAGCCAATGCTAAGGCTGGAAGCTTAGATTCAGGCAACAGACACAGCAAGAACAGTTTCATCATCAATGTAACTCATAGTGATATAATCTGATAAAAGAGCTAATCCTGATCGTTTTAATGGGCGACAATAAGCTTGAGCTTCTACATTACAAATGGACCACAATGCACCTAAATTATACAATCAAGAAATACCATAGTACTCCCAAATTGCTGAGTAAGTGGTTTGTGTATCAGTCCAAGTCAACAGTGTAGGTTAGGCCTGACAACTACAAGCGATGGAGAAGAGCACGTAACAGAAAAGGGGAATGTAATCCACCTTTCCTTTTCTTCAAAACTAAGCACCCACCCAAAGAATCATTAGCCTCTTTTTTTGTTCTTCCTGGAGCAACAGAAATTGCCTCGTTCTTGCGAGCTGCAGAAATTCCAGAGCAGCTGCTGCACAGGGCAGCAGCAAAGCACTAACCAGGAATAGTTCTTGCTGCCAAGTCACTGGTGATTGATAAACAGAATTCAGCAGTGCCAGGTACTAGTAAAGGGAATGACACGTACCCTTTGCCTCCAGCGACGTGCAGTAGGGAGTCTCTGGTGTCTGCTACCTACCCTTTTAGGGTATCAGTATAGTGCAGCTGTAAATCAGTGGCATTCTCTTGGATTCATTGCCCCTTTATGTGATCACACTTATCAGCAGTGGTTCAATATAGCCTTTCCCCTCTTGATGATCCACTGAAGAGTCCAACAACATGGGGTTTATGATGCATAAAAATATGAAATTAAGGTTTATTGAACCTCATAGGCTGCCTATTATCAATGAATTTTGAAGCTCTGCTCCCAGAAGACAAGGGATGATATGCCCCATAAAACACTGTCATCTGGGGTAGACTGAATTACGACTTCTTTGGCAAAGATAAAAGGACCTGAATTTCTCTGTTAGCAAATGACAAGACCACCATTTCTTCTTTCAACACTTGGCAATATAACTGCTACTTAAAGTCCACAAGAATTCTGCACAGACTACTTTCAATATCAAACCCATGGCCAACTGATTTCTGGTTAAAGAATCATAGAATAGTTTGGGTTAGAAGGGACTTTTAAAGATCATCTAGTCCAACCCCCCTGCAGTCACAGGGACACCCCCAACTAGACCAGGTTGCTCAAAGCCCCAGCCAACCTGACCCTGAATGTTTCAGGAATGGGGCACCTACCACCTCTCTGGGCAACGTGTCCCAGTGCTTTGTGAGCCTCACTGTAAAAATTTTCTTCTTTCTATCTAGTCTAAATCTAACCTCTTTTAGTTTAAAACCATTATACTTTGTCCTATCATAACAGGCTCTGCTAAAAAGTTTCTCCCCATCTTTCTTATAAGCTCCTTGTTAGCACTGGAAGGCTGCTAGAAGGTCTCCCTGGAGCCTTCTCCTCTCCAGGCTGAACAACCCCAACTTTCTCAGCCTGTCTTCATAGGAGAGGTGCTCCAGCTCTCTGATCATTTTCGTGGCTCTCCTCTGGACCCGCTCCAACAGGTCCATGTGTTTCCTGTGCTGAGGGTTCCAGAGTTGGATGCAGTAACTCCAAGTGGGGTCTCACCAGAGTGAAGCAGAGGGGCAGAATCACCTCCCTTGACCTGCTGGTCACACTTCTTTTCATGAAGCCCAGGTTATGGTTGGCCTTCTGGGCTGCCAGTGCACATTGCTGGCTCATGTCCAGCTTTTCATCCACCGGTACTCCAAGTCCTTCTCCTCAGGGCTGTTCTCAATCCCTTTATCACCCAGCTTGTATTGATACCAGGGATTGCCCTGCTCCGAGTGCACACATGCTGCATAAGATTATCGTGTTGCTAACCAATTTCTCATATGTACAGAAAATATATTTATAAATTTTGCACCCATAGAAAGAAATGGTGAGATATTTAAATGCATGAGTCCAGCAGTACATAATTCTGTTTAACACAGTCCCTTTCTGTGCAATCCACAAATCCATAAATAAGACTTCAAAACACAAGAAGCCTAACTGGTGTAAACTCTCTTTAACCTTTTCTATTTCAGAGGACAGACCAAGTGCTTCTGTAGGTAGGCAACGGATAAAGAAAAGCAGCTGGGAGGTCCATTGCTATTTCTAGGTCTGGGACTAACTGGCTTACATAACCTTGAACAAACCAATTTTATCTGTATTTGTCTTATTTTCACCATGTGTGAAAATGAGGCAATGATGTTTATTCACCTTTTAAATGCTTTTGAAATCCTCCGATCCATGTAAACATTCAGATCCATCCAAATACTATTTTTTAAAAGCTCATCCATATATAACTCAAACGCTAGAAGGGTTCAAGTTTTAAGCAAAATGTCGCATTTCAGGAAGGACGAAAAATTATAGGTAACAGTCTATCAGACTTAGGAAGACAGCTCAGTAAATACAATCAAAATAGATCTGTTTACGTAATGGATAAAAATTGGCTACTACTTTCAAACTGGAAGTTAATGTATGCCATATTACTGCAGAGAATCCCTCAAGCCATTTTAAAACAATACTATAACAGTTACATAAAACTTAATGGCAAGTTAAGTAGATCACCCCAGCAGGCCCTCTGCTTACTGTGAGTGTATGGCACGGAGTTCATAGGTTACTTGAGACTCCTTCTCCCAGCCAAAGGAGTCAAACAATAACACTTCTAGGCGTTGAAACACTTTTCCTTGGATTTCAGCAGAAGCAGATGTGGGGCTGACTACACGCTGAACAAAAAGAATATTATGAAAAGAGCGTGGCAGCAAAAATATAAGCTAAGCTTGCAGTTTATGTGTAATCATCCTTGTCTTTCACCTTGACACTAGCTTTCTAATATTCCCCTCTTCATCTGAAGATCAGTGAAAAGCTTCAACAAATCAGAAGCTCATTTCTTCATGTGTGCTTCAGATTCCTCCTCTGAACAAATTGGTGCAGTGTTTCAATCTCCAGTTTAGTTTGGGGTGTAAGTTCTGAGTCATCATCATTTCATTTTCTCCAAAGCTCGTGTTTTATGTTTTTCTTCCTGGATGTGTCATAACAACTGAATTGTACCACCCCAGTAAAATGGTAAAGCCCAGCAGACATCTGCCAGCAACAAAATACTGTGCTCGCACTCAAATTCCCCACACATCCCACTTTTCACACCACTTTCCCTTGCATCCTCTCAATAAAGCGGTAGAGCCTAGTAAGCATTTTCTTTTCACTCTCCACAACGCTCTGCCAATGCTAACACGGAGATGAGGCAATAAATCAAGAGTCACCTCAAAGAAGAGTGCACTTGCCTTGCATGCTCTTTTCCTAGCCCTATTTCTATCAATATTCCCATGAGGTTAACTTCCCTGAAGTCAGTGACTTCCCTGCAGGTAGGATATCTGTCAATTCTGGGTCAATACTGTGTTAATGAATTGTGAAGGTATTCTTTTGCAGAATGGCAATGTAATTTTCATGTGGGAAAATCAATTGAGAAAAGTTTTACTCTCTTAAATTTAATAGAAACTTTGTTCAAAAGTTTCCAGTATTATTGATGCAGGAACAATAGAAAAAAAAAAAACAACAAACATTTAGTCTGAGCTTTGAGATATCCATAATTAATTTAAAGGAGTCAATACTCTAGTATGTTTTGTTTAAAAACAGTCATTATATATCAAAATTGTATGCAGAAGAAAACAAGGCAGGAATTAGCAGTAAGAGATGTGTTACAAGCAAAGCAGAAACATTTCATCTGGAAAGAGGTAAAAACGATGAATCAAAAGAAAACATCATTTAATACAGAGGAGCCTTTAAAAGTTGCTAATAAAGTTACGTATTTGGCAGCTACCTTACCTGAACTAGGACTTTGATTCCTTTGAGGGTGAATCATCTTTGAACCAGGTTTCAAGGACAGTTCTCCTCTCTCAAACGCACAGCACATGCAACTGCCACCAATTTTTTCGTACCAGATGTGGGTTGGGCAGTGACTGCCCTCTGTACTGGCGGTGGCGTCTCAGTGGACAGCTATATAAGTATCAACCTTGCAGTCTGCTGGCACAGACCGTGGAGCACCTCCGTAGAAATCCCCACACCAGATCACCTACCCACATCTCGTTTCACTTCGATCTCAAACCTCACCTCAGTAACAAATGACAGCAGCCTTTCTAAAAAAAAAAACAAAACGGGAGAGTTGCCAGATGACAACTCCTTGAAATGATCACGAGGGGGACACAAAAATAAAAGCACTTGTGGGAGCCCAACTCTTCAGAGAACTGAACTGATTAATAGTAATATTGGACTGATCAATACCTGTGCCTACCTTTATGGATAAATACCTCAGAGCCTTGGAAATTTGCAATTTTTAGGTGAATTTCCACATGGAGGATACAGGTGCACATCTCTGAGCCAAGGTAATTTCCTTTTTCCATCTTCCATGAATTCCACCTTCACATCACAGAAGCACAAGGGTTATTCAGTAAAACTGACACACACTTCAGAGAAGAGAGGGGTACGTTTTAATAGGGGCAAACCCATGTGGCTTCTCATCTTATTGTCAGAAATTACTCCGTGGTTTTAGCTGCACCTTTCTCTATCCCGTTCTTTTACAAGAAGAAAACAAAAAACCCTCAAAAACCTATCAAAGATATTCCATTCTCAAAACCTGAAACTCAGACAGTTAAGGTCTGGTGAAGTTACAACATTAAGGCAGAGATTAATATTAGAAAGTGTCAGGCAATCTGAAGTTTAGGTGTTGTTACTGGCCCCAACAGTTAGCGTCAATGGCAATACTGTGGTGCCAAACAATAGCAATTTATGTGTATGATCACCAAACTTTGTGTTCTGCTGCTCAGTTGATGATAGTGTTACAGGATATTTAGTTTGCTTTTGCAGGAGTATTTAATTTTCAAACACTTATACGCACTTTGTGCAATGATACAGGATGAATTGTTCTTTAGGGATTGGGCTGCCCCTCATTGATTCCAGCTTGAGCTATACCAGATGCCATATAGCCTAATCTTTCTTCTTCTGCATCCACTAAATGTGACTTTATATAATTGCGCCAAAGTACTGAGACAATAATGAATGAATGGTCCATGAAGAACCCTGGAGAGCTTTCAGCAATTTTTGTAAGGAAATGAGTCAAAAAGAATCCGAGAAAGATACAGGACATGGTGCAATAGTGTCTGGTTTCTTCTGAACAAAAAGAAAGAACAAGTGTCCTATCACTGATATTTTATCTTGAGCCAGTATGGTGTCTAATGTGAAAATTTACAATGTGAAATAATAAATTAAGAACGTCTGTTCTATTAGGAAACAAATACAGTACTCAATAATTACTAACAGCTTCAACACTAAAACATTAACAATATGTTTGAATTTTTAAATACTGCATTTTGTAGCAATTTTACAGCGTATCACTTTGAAAGACCTTGTAGATACTTGCCAGATGTGATACAGTGGTAGAGGAACACCGCAGCAGACAGCTTATTTATCCTTAGATCACCCCACACTTTGTCCCTCAAACCAGAGAAATGATTTCTGACTTTCCTAATGATCTTGCAAGATAAACATTGAAAATTAGTAGAGCTAGAAATTACTACATTAAAAGGAGTATTATATTCTTTAATTCTAATGTTAAGAACATAAACCTTTCCTAAGTCCTACTTATCAGTACAATGACGTCATCCTGGAGTAGGGGAAGGATAATCTTCCTTGTTACTGCATTATTGAAGGAATTCTGACAAATATACTGCTCCTCATGCATATAAGTTTAATCACAACCTATACTAAACAGTCTTTTACATGGAGGGGAACGTACTGTGGATTTTAAACACCACATACTGTTTTCTGTATTTCTAGTATCTTTTCTCCCTACAACACAGCAACATGTTCCAAACATTTTTCAATGCTTCCTCTCTGCTCTTTGCCTTCACTCCACCAGCTGTCACTCCACTGACATTTCCCAAGCACGAAGCTGACAAAGAGCAGGGTAGGGCTTAAGTGCTTAAGCTGAGGAGATCAGTAGCAATATTTTAAAATATCAACATAAGTCAGTGTTTTGGGAACAATTTCTGTTATCATTAGTTGAACAGAAAACACTGTTTACTACATAACCTCTTGCACTGAACTGAACAGTTCAGTTATTTTAGAAACTTAAAAGTTTACTATGGCACACAGTCTGTAAATTTCCTAGTTTTCTATCATAATATTTCATTTAAACTAAAACTGAAGAAAACCTAGCCTGATTAATATTAAGACATTTCGGTATAGACAATTAAGAAAACTATTAATAATGCAGAAAAGAGGCCAAAGGACAGATATTTGGGAAGTGTTTTACTTCCTGATGTGCGCATCTTCTCTACCGACTTATTTTTCAAATCCCAGAACTGTACTTACAGGTCAAAATTATCTGAAATTCTGGTCTAAAAAAGGTCGAGTTATCACATGGGGGTGCCTTCCTCCAACAGTTAAACTTTCTTGTCATTTTCTAGTTTTTGCCTGTTATTTGAACCACTGTAGTCCAAGATCCAAACACTGACAGGAAAAACTATTGCAACACGCAGAGCTAGCGTAAGTATTTTCTTCAACCTGTAAAATTCCTGGTTCCAGTACTGAAATTAAATTAACTCAGCCACTCCAATAGCAGAAAGACAAGTTGACGTGATTTTCAATAGCTTCCAAAAATCATACCTAGTGTCCATAATTTTAGGAAACTTTCAAGGTAAGGCTTCCAGTTTGCCATCCGGCTTGATGACAGCTTTTACCGCTCTCGTATGTATCTATAAACTGAACAGGGAGCGAATCTTATCTTCTCTTTGTTCAGAAACAGTTCAACGGGGTTTCTGCTCTTACCAGGTTATGTGCTAAGAAGGTGGGAAAATGATCACAAGCTCCTCTGATCCTGCTCATGAGGTGACAATACCACGATAGGCAGAAGCAGTTTCGGTGGTGGCACATAGAGCATGTTATGTCCTACAGTGTGGACATACCCTGACTTGTAGGCTCTGCCATGCTGCTAACCGAGGGTGAAGGAGCCCTCTAGTGTAAAAAAAGAAACTGAACCTACTGCCCATATTTTGCACACAAGTAATGCACCAAAACGATGACAGCAACGCCACTGTCAGTCTCCAGGCGTTCCAGCAACACGCACTGGCCAGCAAGTGCAACAATTCTAAAACCTCCTGCATCTCAACACTGAAGGGAAAAAGGTATATATCCTTCCAGTTGGTCTTATTGGGTGTTCCAGGTAATGCGACTTCAGGGGCTAATGTGTGACTGGCCATAAAACCAGTCTTAATTGACGAAGGAATCCAAAAACTCAAGAATGATGCAGAAATAAACTGCAATCCCTGCCAGATAAACGTTCATTTAAATTTTTCAGTAGACCTCGACTTTAAGAACAGTTGTTAAAAAGCATTTAAAGGACAGAAAATTTTTTGTAGATCCTGTGTCCTAGGGTAAATGTTATCTATTATGTGCTGATCACTCAAAACTTCTGGACATGTAACCACTTTGCTCTATAGTATAAGTAATACTTGTAAGGAAATTCTCAGATCTGTTTGCTGATGATGCTGCTTCATCACAACAGCTCCATCTCTTTATCTTGTATGACATAGAAAAAAAATTCTATATAGATCACCACAGCACTTAATTCACGTGATATTCCCATAATATACACAGTTGAAGACACAAAAAGTCTTTGGAGAAGCAGCCTATGTCTCTGTGTTATCTGTGCTATTCTATGAAGACACTGCATAGTAGCTGTTGGCAAAAGACCACAGTTATGCAAGTAGGGAGACAGACACATCAGAGAGAAAATTAGACATTCAGTCCCACACAGGTCAATAATATGTAGCTATTTCCTGCATCAAAATTTGTGGTTTATGCTTTGTATCACTACGATTATGAAAAAGTAACAATACAATGTTGGTTGTATTTTATTGTCACTAACTCTAAATGGGATATATGTTAAATTTATCTGGTCTAAAGACAATATTATTCTGAAGTTGTATAGAGAAAACCATATGCAGTAGTTTATGTTTGTGTTTTTAGTCTTTAGAGTGATCACAGTTGATTGCATAGCAGTTTTATGGTGCTGGGTGGAAAGTTAAAACAATTATGAAGTTTAAATTGATAACAGCTTATTTAATGCCCTGCTGTCTAACTGCTAGAGGGATAAACAAAGAATACCTAGAACGCTGGAATGAGTTTAGGAAATTAATTAGAAAAGTTATGAAGGGATATTAGGAGGAGTAATGCATGAGAGGCATAAGCAAGTGACAGATGAGGAGAGACTGCAAATAATTAAGCAAAATCACAAGAGATGCAGTTTAATCATTTAGAAGCAAAGAAGAGAAAACAGACCCATCTTAGACAAATAGAATTGTAAAAGTGACTTCATTTTATTTCCATTTAGGATTTTATCCAGATGCTAACCTGAAACTTTTCTGAATCTCACAAATGAGGAAAATGAGTATCATCCTGGTTAAGGGCCTTGCGCTGGAAATCTTATGTGAACAGCCACTGTCACTAAACTTGCTGAGCTTATCACTTCTGGACAGGCTGCACAGCCTCCTTGGGTTCTTTTGGCACCTCCTTTTCTGGCTAGCAAAGAGGAGTTCAAAGAAATGCAAAATGAAAAACAACGGGGAATAAAAATAATCCAACTTTCCCAAACCACAGAAAATTTTAATTGGCTATACGTTTTGACCAAAGATTCAGTGAGAGCAATGGTCTTACTTTATCCAAAAATCACTCTCAATGGAAAGAACTCTAAAAAAGTTGCGGTACAGAAGGACTAAGAGAAACTGTACTGCTGACATCTACATCCACACTCAACGTGTATAAATAGTAAAAGTGCAGGAGGCTGCAAGTATTATCATAAATAGCACTTTTAGTAGGCAGTGTCAGAGGAAACTGTATGGATTATTCCACTTTTTAATGACATTTGAGTGGAAAATGACAAAGTTAATTTGAATATGTTATTAGAAAAAAACACTTTTTAACGGCACATCTATAATATCTGAAATGATTTAGCCTCCCCTGGATACTTGCCAATTCCTTTAGTTGTATCAAATCAGACAGTAGAAGCAAAGAAGAAGAAAATATAATTATTTTGGTGTTTTGATTATCTTTTGTGTAGAAATATTTTTTTCTATTCTATTTGATTTGGTTTATGTATGTCAGTATCCATTTTAATAGAAGGATTAACTACAACTAACTACTTAAGGATAGTTATTTGAAAATATTTGTGATCAAGTCAAATTTTGGGTACCAACAGAGTATGCCTGAACATAATTTCCCTTTGTACAGCTTGACTCTTAATGTCATATTTGAATACTGTATTATTGCTGTTAAATACAGCTAATTAACTTGTAACTACAGAATTAAATATCTAAAGAGTCAGAACAAAAACATTTGAAAAGGCCTTAATACTGATGCCTATGTCCAAGAAATATTTTCAGACACAACTCAGAATCTATGCTTTCAGATGATCAAAAAGCTTTCTTCAAAATCCTCCAGGATTTGAGGTTTTTTTCATTTAAAGGAACAAAAATTGAGTAATAGGTGTTGAAGGCTTAAGAATTAAAAATGGCTGTGATTTCCAATAACTAATACAGGAAAAAAAAGAGGTCTTTAGAAATGCATTTCAATGGAATTACTTGGTTCTACTTTCTCATTTTCTGTGATACCATATAAGCCCTCCACTGGCCAAAAATGCTTAAGGCAAGTATTTCTTTTATTTTTCCAAAATACCTTTTTTTTTTTTCTTCTTTTTTTGCATAACCACCATAGCTTTTGAGCAGGGATAGGCTCAGCCTGATGAACTGGATGTCACGATGTGCAAAAGCAGGGGTCCAGTGTTGGGAAAAACAATTTTGTAGACAGAAGCACACCTAACAGAGTTAGCGTTTACACAGTCACCATTAAGCCCACACACGAGTACACCAATAAGATAAATGAAAAAGTCTACACCAGTGTAAACATACTTACTCATCCTACTTCTTTTCTGTTGAACTGGGTTCCCTTGCTTAAATGAGTGTGGATGCAGAAAGTTGTGGGTCAGAAGAAGCCAGTGGGCATATGGCATTTAAAAGCCACGTCAACTTCAACACTGCCACGGCCCTTTTAAAGGGTATAGTATTCCTGTATGAAACAAAAGGACAGCAAGATTCTCAAATAAGAGAAGCCATTGAAAAATATCTTTAACTGATGTGGAAGTTTCAGTCATTAATCACGTCTGAAAAAGTTGGAAGGGAAATAGTAAAAGAAAGGAATAATTCTGGTTACTTTTAGAAAACCTTCTCATTAAATGGAAATGAACTTATAAGACCTTTGAACTTCCCTGAAAAGGCCATTGAAACTTAGCAAGTGAGAAATTTACTCAGAAACCACATTCCCTTTAAAAAATTGTGACTGGAGAGGGCATTGTAAGCCCTGTAAAAGAAGGATAACTTCTATTTACTTCATAAACCAATTTTACTGCCTATAAGCACTTCCGTTTCATATGACCCTATTTAAGTTGTTATACTGGAACCAACTTTTCCCTGCACTATACCAGTGTTCCTTTACAATCCCCCTGCACGTCTTCAGTAATAACAAGGCAAGCCAGATGGTCAAGCAGAACGAGAGCAGTTTCATTTATTATTCAGCAGTGACTTCTTTTCTTTATCTTTTTGCCACTAGAACTGATTCTCCTACCTCCTATTGCAGTATTAAATCACTACAGAATGGAGCTGCAACTGGTAGAAAATCAGTGTGAAGGAAAGGTGAATCAAACATAATGGTATATTTTTGCTGCATTTGGATCTGGTTTTGTTTCCAGACACAACTCACTGTCCCTTTCTCATCCCAATGACTTCATCCTCACTCCCTAATGACTATGTACTCCACTGGAAAGTTTCACTTCTTTTATCTCATTAGACAAGTTTAACAGGAGCATCATGACCTTAAAGGAATGTTTCATTTCAAGATTAGATTTTTACGTGCCCTACTGACTCAAAAATAAGGTTAAAGGAAGACAGGTATATGATTAACACATTGGCCTGGTGCTTATTTTGATGTAGATTCAGTTCCTGGCACTGTCACAGACTTTTCTTGTGCAAATAATTGATAGGTAGATTCCATAAATATTACTCAAAATTAAGTACTGCCTTTGTCTGCTAAGAGCTGTTTTAATTTAAGATAAAGTACTGTTTAACATCAGTGAAGACAAAAGAATCTGTCTCTTAATCTTTCTGTCTTAATTCCTTTTCTGAATGTAGTGGTTAATTTGTCCTTGCTAATCAAGATTGTAAGTCAATCTTCACAAGTGTCCCGATATGCCAAAAGTAGCAGACAATCAAAAATAAGTTTTCTGGAAAATAATTCATATTCAAAATGTTGGCCATGAGAAAACTACATGCTGGACTTTTATCAAAAGCATTAAGTCATCTGACCATGTTGAAAGCAATTTTTGAAGTAATTAATGTCATTCTGACTTGTACGGAAAAGTTCAGTAACTGACAGTCTAAGCAAAATTCAGACAATCCTGCACAGGTCCAAAGCTGAATCTTGCTGATTCCATATGCTCCGTTGCTGCCCCGGTGCAGAAGGTTGGATGCTTCTTGCTGACAAAGCCCTTGGCAATGATATCAGATCTAACTAAACAGAGCTTATAGCTTTAGAACTTAGAGTATATTTGAGTAAATCTACTGAAGTTAACTGCGTTAGACAAAAATAAAACGAGACTAAATGAGAAGTGGGTCAGGCCCTTGCTGTTATCTTCTTTCCCCCCTCCTGCTTTCTTTTCTGTTGTCACATTTGTTTCTAATAATAGAATGAAAATTGTCTGCCTCTATAGTAGATGACAGTGGCCTGCTCTCAACCGATTAACCCTCCTGTAAGCACTCCTGCTGTATAAACAGAAATAAAAATTGTAACGTGTCAATAGGTACACTCCTGGATAGTGTGAAAGGTGTTAATCAGGAGTTACTTAATGATACAGCCATTCATACCTTCTGCCTCTCACCAGATGGTGATTCCGAAATGTAGTAACAAGAGTACAATGTTTGCTAGTTATTATTAATTTCTCAGAATACTGAGAAGATGTTCTGAGAAAGATAAACATCTTGATTACACAGTGCAAAGCAATGCACTGCTTGTTGCGTGGTCAGTGGCATTAGCCACATAGCAGTGCTTCGTTCTTCCCATCAGTTCCCATTATTCTTACCTCCTTCAAGGAATCACATCACATCCATTCCGTGCAAGTCTTCCTAGATGCCATGAAGATAGTATTTACTCACTGAAATGTAAGGTTGGAAGACAAAGCAAGTGATTGTTCGTTACCAGCCTGATGCAAAGCCTACTAAGGGCAGTAGAAGTCTTTTCATTGACTTTAACAGACCTGGGATTAGGTTATATATAAAGTAGCTTCTGGCACCTAATTCATCAGGACATAATCCTGAGAGCACTAAAAGATTTCCCAGTGACTTCAGTGATAGTAGGATTTCACCCAATTATGTTTTTTGCATTGTTCTTCATTTGGTAATCCAAATAAAAGGCAGTTTTGTATTGGCTACAGGATAAGAACGATATGAAAGGTCCTATCATGATTGATCATCCTTTCACCACACTCAAGGGTAAGCAGTAATTTTTTACTGTTAGAGCATATACAAGAAGAAGAGAATGTATTTTCATTATGGATGGACGACTGGATTACCATTGTCCTTGATGTAGTAGGGGGGCAATATTCAAATGTAACAACGGCCTACTGGTTTCTAATTATCTTGTCCCAAACCCTGATAAACCTGGCTATTCTTGCAATAGTGAATTTCTTTCCAGCAAAGCATTTCCCTTGCCAAAGTATATATATTTTGGCAGCATCTGGCACTTTCCAGCCCTGGAATCTGACGTAGGCTTGTAAATTGTGCTAGGTTGGCAAGCTTTTCACCCTCTAGAGCACTGAATTGGTGTAAAATAATACATTATACTGTTTCCCACTCTTTCTGCTATTTTTTTTCCTCAAAAGAATTCTAAACTCTGAAATTTCCGTTTTGTACCCTAATGCAATACTCACAAAACTCTAGGTCTTTCTCTTCACACGTTGCAACTGGCTTAGGAACTACTGTGTGAAGCATAATGGCTCTATCACATGCTCAGAGCACTTAATGGTCTCCAAAGCAGCGTTCCATAAAAAGGGCAGAGTACAGTGCAGCTATATGTGAGAGGAAATTGTTACAAGTGCTGTACTATGGAAATAAGTTTAGAGGAAGAGGGTGTTTTGTTTTGTTTTTTTTTTCCAATTAAATACACAATGAAAAGAAATATGCTTCTGAAAGCATATTTCTAAAGGAAAAAGTTACTTTCTTCAACTGTGTGGCAGACTAAATAAATACAGACATATAAATTAAAAAAGAAGACATCTTTTGGAATAAATCTACATTTGTGAGCTAAGCGACCTTAAAGAAGTGAAATAGTTGCTTTACTCTCCATTTGAAACCTCAAAGAGTTTTCATTCTTTCATCAGGTCCAGTTTATAAATCCTAATTATTCAGACAAAACACTCTGTGATGTCTCGATAGATTTCTCTTATCGATTAGTCCTGAGTGCCTATGCTTTCCCAGTCTTACCTAGAATTTCAGAGCAATGAGCAAACATCTTGCCTTAGACTCAGTAATTAATGCAACCCAGTATTCCACAAAGCAGTAGCTCTAGTGCAATATCTCAATATTAACTAATGCACATGCTTTCATAAAGATTTTACTTGTGCATACTGATAAAGCTTATTCTCTATTCTCATGCATATTAAATTAGACTTCAGAGCTAGAGCATTCACTCATTGAGCATTTATAAATGCTAATATATGCTCATTTTGATGAATACAAACAAAAACCAGTCTAAGCATAATTATTTTTTGGCACTAACAAAACATTGAAGGAAAATAGAAGCTAAATATTAAATATTGTGGCTTCAAAATGCATGCAACTTATTTACATGAAAATCAGATTGCCTACTTTGCAATGTTTAAACCTTGAGGTATTTCCGTTAAGGGACTTTACAACAGTTCCCAAGATTTGTTGTTTGTTTGTTTGTTTGTTTTAACAGTTCACAGAAGTATCAAAATACAGGCATTTCCTGCTGATTGAACATTGACTCATAATTTTCCAAATACAGACTAGAAATTCCAGAGTACCCTCAAGAAGTATTACCAATACCCAATATTGTCTAAGATCACGAGATGAAAAGTGATACCGACAATATCTTATTTGCATATGCATGTGTTTATAATGCAAAAATAGACAAGAATACTAGGCAAGAATACAGAACATAGTTGAAGAGGTATAGAAATACATAATTAAACAGTAGACTGGCTGGTGTTCTTTTTAGAATAATACGTGTCATTGTATTTAACTGTTCAAATGGAAATAAAAGAGAATGGCTTTGTACTCCACCAGTGACATACAGTTTGTGTTTAGGACAAATCACTTTCAATGGAATTTGTTTTCTTTGACTTCAGTTACCCAGAAGAAGTTGTGCGTTTACTCTAAGACTAGATCAAGTATCTTTATCTCTAGTCGATGCAAGAACATGGGCTCTTCTAGAAAACAATTCATTTCATTTTAAGCAAAGCATTCAAAACAGAATAAGTCCCTCTCCAGACACACCTACTTCTTGACTTGACTATCTTAGACTAGATCCTTAACTTTCAGATAGTAAAGCTGAGTAAGATCAATCTCAATCAGCATCCCTAGTCTTCTGTGCCACCGTAAGGCACACATTATATATAATTATATAATTATATAATTATATTATTATATATTATATATATAACTCAAAAATACTCCAACCACCAGCTCCCAGTCTGGACCTAGCATACAGGATGTGCTTGTTCAGATCCTACATTGTAATATAGCACCATCAACTCTCAACCTTGCTGTTCAGGCCACAGAAAAAATGCTTACATACATCCAGACACTGTAAGCCACAAACTGGACACAGTGGTAAATGAGAAAAAAGGTTTGTCGTTACACTTCTCTGGAGGATCCCCCACAGAGGTACCCCAAAACTGCTATCAATGCTTAAAAATTTTACAAATTATATTATCCTGATGTTTTGATCGAAACATTTTGAGTTTCTCAGTACAAGTTTATAGTATACTAATAGGTCAATAGCTTTTCACATTACTTTAAAAGGTGCAGTTATAGCTGAAGATTGACTCTAATAGCAGGTTAGGAATAAGTTCACTGTTTTTCAGATTTAGAATGTTTTCCTGAATTATGGTCTAAATGGTATTCTCGGGTTTTATTGACATATGTTCTAAGACATATGTACAGCAAATCTAAAGACTTACAGAAAAGCTCCAGGACTCAGTATCCCAGTTCTTCCTAGAGTCCTCTAAACAGTAGATTAACTTTGTCTTTATCGTGGGCTTTTGTCATTATTTCTCATGTAATTTCCTAACATCGATTCTAAAACAGCAGATTATCATAGAATCATAGAATCATCTGGGCCGGGAGGGACCTTCAAAGGTCATCTAGTCTGACCTCCCCCTGCAGTCACAGGGACACCCCCAACTAGACCAGGTTGCCCAGGGCCTCATCAAGTCTCACCTTGAATGCCTCCAGGGACGGGGCCTCAACCACCTCCCTGGGCAACGTGTTCCAGTGCTCCACCACCCTCATTGGAAAGAACTTATTCCTAATATCCAATCAAAATCTGCTTTTCTTCAGTTTAAAGCCATTGCCCCTCGTCCTGTCATTGCCAGCCTTTGTAAACAGACCTCTCCCCAGCCTTCCTGTAGCTCCCCCAGGTACTGGAAGGCCGCTCTTAGGTCTCCCTGGAGCCTCCTCTTCTCCAGGCTGAACAACCCCAGCTCCCTCAGCCTGTCCTTGTAGCAGAGGGGCTCCAACCCGCTGATAATTTTTGTGGCCCTCCTCTGGACCCGCTCCATCAGGTCCATGTCCTTCCTATATTGAGGGCTCCAGCCCTGCACACAGTGCTCCAGATGAGGTCTCACCAGAGCAGAGTAAAGTGGCAGAATCCCTTCTCTGGACCTGCTGCCAATGCATCTTTTGATGCAGCCCAGGATGCGATTGGCCTTGAACTTCATGAGGTTTACTTGAGCCCATCTCTCCAGCCTGTCCAGGCCCCTCTGGATGACATCCGGCCCCTCAGGTGTATCAACATCACCACACAGCTTGGTGTCATCTGCAAACTTGCTGATGTTGCTCTCAATCCCTCTGTCTATGTCATTGATAAAAATGTTAAACAGTACCGGTCCCAGCACGGACCCTTGAGGGACACCCCTTGTCACTGCTCTCCATCTGGACTTAAAGCCATTGAGTACAACCCTCTGGATGCGACCACCTAGCCAATCCCTTATCCACTGAACAGGCCACCCATCAAATCCGTATGTCTCCAATTTGGCAAGCAAGATGTCACGGGGGACTGTGTCAAAGGCCTTACAGAAATCCAGATAGATCACATCCATAGGTTATCCCTTATCTACTGACCTAGTCACTCCATCATAGAAGGCCACTGGTTGGTCAGGCAGGACCTGCCCCTAGTAAAGCCATATTGGCTGTCCTGAATCACCCCCGTGTCCTCCCTGTGCCCAAGAAGGATCTCTTCCATGATCTTCCCAGGCAGGGAGGTGAGGCTGACAGGTCGGCAGTTCCCAGGGTCCTCCCTTCTACCCTTTTTAGAAATGGGTATGATGTTTCCTTTCTTCCAGTCTGCAGGGACTTCACCTGACTGCCACGACTTTACAAATGTCATGGAAAGTGGCTTTGCAACTTCATCAGCCAATTCTTTCAGGACTCTGGGATGTATTTCATCAGGTCCCATGGACTTGTATATCTTCAGATTCCTCAGATGATCATGTACCATGTCTTCAGTTATAGTGGGATGGACTTTGTCACCTGGCTCCTCCAGGGCATGATCATTCTCCACAGAATGCCTGGATAGTTTGTCAGCTGAAACTTCTACCATCCACCTACACCAGTGCTTCTCGTATTGAAACCATCAGTAGAGCAGAACCAACGGCAGCATCAGTGGGGTGTTTTGGAGGGAAGGGGGTGGGGAACAAAGAAATCAAGTGTAAACAAGCCCTACTGAATTACTCCACTGACTTTGCATTATTTAAAGAGAAGTGCTGTTAGTACAGAAGCCAGCTGTTTAACCATTGGAATCCTGTACCTTGGCCTGCTTTCAGGGACTTCAGAACAGTGTGACTAGACTTTCTATCTGCTTGTAGCACATGGAAAGAAACATTCACATATTTGGTAGAGAAGATTAAACGGGAGCCAAAACTTCTATTAAGTAAACTTTGACCTACATGATATAAAACCTCTTTTGAGCTAGCAACTAACAAAAAAGGAAAGAAACCTCCAAGGAAATCAGTGTACGTCAGCAAAAAGGAATGCCTAGGACTGTTATATGTCCACAGGCAGCACTTTGAAGGTTGAGTAAGTATAAGGAACTTTTTGATAACAGCTGGAAGGCAGCACTCCAATTGTGTCAGAAAGATGAGGAAGAACTATATGGGTGCCCAGTATACTGACACAGCAGGATCAGTCAGTATTTTAAGGCAATATCATAAAAAAAAATATTAAGAAATAGTGAACTGGTATTAAATGTGCAGAATGTGTTTACTAATATGATTTTGGTCTAGAAATTAAAACTTAAGTGCTTAGTTACGTCAGTTCCTACGCAGGAGAGCACTCAGGCATGTTCTTACTGTTGAATATGTGCTTTAGTCCAACAGACCATGTAGAAGCTTGAACATTTGCCTAGATCTAAGTGCATAGTTTGGTAACTTGATGAACTGGGACCATCTGATCCTGCAGTCCTTCCAGAAGGCCATGGGCCAAATGCTGATAATATCTGTAGAAGTGTTAGTATCTCCTTGTAATTCTTTATCTACATCTTTGTCTGTGATAGCATCTTTTGTATACTGCAGCACTTAGGAGCTCAGCAGCAATTTAAAATTTAAAATTTATTGGTTTAAAATTAATTTAGACATCAGATATTTTTAAAAAGTAGAGTCCACAATCATGTCTTTTTACTTATTTTTTACCTCTCTTACTGTCAGAAGACATCATACACAAATACATAAGTGATGTTATTAAAAGTTAGGGTACATTGCTCTAGTTCCTCTACTTTATGTACCATCAAAGAAAAATCAAACATATTCCTGTTGAAATGACTGCATTTACCAAAAAGTCATAAATCTCATACAAGAAATTATACTGATAAACTGATAGAACGCTACATAACCCATTGCAAATCATTGTCTTTTCTTATGTCTTGAATCAAAAATAATTAAGGAAAGAAAGCATCATATAATTATATATTATATAATTGTGCTAAATTTAAAATTGCAAAATAGAAGCAATGTTGTATAAGTACAGGCTCGACAGAGACAAATCAGAAAGAACTATTGATTGTTAAAAGAGACGAAACATTTTCCACAAAAAAACAAACCAATCACTTCTGCCAGCCATTTCATCTTTAGCTTTAATCATGACAAAGCTAAATGTTAAACACACTAAACAACAAAATTTTCTGATCTTCTAAACTGTAAATTTCATTTGACTATTTCCTTTTTAAGCCCCTCATATGTCAAAAAATGCCACTATTAGTGCTTCTTAGAAGATCACTCTGACCCAAACATACCTCTGAGAAAAAATGCCCCAATAGATACTCTACAGAGTAGAAAAATCAGCTTCAGCAAAGAACAAGGACACTTATTTTTCTAATAGATTTGACATGATAAAGACATTTATAGTCTTGTTACTCATGGAAGCATGATTTCTTCTATCAAATTCTGTTGTTAACTCATAGAAGTTCCTGGCCAACACATTTCATACTATTGATTCTAAATTTTGTCACTTGGAGGTAATATTATCTAACTAGCATGAATGTCACAAACATTTGTAAGATTCTTAGAAACACAAAATATTATAACAGTCTTCTCCCAAGTAACAAGTGAAAGAACAAGAGGAACCGGCCTTAGGCTGCACCAAGGGAAGGTTTAGATTTGATATTAGGGAAAATTTCTTCACTGAAAGGGTTGTCAAACAGTGAAACGGACTGCCCAGGGAAGTGGTTGAGTAACCATCCCTGGAGGTATTTAAAAGATGTGTAGATATGGGGTTTAGGGACATGGTTTAGTGACAGGCTTGGCAGTACCAGGTTAATAGTTGGACTTGATGATCTTTTCCAACCTACACAATTCTGTGATTAAATCTTTTACTGGACTGATAGAATTTTTTTCATTGGCAACTTCTTTTCTAGGCAGAAAGGTCATGTTAAGACAGATGAAACTAGCCCACGGACTGTCCATCCTTATTTTAACTCTTAGCAGTAGCCAGAGAAACAACCAAACCTCCATGTCTGTTAGTTGCTATGAAGTACCATTTAAATAAAAATATTTGAACAACAGCTTTTAGAGTATACTTATTCACAAAAAATTGACAGACTGAGAAAAGTAAGCTAACTAATCAACTATTTGTACTTACCGTTCAGCTCTATCTATTAGGAAGAGTTACACCTGCATATCCAGGAACAGGATTTGCCCTTCCATGTTTTAAATGGGAGCAAGACAAAATGTGGAAGAGCTCTGAGTATCCCTCACCATAACAACACTCCACATTTTATCATGACTGCTAAATTTTAAAAGTATTAGGCTAAGACAGCCTGATTTACAGACTTCAGAAAAATCTCCAGGGAAAAGGTTGTATTTCTATTATAACTCGGTGAAGGAAAATAGCCTGGAAAAGAAAAAAAAAACAAAAACAAAACCAAAATTTTATGTCTTAATATTTATAAAACTTTTCAGTGAGACATGGAAAACAACACACACAGAAAAATCAAAATATTACTGTAATCTACTCCTGGCTTGCTGTTCTGCTCAGTCTTATGAAACGAATAATTTAGCAGGCAATGTACAGTATAGAGGCCCTCAGTGGATTGCAATATACTAAGTAAGCATGTTTTTCTTTTTGTTTAATTTATAGTCCCTGGAAGAAAAGACATTTAAAAACCTATTGTCTGAGTTTACAAAGCTCATAGGGATAGTTATTTCTTAGCTGACTGTGTTGCTGGCTAAAACTTTAGACATACTTTACCACTAGAGGTCTTTCCATTTATGGATATACTAAGGCCTCAAGGGTTCTTCATCAGTGGACATATGTTTTAATCACAGAGAATTGCAAAATGCAATGTTGTCTTCAAATTGCCAACTGCAGGACAAGTATATGGATATTAATCTAGAATTTGCTGTATAAGCATTGGAGGCAATACTTTTCCAAAGAGAAACTGAATTTTCAGCTTTTTTGATACCTTTATCCTTTATCTAGTTTGAGTAGTTTCTGAAAATGTAAACTCCTCCCAAATTCTGTGAATAACAGATTTTTTTGGCCTCAGTGATAAAACCGAAGAGGAAAACAAAACAAAAAAAAAAAACCAAGAAAAAAAATTGGTAGAGCTGACTGAATTGAGTTACTTCATTTTCTGGATCTTGGAGCAATATTCTTTCTTTTTTTCCATATTTTTGGGTTCTTAACCAACGTGGGTCATTCTGTAAATGGAAACATTTAGTGCCGAAACTGTCAAAACAAAACATTTAACCTTTTCAGAATTTTACTGTCTGAAACCAAATTCTACCAGAACTTTAAACTAGATGTAGTAAGTAAACAATTACTTTTTTTTTTTTTTTCAGTTAGTCATAACAGGGCAACTGCACATCCAACTGGGCTGCATACAAACAAACCCAGGAAATAACGGGTCTGTAATCATTGCGTAGTATAGCAGAGAAATCAACAGTTACTACAGAAATCATAAATCACTGAAAAAAAGAGAAAAGTGTGTAAGAGTTCTATGAATAAAAATGTGACCCTTTATTGCAGTTGAGTGAAAAATGCAAAACATCTGCCAATCAAGTAGTTTCTAGAGACGCCCAGTGCAAACACAAACACAGGAAAGACCATGTTATGTCATCCCATTTCCTACCTGGTGTAAAGCTATAGAATGGAAAACTTTCTGCTTTTAACTCTTCCATAAGCCATCTTCCTATTTTTGCTGCATTTCGTTGGTTATTTTGTTGCTTTATTTCCTGCTTCCCACTAGTTTCTGAGCTTGCAGATCTTACAGCCTGTGCAGTTGTATACAGTATTTATCTCTCCTTTGGAACACGCTGACTTCACGTAGTGGCTCAGTGTAGCCTTTTTCATTAGAAAATACTTGCCTACAACACTGGCATAATCTATGATCCCTAAACACCAGCTACCTCAGTCAGCTCAACGATCAGTTTTCATCCAAAAGCTAAAGGGCAAATTTCCTTTGCAAGGCTTCTAAACGCCAATTTTTAACTGCCTTCCTCTCCATTTTTGGTGCCAAAAGAGTTCAAGAAAATATTTTAATAATACTTTTCTAAGAAGATGTCATTTTGCTCAACTGCATAAATAGCAAACATCTATAGACAAGCTGGCCATTTCCAGGAACATCTTTCAAAGCTGTATAGAGAACGGGGTCTTAGAATAGGTACACACAGGCAGCCTCTACAGATGTCACTGGTGATTCAGTTAAAATAATGAAACTTAATATGATTGCTGCTGAGATCTTTGTCTTTTCTTTCTAACATAAAAACTTTCCATTTGTGTTTTGAATAGGTAAGCCTACAGGGTATGGATCCAGCAGTAGACGCTTACACCACAAGGGAATAGTGGATGAATGCTGCTTCCAGAGTTGTGACCTGAGGAGGCTGGAGATGTATTGTGCTCCAATAAAGCCACCTAAATCTGCACGCTCTGTACGTGCTCAGCGCCACACTGATATGCCAAAAGCACAAAAGGTAGGCCAGGTTGGGAAAACAAAAATCAAAACAAATAAATAAAAAAGCCCACCCAAACCCCAGCCCTACCTATTTTAGGTAAGGAAAGTTCTGTCAAGGCTGGTAACATAGCAAACAATTGATGTGTTCTGCCTACTAGGGACACTGAGATTTAGTGGGGATCTGGAAAATATTGTCTGTTGTAGGAAATAAGTAGGAAATGGTGTGTTCTGTCTCGTGTCTTAAAACACTGAATAAAGAATGCTATTGCTAAGACAGCAGTTGTGAGGCTTTATCCTGCTACCAGATAGTAAATGACAAGTACTCACATCATCCAATCATAAATAGCACCTAAGACTTCTTTCAAAAGAGAAATCAAACACTGAATATTTAACAACTGACCTATCCAGAACCTCCTCACTCATCCTTCCTTGTCAGGAAGATGTAGAGTGAGTGATCTAGAGGGAAAACACAGCTCTTCTGCTATTCATTTTACATGTAAATGAACAAATAATTTTTTCTTTCCTCATTATTTTGGTGTTGTGGTTTTTTTATTTGTTTATCAGGACTAAATTAACTGGATACTCACTGAAATCCTTACATACTTCTTTTTAACTATTTAATGTTTAGCATTTATATTCTCTAAGAATTTCAACTATTCATTGTTACTATTTGTACAGTTGAGGAGTTCAGAGTATCCAGATTTTTTCTGCTGTCATACTAGATACGCTGTACATACATGTAGTCAAATCTCATCTCTCCTCAATAGAGCCTACAGCTCAAAAAACCCATCTTAGGTTAGGCTACCATTAAGCTCATGTCCAACTGTCTCTCCCGTTTGAGTTGTGAACATCTGTTTTACATGTTTTCTGTCATCTGCTGTAAGCCTCTAGTGATATATTTTATTGCTGTTGACCCCGTCTGTCCTACACATACGTTGGCTCCACTCCTGCAGTTATCTGAAAATTTTTTCTTGCAAGAAATGGAACTGCACGAAATCCTAAGATTACATAGGAACTCAGGAAACCAGCACTATATACTAATTTCCTTAATATCATCTTTATGAAAAGAACAATTGTAATCGTTCCAGCCTCCATTTCTTTTCCATAAGTCAATCCATAGAATGCAATCCTTTCACCTCTTCCTGAAGAGTTTTTTAGCTTTAAAAAGAGATAGCCATATGATTCTTCCTGGGAAGTATCAACTTGGCCATGAACATCTCAGAAGGCACATGTGACAACAAGTAAAGTCTTCTTCGCGTAGAACTCAACCTTAGACAAGAAAACCCTCTGGTTTATTCCTCTCAGGGCACAAATATTTAAGACTTGCGGGAAAAGAAGAAAACAAGCTTGGCCAGTAGTCTGTGTGCTCCTTCCCATAGTTGTTGCTAAGGTGATGTGTAAAACATTCTGTAACTTCAAGTAAAAGGAGACAAGATACCTGCCAGCTCTCCACACCACTTTCTTTGGAGGGCCAAACAATGATGTAATTCTTTAGGCAGTTGTCCTTTTCCCAATTTGAAAGATAGGCAGGAAAACACTTTTCGTACAAACGAGAAGGAACGGCCTTGCATCTTCCAGCAGCAGCAGGGGAGGTAGCGTTCAAGAGGGGATACTGGAAGAAGGAAAAAATTGGAGAGAGGATGTAGTAATGGAGAGAACCTGGTGCAGAAGAATTAATCCAGAAAATTAAAAAGAGAAAAAAAAAAAATCAAGACATGAAAAAGGCAGTAAAAAGACAATGAGGAGCAGAGGAAAAAAAAAAGGGGGGGGGGAGAGAATTATATCAAAGAAGCTGAGAAGATGAGAAATATTGAAAAACCGAATGAACCATGGAGCATCACACAGAAAATACAGAATTTTGAGAAAAATAAAGGCAGAAAATAAAATTAGAGAAAAAATAATATTAAAAAACCCAACACCTTTAAAGAAAAGGTGTGGGGAAAGAAGGAGAGAGGTAAACAGAAAAAATCATAAATGCTTCTTGATGGGAATTTGATGATAAAATAGCAGAAATCTGATGGGAAAAACAAACTGAAATTTTCACTAATATCCGTGGATGGAGAAAATTTGATTCAGGAAACAAAATACAGCTGGGGTAGGAGAAACTATTATTCAGATTTATGATAGATAAAAGGAAAATACAGGGAAGGGAAGAGAAGGGAAACAATTCATTATGAAAATAACTAAAAAGAAAAACTTTGTGAAAAAGCTCTGGTACATATTCTCATATAATTATTTTTTCTGTCTTTTTTCTTTTTGCAGACAGCTGTACATGCCTCTTAAAAAAGACAATACTATGCTCATACTTTCTTCTTTGGATAGGCTCCCCTGATATGAATGCATTTAGCAAATTCATAGTGCTTATATGTCACTGATTTTAATTAAAAATTAAGTTATCTTTCAGTTGAGCAATTTTGTCAGCTTTAAAATATTCTTCTTTCTTAATATTACATGTTATATAGGAGATACACATATATTTATAAAGTGAATGTATGTATATAAGACAATATATATGACCTTTTTAATATTTTCTGATTTATATACAAGACTTAAGGTAGAATTAAGTGGAATATATGAGATGATGTGCAGTTACTCTCAGATTTCATACACAATCAATTTCTTAAGCTTTTCATTCTAATGTAGTTTTTATTTGGCATCTCCTCGTAACTTTTGAGTTTTTGGTTTAAGGGGTTTTTTTAAGTGGTCTACTTTCCCAATTCCCCGAGCAGATTATTCCTGCTATGCACAATTTGGTAGAATAATGGAGCAGGACTGTTCTTCTGATGGTAGGTTATGTTAATGCTGATCTTTAGTCATTACATTACGAACAAGTGCTGCTCACACAAATCTGAACGACGAGGGCCAGGCAACGAATGATTAATGATTAATGTGAGCTGGGACCCCCAAAATGCCTATTTGCTGATACAAGGCCAACACCAAGAACTAGTTTTATTCCAATTAGAGACACCATAGTTTTGTTTGTTTGTAGCTAATAAACAAAATATTTTTTTTCTCTATAGGACTTGTCCTGTTGTAAGACCTTTACCCACAAATAACTATAAAAATGTATTGAAACATAAAAAATAAACACATTGTTGTAATACACTTAAGGGTATTACACAGCATACTTCACAGATTTACAAAAAAAAGAAATGAAGAAAGGCGGCAGTTAGAAGCACTTTGTTATTGCCACAGCTGCTGTATAGAACGGACCACATATTCAACCTTAACTCTATCCTAATTTAGACCCCCAGCTTTCACAACCTCTTCTCACTGAGTCCATGACAAAATTACCTTAAACTGGAGAAGTCAGTGAATGCGACACTCATAATAGCTTGCAGAGAGAAATGAGATATGCATGAGAGCACATCGTGATAGCTACAGGCTAACCACCCTGAAGTCTTTAGTGAACAGATGGGATAACTCAGAGTATCTTTCCAGCTGGGTTTCAGTACTGTGGGCCTCAAATAAGTTGTGAACTACAGTAATATGTAGTTTCTGTTAGTGCCCAGCAGTCAAACATCTTCCTCAGCCATCTATCTAAAGGATACCAGGCTCTCACCAGAGTGTGTGTCCTCTCTTTACAAAGAAGTGTCTCCACTACTTCCTGAAATACTTTCTATTTTTTGAGCCAAAGCCTACAGAGGTCACCTAACCGTCTGGGTCACCAACTCTGTCTGGGATGAAAAAACTGTTCGTAGTTTGAGAGGCTAGGTGATTAAATTTGATTTTCAGTTTAGTGTTCAGATTGAAGAAATAATTAAAAAAAAATTCAGGAGAACTGTTCTGGACTATTTAGGTAAGGGAATATAATAATTTTACATCCCATTGGAACACTAAGGCCAAGGGTGATGAAGATTGGTTTTCTTTTTTCAGTTTATTTAATTTACTTTAATGTATATACCTTTCTATTATTAATATTTTTGTTATTAACATTGATTAGTTCTCTATATCTCTTTACCACACTAAATGAAAAAGAAATATGTTTTCAAAAGGGAAAATCAGAAGTCTCACATTGGAACTGCTGCAATTTAATATTTTGGTATTTCCAAAGCAAAATATTTTAATCTCAAGAAGTCAAAATAAAGCTTTTTGATTTCTTGCAGATCTATCTTGTGAAACTGACCTTGCAGCTCTATCTGGTGAAACTGATCTTCATTAAGCTATTTTCAATCTCCTCAAATTTCAGGGAATTTAATATTACCCCAAATCCCCTTACTTTGCTTCTGACCGTCTTAATTAAGCTACTGAAATTTAGTACTTCACCACTTTGTATTAATTACAATGCTGTTCAAAACAGGACTCCAGTAAAACAAACAGTTAAAATACTGTAAAAATTATTAAAACACTTGTATGTAGATTTAAACAAAAAGGTAATTCTTTGCAGTATCACAATCCAACAAATATTCCTATTAGTCTTGCAGCAATTTTCTTTTGGAATAAATATCATTTGAAAATCCATGAGAAAGAGTAGCCACTTTTCAAGGAATAAGGAAAACCTAAGTGTTTGATCAAATAATCCAACCAACCTGTGGGATCTGTTGCTCACTCATTTACTGATCACTCACCAATTATGCTCATCCAAAGCCTATTTTGTTTACTTGCTTGCTATTTGAATACTCTGTTGAAAGCTTTCAGTAGAATTCTAACTATTAAAAACTGCAAGACACTTAGGTATTCATCTTGGAAATAGAAATAGGAAGTGATCAACTATATAATTCAAACCATTATAAAATTCTACCCCAATTGCAGTTATTTATGTATATAAGCAGAAATTATGCAAGAGGAGACAACTTAATGATATGCCATCATTTCTAAAACCAAGAAAGGTGTCCCTGACTTTTTAACAAAGAGAACAGGTGTGAAGCCAAAGCACATTACATATCAAGGTATTTTTTTAACCTAAAGCTATTAGAATAGTTGTTGACATTGCTTTCAGATTAAAATCTCATTTAATGAGCAAACACATCAGGTAGTAAGGCAAAAGTAAGAACAGGGAGAAACTTTTAGTATTTGTGCTGGAAAGCAAAGTAATGTTTTCACCTATTTTTACACTACTTTACAGAGTTTAAACTGTGAAACAGGTGCAAGAAGGGGAATTAAAGTTCTGTCTTCAGCGTGTGTCATTCCATCTAGCATTTCTTTCATTGTTTCTTTCTCTTCTGAGAAATGCTGATAAAAGTTTAGTCTATTTTCCCTTCAGTGAATTAAGTTTTAACAGCAATTTGGAAAACTAGTAAATAGAACTCAGTAAAACAACCGTTCTCCGTTCAAGCAAAGGAAATTGAGCTATTTCTACAAAAGCTGTGTACGTGAGGGAAGATTGTGACATTTTTGAATGCAGCAGTATCACAGAAGCAGTGGCATAAAGTTCCTAGCAATTTAAGGCTATAAGGTGTCATGAATGTGAACACTGGCAAGGTCAATTTTAAAATCCAGGAAATAAAGAAGAAGAAAAGCAAAAAAAAAAAAAATACAAAACCGTAGTGCAGTGCCGTGCCATGCACCCTGAGCAAAAAAAGACCAAAGAGGAATACATCTTGATATAATTTTGCTCTTCCTCAAATTTTTAGTCCTAATTCTTTAAGCCTTATGTGTGGAAAACACACATAAATACATATACCAACAAAATATCAATAAGAAGTGGAATCTCTCAAAAATCCAATTCAGATTTGATCTATTCTTCAAAATTTAAATAAATACTAAGTGGGAATAAGAGAGAGGAGAGGAAAAGATGTTAATCTTTTTAGTGTAAGAAAATGCCATTAAGAAAACAGAAAAAGCACTGCGTTATTTCTCATTAATCTCTCTAAGATTGGCAGATTGCTTTGTAATTGGCTCAGTGTCAACTCCCAGACACATTTACAGGCCAAAATATGCACAATGGCACTAATCCTACTTTCTATTACAGCCATGCCACATTACAAAGCAAATGAGGGGACCTTTAGGTGCAACAGATAGAAGAACTTGGCCTCTTCAGAAAACTACTTTCTCCCATTGCTTGCTTCCCAGCCTTGTTATTGTGTTTCTGACCACGCTGCCCACAGAACCAAAAAGCTTTCAAAGAGACCCCAGAGAGCTCGTAGCTAAGATATCGTGTCTGTTACTATAAACATTAGACATTCCACTTATTACCAATAAAGGAAGAGATCTCTTAATGCCAATATGAGGTTTGAATGTCCATCCTAATAGGAGAAGAATGCTGTTGAACCCTTCCCAGTACCCTTCCATCTTAGTCAAGTGACCCTTACTGTCACTGAGGTAGTTGTTATCCCCACCTTAAGGCTGCCCTGTCTCCAAAGCCCCATGCTTAAGGGTGACAGGTCAGCTCTCTGCTCTTCTCTGTCCATGAACTGAGTTACGCAGAGTTGACATCTTGCATCTCTCGTCTTAAAATGCTTGTTTTCTTGGTCTGAATATCAGCTCACAGGATCTGAGAGTGAAACAAGCATCACAGATAACAATTTTATCTCTAGTTTTTCTAGCTTTTCTATAGCAGTGCAAATGCAGGTCTGATAACCTGATTCAGGCATTCACACGTTTGTTTTTTTTTTTCCCCTACGGTATCAACATCGCATACTTGAAAAAATGTGTTATATGGGTCAAAACATTTTCTAGCACGCACGTTACAGCCACCACCACCAGTGCCACTTTATAGCTATTCCTCAAAATGCTGATTCTAGCGGAGAAAGTGTTTTAAAAGTAACCTGCCATCTCCCCTCGATTTCAAAGCCAGCCCGTGTATTATGAAAGCTCTTTTTCCATCTACTTGTCAGTATTAAAAGGTACGACTGAAACCCTCCTGCACCTTAGGGTTTGCTTTATTTAGATGATAAAGCCATTTTTAAGTCAGGCAACGGTAGTGGAGAGAATTTATATTTTCGCTTGGGAGACTTGGAGTTAATTTTCAATCTAAGTATACTTCGAAATCCAGTGCAATGGAAAATGGCTGCTGTTTCAGAATAAGGCGCCCACTGTCCATTTTATAGATCACGAGTGTGTAGCCTTTAAGAACACATGACCTTCTGCAAAGTAAATAATGTATGAAATGTAACATAACAGTTCCTATGCGATGGCAAATTCTCTTCAAATTGGCGCACGTAGGGGCAGCATTGACAAAGATATTTGCTTTGTTGCCATAAAGGGAAAAATAGGGCAGATGAGTCAAGGAATTACTGTTTTCTTAGTTTGTGGGTACCAGTACAAGCATTTGTAGCATAAGGGAAACTCATGTGAAGTGCTGCAATGATGATTTTAATGAAAATCAGTGAAAATTGAAGGGTTCATCCAGAATGAGTACTTCTGGGTGGAAACTAAGCTACAACTTTGGGAGAACTAAAGACAGAAAAGGTAGAGTTGGAAAAGCTGGATGAGAAACAGGCAACAAAAGAGCAAGAATTATTTTAATTTATGGCTAAGCAGAATTCTGTTGACATTTCTGTTTCTGCATTTGATCCGTGTTAAGGAAGCTATTCCATAGTGGTATTAGCAAAATTTGGTGAAGACAAGTCAGTATCCTACTGAAATGGTGACAGGAATAGTGACTAGATGATTAATCTCCTCTTCCTCATTTAATATTGCATTTCGACTAAGAATATCTAGAATGGCAGATTCCTAACAGAGACATTTCTTCATTATTAATTCTTTGCTATTAACAAATTTGGCTTGCCAGTGATAATAAACCTTACTTTGGCTCAATGTTCTTACTTGGTGGTGGTATAATTAATTTAACAATTACTAGTACTGGTTGGTTGGGGTTTTTTATATTCTGAAAATAATAATGCAACTCATATCCATCAGACTTCAATCCAAACCCAATGAAAATTAATCAGCTCTATGTAAAGTCAAATTTTGTGATCCTTTGCCAGTTTCTGATTTATTTTGTGCTTAATAGATACTGGAGGCAAATGGAAAAGTTATTTATAGAATAGTATTTTATATTGGAAATCATTTAAAAAACCCACAAATTACTGTAATGCACACAATCAGCTTCCATTTTCTTTCTGCCAATCAGAAAAGCAGGCAAAAATTTAATTATTTTTTAAATTTTAGAGACTACACTTCCTTTTTATAGGGCTTAAAAAGCAGATAATGCAGTGGTAGAGCTGCATACACATGCTTCACCTTTCTCAGGGAGATTTTTTTTGGTTTTGGCTTTTCTTAGGACAACCGACGTGATTTCAGTTAACTAAGAATTTTACTTCTGATGAGGATTATAAATATGGAGAATTACTTAACAATTCTGCCTCTAGTCTGGTACAGAATGTTCAAAGATTTGGGCCCAGCTAACATTTACCAGCAAGGCAAATAAAGAAATCAAACTGAGAGATATATACCACACCCATTGCTGCTGCTGGAAACTGGCCTGTGCATGGAAAGACAGTGAACTGAGGGCATTATTCATTCCAAAGCGCTCTTGATTTGCCTGGCACATCCCCCCGTCTCTTTCTGAAAATACAAATTATTTGGCTGCAGCTATTGCATCGAACCCACACTTTTTATTGTCCCAAAGGCCTTATCCAACAAAAACCTTACACATCTAATATGCCATTTATGCAAAAAGTAGCTAAACAGGGTCCCACTCAGCAATTTTGACAAACTCTGACCACTGGGTACCAAAGCCCAGGAGGCTCCATAAATCCTGCAGTTACAACTCTAAAGTTCTCTGGCCCCTCTACATCCTGCTTTTGCAAATGTCCTTGTTCTGAAACAAAGAAAATCTTTTCTACGTACTGTATGTCTAAGCTCATCCAGGTTCCATTAGGCAGATGTTTCCTCTGTCAAGCTCTGTAATGACAGAAATCAAAGTGTTTATGCCTAGGAGAACACAGAATTTAGTGTACAGGAGTTTGTATAGTTAATTTATCTAAAAATTCCAGCATTCAGGACAACTGTTTTCTCGCTAATGTAAGTCTTGTCATCATATAGCATATTAAAACCTATCTTGATTAATTGTTTTTTTTCTATACCTCCAGGAAGTGCATTTGAAGAACACAAGTAGAGGGAACACAGGAAACAGAAACTACAGAATGTAAGAACATGCCATCCACAAGAATGAAGAATGAATGTGCCATCTGCAGGATACTTTGCTGTAAATAAATTATTTGTTAAACATTGGAAGACTTAAAAAAAAAAAAACAAACCTATGGTTTAATAAGCTTGATGAAATCTCAACCAATGGGCATTCTCCCAGTGAACAATGCAACTAAACATTCCAATATTAAGTCTTTAGAGAACAGAACATTTTAACCAGCCCAGAGCTAAAAAAATCTGTGGTTGATATATTACTGTTTGTTAACCTGTTTTAAATGTCCTGCACAAAATCTCTTTAAGTCCTGTGCCCCTCAAAAGCCTAAAAAATTATGGGCCTTTGATGGATCCAATTGCACTAAATTAACCTATGAACACTGGCTGCTGGAGTCATTCATCAGCCTTGTCTAAGTGGTGTTTTTTTATTATTTGCACTTCTATACAAGCAACAGGCTGTTTGTTTTACAGTGTCTGATAACATTGTTTGTCTACCCCTTCATATTTGCACAGTTTGACATTCCCAGTAACAGCAGCAGTAAGGTAACATATACAGTTTTAGACATCCATTAATTCCATCTGTGGCATTTTGACAGAATATGGGTTATAGATGCATTTGTTTTAAGACAGTTTTATTTTTTCCTTCTCTTGCAAAGATGCAGTTTATTGCAATTTGTGAGACAAAAGATTTTTAAAAGCAGTTAAAGCATACATAGGCTCTCAAACCATTAATGATTCTTCCAGGTAATTATTTTGCAACAGTATAGGTAACTTCTTTCTTCCTCCATATAATGCAGTATGTAAAATTTAGCATATCAATAATACACATATATCAAACAGTATGTAAAAATCTCTGTTTTATAGTACAACGGTGCTATTTTATAGTTTGTTACATGAAAGGGTCTGGCCAAAACGGTAATAGGTAAAAGCAAATACAGAAAGATCAAGCCAAAACTTAAATAACGAAATAGTTTTTAAAATATTCAGTTTAAATGAATTAAAATGGCTTCAGATTCCAACGTGGAAATAACTTTCCCATCTTCAAAAGAGAATTCAGCTAACTGTTTCACTTTAGATATTTGAATATCGTTTTTTCCACTTCCAGGAATGTGGAACACAAATTCATAGATGCCTAGGCCCAGGGAAGAGAATCTGAAAAACAGCCCTCAAGTGACTTCAAAGGGTCACCCATCAGGGCCTAAACCTTTCTGAAATATCAGCATTCCACTCAGACATAACAGAGGGTTACTGGAGTTCTCTGCCATTTTAATTCTTCCCACAATCAGATGTGACTAAACTGACTGTTAATTAGGCTGCTGTATCTCTCTGTAAATTAGAAACGCTAATCTAATCACCACATTACAGTGTAAAAGGAGTCCTCAAGAAGAGATGAACTATAAACGTCCTTTAAACTTCTATTCACAATAGCTTTTCATGCACTCTTGTGGGAGACCTGGATTTCCAGATAATCTCTGACACGGAACCTTGATAGGTACTGATTCTACCTTGAATAACACTGGGTCCTGCGTTCCATTTGAGTAAATCATCTCAGTGCCAGATGGGCCAAGCAGTAAAAAAAGGGTAGGTAGCCAACAGCGTCCCAAGATGAGCAACCAACTTCTCTGGGAGAAAAGGGAAAAGGCAGCAGGGGAGAATGGCCTCTTCCATCCAAGTCCAACGTGGTCACACTTGACTTCTTCCCCCATCACCCTGCACACAGTAAGCTCAGACAAGGATGAAAGGGTCCCTTGGTCAGCCCCAAAGAGTGCAGGGAGAATACTGTATGAAAGGAACCACTAGGGAGATGTTAGATTAGATCGGTAAAGGAAGGATCTCTTTCTAAAGGCTCAGATCTGCCTTTCTACTACACCGATGGGAGTAAATGATTGAACTATTCATTAAAACACAAGGGAAGAATATCTGCAGATTGCAAATTCTACAGCTCTTCAATAGTTTCCTGTGAAACAGACAGGGAAGGCTGACTTAAAAGTCTAACGGATTTTTGTAGCTCCTTTTTTTTATTCCCATTGAAAATTTGGGATTTGTATTTTTTTCCAGAAAGTGCAATGTATTCCTATGCAATTCTTTAAACCCTCCGCTTTCTGTGAAATACATGTTTATATGCAAAATAGGCTGCCATCGCAATGTAAAAAGCACAGCAGTAAATGAATAAAAAGAATGTCACAGCTGTCACTGACTGAGATAGTTATATTGAAAAAAGAAGAAAGTACAGAGAAACAAATGGGGAAACTAACCTAAATTTTTTACGATCAAGTCAACAAACAGAGGTAGCAATTCTGATATCTATCACAGCACTTACAGACCTCTTTTTTGGCAGAGGAGGTGGAGAAGGAAGTATTTTTACTTCAACAGCTTTTAAGAATTCTGAAATACATTCTAGGAATAAGCCATTATTTTGATGTCAAAGACATAATACATATTTCCACTTCATGTCCCTTGACTCTGTCCCCTATCTCCTCCGAAGTTCTAAGAGAAGGAGGGAGGAAAGGTGTGAGCACAAACAGCAAGTTGCAGATCTCTGTGGTGGCAAGTTTCTTTGTAGATAACATTTTACTGATGTACTGTTAACATAACTGAATAACTGTACATCATTGTGCTATTTAATTCTTGTAAATTAATTCAAATTTTGGTCTATCTTAGGATTCATGCACTCAGATTCAGGCCACCATATTTGCCCTGTTGAGAAATCATAATTAGAAAACATCACTCAGACAGCAATATCTAACATCAGAACTTGACAACTGCCTAAATAAATTAAAACAATTCTTGAAAGAAACTACAATAAATAATTAAGAGTTACAAGCTTCAAAGGCAACACTTTGATTTACTACAGAATAAATGGTATCACAAAATGGAGAGTAGCTCCATCACCACGGAGGTGAGAAAAGCATGGATTGGAAATGTATAAGAAATCTCCAGTCATACGGTAGGGAGCACATGATACACCAGTCAGTGTGAAAGATAAAGGGCTGCATTAGCTCCATAATCTCAATAAATCCGCTACTTAAAAGAAGTTGAAGCATGAGCCAAAACATCTCCCTCCCAAAAGAACAAAGTAGTCTGACTTGAAAAACTTCTAATTAGAGAAAATGAAGGGTTCAGCTGGATTTTCAAAAGCACTCCAGATATTCAGGAACAGGGCTCCCACAGGATGCCATTGATTCTCATAAATCACTTCAGTGGTAAAGAAAATCCCACTCCCCATCCTTCCATATCATGTAAATCACATGACAGAAATCATAGATTTTTGCATTTAAGAATAGACATAAAACTCCAATTATTACACAGAATGTCACTGAAGTGCAGAAGTAGAAAAATTAATGAAGCCTCATTATTTTGTTAGTTCAAAAAGGACTGCAGATCTAAACCCACTGAAGTTAATATATCTCTTTCATCATAGTAGCAAAATTTGAGCCTCATCTCCATAACTAATCATGAAGAGTTTAAATGAAAAATGAATATATTGTATATTCTACTCAAAACATACTTACGAACGTATACTTACATTAGCGTGAAAGACTTGTATGAGGTTCATTTGTAACATTCAGTCAAGAGAGAAAAGAAAATCAAATAACAGGATATATACTGCATTCCATCCCTGCAGATATATTAGAGCAGGCACCTTTTGCCTAAAACAGACTCCTTTTTGAAGATTAAAGGGTAAATTAGTGGTAGGCTTGCTTTACAGAAGGTGATTCCATAGACTAGTAGCTATGGTCAGTTGCCCCATAAGCTGGTTGTTTTAGTATCAATGGTTAAAGTTGATTGATGAAGACTCCAGGCCAAGCACTGTGTCTTCTCAGCTCTCCATTGTAACAAGCAAGTGCATGATAAGGGAAGTTTAGAAAAGTGTATGCATATTTGCTTTACCTGTTACTGATTTGGCCAACAATGCCAAAGTGGTGCTATTGTTTTGTTTAAGAAAGTACTTGACTAAAATATAAAAGAAAGCATAAATATTTTTTTAATGTATGAAAATTACAATTATATAAGTATGGTTATTAAAATAGAAATACAACTAGCCATAACTTTTCAACTTTTTGTCACTCTGCAATGGGAAAGAAATCTTAAATCAATGGAGATGGGGCAGAAATAAGAGTCAAAATGCCACAAAAATTCATAGATTTGAAATGAATAGATTCTGAATCTTTACTCCAAATCAGAAACACAGATGAAGAAAAGCATTTAAAGTCAGGAAGCAATGGATATAACTGAAAGCCTGTCCAAATTAATGTGAGTCCTTTATCATACCAAAGATTTTTAAGCCACACTCAAGCCTGAAATCACTGTAGAGTTTGGCTTAAAGTCAGTGGCATGATATGATTGAGATTTTCATTGAGCACGTTTTTATTTTTAATTTATTACCTTCTCACTCATTGCACGCCCCCAAAAAGTAAATATTCCTAAAAAAAAAAAAAAAAAAAGCACAAAGAAATGCATCTGATTTTAACAAGGAATAAAAAAATAAATACTCCTAACATGTAACTGAAGCTATTTTTAATTCTCACCAGTTTCAAATTGTGAGAAAAAGTTGAAATATATGGCTAACAGTCTGTGAATTTTTTTTAACTTTATGTGGTCATTATCAACATCCTAATGTGCAAAATTTCACATTTCATTGTTTTGTTTTGAAATGATGGTAAGTTAAGCCCAAATAGAGATTCTTGGAACCTATAGGCTAGATAGAATACTTATGTTCTGATGAAGGTATAATCAATATATTTAAAATGTTTTATTTTTAGTCTGAAAAGGAATAGTAATAATTTATTTGGGGACTCAACCTATACCGGTCCCTCTTTTAAGGATACTGTTCAGTGCAAACAGGTCTTCCAAATGCCAAACTTCTATTCAAAACCAACGTTCATTCCTCCCTCCCTCTCCCTGCAGCAAACCTACTTAAAACACTATTGTAACATAATTTTATTGTTTGTCTGTTTGTTTTGGAGAGGGTTGCTTTGTTTTGACTCACTTTGTTTTGATTTGGGGTGCAGGGCTAAGGAGGAGGAGATGAGGCTATCAAGTGATTAAGATTTTTTTCCTCTTGGGTACAATCCACAAATAATAAAGAATTTGCCTTGATGAGATTACTAATTATCCAATTCATGTGTGCAAGTAGCATTAAGTAAAGCAACTAGATTAAAATTGTCTCGACAGAAGGAAAAGAAAATTATTCACACAAAGTTTTTACTCATTCTAATCCTACGCTATACATTTCGCTTTTCACAACATTTGAATATTCTACTGGACTATGACTGTCTGAACATACAGTATCTGATATATATAAATCTTTGATTTTTTTACATGAAGGGCGTTATGGGAATATCTGAAACTTGATTACATAAAGTACAGTATAGAGATACCAGTCTAGCAGAGACCAAAACAAGAAGGACCTCCCTGATGCTTACATTAGGAAATCTTGTATTAGTTGCATAAAGGGTGTGTGTATGTATGCATAGATGTACACATATATATAGACATACGTATGTATATGTGTGTATATATATTGTTATAATGTGTGTATGTGTGTGTGTGTGTCTATTTCATGCTTTTCTTCTTTTTCCTCTGAAGTAAAATTTTAATTTCTTGGGTTCTACACATTATTTCTTGTGGATTATATTCAATAATCCAATTGGAACATAATTTTAGGAGAACATTGTATAATATGGGTGTCACAAGTCAGATCCTACCTTTGGTTTTTACACCTAAATAAATGACCTGGTTTTTAAATCATAAGACACTTCTTTGCTGTCATCAGGCAAATCTACTTATCTGTTTAAGCACAGATATAAAATACTAACTTTGAGGGCCTTATTATGAAAACATAAATTTTGTTAAGTGAGATTTTTAAAGCATAAACATTCCTTTAAAGTAAGAATAATGTAATAGTAACAGAGAAGAATGAAAATGTCTGTCATTTAATAATATCGCCTCAGTTATTCACTTATAAATTAGATATGTTTTTTTTAAGAATAATTCACACCTCTCCATTGTATCCTTATATATTTCAGAAGTGGAAAAGGCTGAGCACTGTAAAATGCTATATCCCAAATTATTTATAATACTTTTTATTTCTGTGTATTCTTCAGCAACTTTTCATTTTGCCAGCTTGGCTCACAAAAGCATCAACATGATACTTCTGCTGCTAAACATTCTTACCCAGAAATATTTAACATACATACACCCACCTACAATATTTACATATTCACACTTGATTGAAGTTCTTAAGAGTCAGCATAAACATGTTAGGGAGATTTTTCATTTTTTTTCCCCACATTTTAAAGGCATGAATCATTTTTAATCTAAATCAAAGACATTCCATCTTACTGTATTTTACATTCATTAGTATCATGTCATTCCTCTAAAGCAACAACAAAATACCTGCAGAACAAAAAGGACTCCTTCTTGATAAATAGGATTGTGCTTCATGTGCTCGTGTTAAAAAAAAAAGTTTAACCAGATAACTGTATTTACAACTGATTCAATGAAATTCATACTTTGTAGTGAAATATTTAACTTTGTAAATTTTAAAATCAAATTAATGTTCCACTCTTCCTGGTTTACTGGCATTAATCTGGTTTATGGTGTGAAAAAGCTCACTTTAACAGTGACCAAAGACAAAGGATCTAAGACCAATAGACTAAAGTGCTACGAACAAAAGAGGTACAATGTGCTTATTTTGTGCACATGGACGAATTCTATCTTAATTTTTTTTTTTTAGATTGGAATTTCAAATCGAATTGATATAAATACTGCATAAGAATTATAATACTCTTCATTATTTCTACTTAGAGACAAGTTTCGATATAATAACGCACATGCAAGTTACACTGCATGACACAGTATATAAATCTTACCTATTCATTTATTACCATTTCTAAGGAATTATTTCAACTGAATTCTATAGAAATCCTGTGCAAGATGAAAAAACAGTTGCTAAAAGTGTATAATGATAATAGTTGCCTGATTAAACTAAGTCTCATCAAACGTGAGTCATAAAATGCTCCACTGAAAGCATTCTGGTATTTCATACTGTTCTGAACAGCTTCACCTGTAGTCATGTTGTTTTTATCAGAATGTGATGGTTCTGTTTTATAGTTTCTTAATCCCTGGAGCCTTTGGGTTGAATATTAAACATGTTTATCAAGCCTCAGGATTTTAGCAAATAATGTTAAATTAAAAGAAGCAGCACCATCTGCTGCTGATAATCAAATCATACATGAGCTTTCTCTCCTCCCAAATTATCTGCAAAGTCACACAGAAGTGATAAATGAAGAGATCAATAACACTTGGTTTTTCAGGAGGACACCTTTTCCAATAGAAATATTACATGTACTCCCATTCTTCACTGTTGGACTTCAATTGGTATCCTGACTAAAACTGGGGTTTCGATGATGCAAGCATGAATGTGGATACGTGAATTTCTGATTTCACTACTGAATAATGCTACTATTAACATTTCAAGTCATTATAAACAAACAGTGATAAGTGTTAAATGTTCATTCACTAAAAAACATTTAAACTCTCTATTAAAGTTCTAACTGGATTTATTCTTTCTTTTTTATTTTCTTGTGCTTACTCATAATACAGTGTCACTACTTGATGACAAATAATATTTCATACTGTGTATGTAACATCATTGTGTTGCAGAATCCCCCAAATACCTCAACAATGTCTTTGTTGCGCTATTCTCCCCATTTAGCACTTATAAGCTTTTCTAGTAACAACCAATAAATCCAAAAAAAAACAGAGCTCTTAATATGTACAAATATTAAAAAAAAAAAAATCAAGAATTTTTGCTAGTTCGCAGTTCACGTAATGCCATCTTGACCATTCTCTTCCCCTCTCTCTATGAGCTGTCTAGAACAGTAAACTTTGCTCCATAAATAATAGTGTATTCATGCTTTTAAAGGCTTTTATATGCATTTATGGTAGGTAAAGGTTGGAAGAGGTAGTTGACTGATTTTCACTTTTATCTACTTTGATTTCAGTAAAGGGCTTTGTCATTCTGTATACATAAAGGCTAATGCACCCTTTGGTTTGTAGAATGTACTGAAATGTTTGCAACCCTCTTGGTATCAGGTCCAAAATGTGAAGCATTACTGTTAAGAGGGTATCTTTCTAATGTATTTGTATGTATAGTTTACACCTCTGTGAGGTCTAATAAAGGATTATGGTTAATAAAAAACGCGTTGAAAATTCCTCATCCACATAGATTTTGCAGTAATTCACATTCTTCCTCTCTCTTCCCTGGCATATATATTTCAATTCTCAGAATGCACCAAAGTCAGGACATACCTCAACGGGATGAGCGGGCTTCACTCCTAAGACAGGGCTGACACAGAAAGTTAACTTACTTGCTCAAAAGCCTTCATAAAACCTCAGCAGAAGGAATTATGGAACCTATAGATAAAATGAATAGTAATGAACGACCAGCAAACTGTATTCATCCATAGATGAAGATATCTGAACTCTGGTATACAGCCAGAATAGCTGTATAGCTCAATAGCTCCTTGCTATATGAGAACTAGGTGATAGATAACGTATACTGGCTCTTCCAAAGATATTCAAGGGACATTTAAGGAACTCTAGATTACTATGCCTTATATCTATCTAGATCTATCACTTAAATTGTCGTCAAGAACAGAATCTGTGGATATCTGGATAAATATTATATGATAAATAAAGTATCTTGCAGGAAAATGAAAATGGTTGTTGTGAAGTTAAAGCCCAGAAATCTGCTGGGAGTTCTTTGGAAGAAGGGACAAGCATGCAGTCAGGAAAGATCAGGGTGATCCTGCATTTCCAAAATTTTTGTAAATTACGTCCCTCATTCAAAGTTCTTTAAAACACTAAAATGCTATGGAATGAGAGGGATGTTCTTCAGATGTGCACACCACTGGTTAAAAAGCAGAAAATTAAATAAAAAAAAAAGACTAGTCGATAGTGGAGGGGCACCATACATGAAATCTTACTGCAATCCATTCCAGCACCCATGCTGTTCAATCTTTCCCTGAATGAGCTGGAGAAGGGGTGAATGATAAGAACACAAAGTTTGTGAGTGATATTAAGGCAATCACATCATTCAGGCATTTTTATGCTTTGGTAAATCTATGCTGACTGTTCCCAGTTGCCATCTTGTCCTTCACGTGCTTGGAAACAGGTTCCAGTAAGAATTTTTTCTATGACTTTCCAGGTACTGAGGCCAACTCATTTCTCCACAGACCTCAGCCCTCATGGCTGGATGCAACGTTTGCCTTTTTCAATCACTAAAGTCCCACAGTTGTCATAACCTTCCTAACATGATGGAGAGCAGCCTCACAACACCACCACAACAGCTCTCTCATCACCCTCATAAGTATCCCATGTGGTCCTGGGTAACTTGTGTATCTCCATTTGGCTTAAGTCTTCCATAATTCCATCTTTTGTTCACGTGGGCAATGCTTCACTTTGAACTCATGGTTCTGGGAGGTCTGAGGAGACAGCCTTACCACTACAAATGCAAACAGACACAAAAAAAGCCTGTGGCCCAGGAAGTCCCTAAATTATAAATTAATGGACCGTAGGGAAGTTTCACTACATATTGCTTTGTTCTAGCGTTTTTCTCTAGACACTGATTTTGGCTACAGCGCAAAATGGTTTCCCTGACTTTTCCCATCTTACCTTTACTTTGACTTGTATTTTTATCCTGCTGGCATAGTAGCCATTCTGGACCCGAAGTGCAAAATCTCCAAGTGCACAATCCCTAAAGTAATATCCTTCACGGAAGATTTTTTTATATTTGAATATTCATAGCCAATAATTTTTAAATCCACACTGTCTTATCATAATTCTTGAGAAATGTATGGAGATTTCAGTTTTTAAAAAAATCATCCAATAATAATCAACATATTTTTATTCTTACTTTCTGATGAGATGCAGTTAATGGAGACTATAACAACTTCTGGATTTGGCAACGTGGCCAAGGAACATTTAAAAAATCCATTAATTTGTAATCTTAATAACAATTTTGTAAGGTTTTTAATCATATGTATTGCATATATTACCATCAGTTTTCAATCCTGCATGAACAACATGTATATGTTAATAAATAAAACTGTATGGTAAACCATGTTAATACAATCAAAATAAGAACAGCCCACGAGTTTCAAGACAATGTCTAAGAAATTACTAATAGTTCAGAAAAAAATCAAAACTGGCTAGCTCCTTTCTTCTATTGTGTACTTCCTCAGATGAAGACGATTTAATTTATAGAACCTTTTGATTTAATTTCTAGAACCTTTTGACCAAAGAGTTGCTGCAGACTAACCAAGCCTAGGTATTGACTATCTTATTTATTTTATTGATTGTCTTAACTTGAAACTAGTTTTAAATCACAGCTAAAGAGAAAAATCAATCTAGTAATCCTACTTGTAGGACAGCAGGACTTCTGAAAGCTTAATGAAAATTAGGACTATCAACAACAACTGTTAAAAATGTCATGGAAGAAATTCTTATTTTATCAATGCAAATTTGATAGTGTGTGTGTGGGGAACTAAACCGATGTGGTTGTTTTGGGTTTTTTTGTTTTTTTTTTTTACTTGGGAAACTTCATTCAGCTATGTGTGGTTTTGTCCTGTATTTTCATATTGCCTTATGCTTGGTTAAAAATATTTTTATTCACACAGTATTGTCTTAAATTTGGCTTAAATTTTTTGTCTTAAATTTTTACTTTTATCTTCTGTACATAATTTTTAGATAAAGTTGATTAGTGGTGGTTCTAAACCAATCTTTTATCTCTGTGGAAAGGAATTAACTCTGAGAAGTATGTTTTACCAACTGAGCGGATGACAGAGCCATTAACATTCATAACAGTTTGCACATGTTGTACTGTGCATCAGTGGTACACAGATTTTCTGCTGGCTTTCTGAAAAAGAAGTCATTTGTCATCTCTGTATTTTGACAACCAAAATGCTGAGAAGAAATTGAAGAGAACAGGAAGAAAAGTGTTAGTCAAACTGAGATAAAACAAAGATTAAAGCAAGATTTCCAGATTACTACTGGGTTGGTTTTGTTTATTTGGGGAGTGCTTGGTCTTAACCTTTAATTCCACAACCTTTTCAATTAAAATGCACTGTCTTTAGACGAGACTCCAAGCCCTCCAGGAGTTGCCTTCTCAGCATGTGCACTCTCCATTAAATAATGTTTTCACTGTTGTGTTTGCTTTTTCCTTCTGTTCCATATATCACATATTCTTGCTCCATACCGATCCAGTGCAACAGGAGAAGCAGAAAATGCCTTCACCAGTCCTTCCAACAAAAAGAGCCAGTAAGTCTACTGATTTGGGCATGCTGTCAAGAAGTGAGAGACAACGGTTTGAATGCCATCGGGCTGAAAATGGAATAAAATCAGATCTCGCAGTGATGCTACGGATATTGCAATTAGCCTGCAATTTGGGAAAAAAAAAAAAAAAAAGAAAAAAGAAAAAAGCCAGCATTTTTTTGGGAGCCTGGTATTACACTCCATAATGGCACTACTGCCATTAGGCATGCCCTCAGCCTTATGATAAGATCAAGACTTTTGAAGACTTAAATGCTATACAGGATGGATGCCAGGTTCCAGTGTGGCTTACAGAAGAGGGTCATATTTTAATTCTTGAGGTGGAACGGCTCTGGGCACACAATATACTACAGAACTCTAATCACTTAAAGATGTTTTAGGTTTAAAAGCAGATAGAGCAGGGAAAATCAGTTATTTCCACTATTACTAGGCCACAGAGAAGCTGCTAACTTTTGTTCAGTTTTGTTCTAAGCATTAGTATTTCAGACACATATTTTCTTTAATTCTCTCAAATAGTTAATGTTTCTGTCACATTCTTCATTTGTATTCTAGTTCACATTACAAAATTTTCAGTCTGTTACCTGTGTTTGGATTCATATGGGTTTTATTGAAACTACTTGACTGCAGAATTCCTACCAAAATCCGTATTCACGTTGTGTAAGGGAGATAGCTTCCTTCATTTCACATTCTTCAAATCCTTGCTTTTCCAAGACTACTTGATATTATTGCCTTTCCTACAGATCTTCATCTGTATAGTTATCACTGCTGCTACTTCCCAGCTTCAAATACCTTTTTCATCCACATAACTCATTCCTAGCTCTTAGAGACAAATCTGTCAATAAACCTCTTAACATGCTGAAGGCAACCTCATACTGCTTTAAGCACATCCCGTTGTTGTTTTAGTAATCAATAAATAAGCTCTAGACTTTAGACAAAACACCTGAATTAGCCTTTTCTGCAAATACAACTTACTAGCAAACACATTTCCTGCTGCTCTTGTTCTGCCTAAACAGCATCTAGCTTTTTTACCCAGCTTTTCACCTTAAAACAAATACTGCATGATCTCTGCTATGCCAGCCAGAACAACAGCATCGGTTAATTAAAACATTTATTCCTTTTAGTCTCACTTTTTGCTCTATTTCAGTGTCCATACTCTCTGTAATCACAAAATCAAGGCAAATTAATAGCTGGACTTGCAGCACACTAACCCTAACGCTAATCAAGGACTCTGGCGAGGAATTTCATCAGCATCTCACAAACTTAGATCTCACAGTCAAATGTGGACATTTCTACTACCTTTCTGGGTCACCACTGACATATAGGGTTTTTTCTCTATAGCAGTTTGAAGCTCGTAGTTGTGTATCCTATAGAATGCCAGTGGCCAGCAAGTCTGGCTCTAAAACAATGGTGAAATCTTGAGGATAAGGTCAACCCTCTTTCTAACTGTTCTGCCCTGTGATGGACTGAAACTTTCCTGGCCACTAAATAAAGTATCTAATTGGCTTGATTTGTCTTTCAGGTTTTTTTGCATTTCTATTTCTTTTTAACAAGGAAATGGACTGGTTCTTTACACTTGTTTGTTGTAAGCACCAGTGCAGTAACAGAATTACCAGTATAGAAATGCCATCTGAGTCTTTGGCCAATATTCTGTAACATACTTGAATCAATACATAAACATGTACCATAAGTATGCCCATCTTAAATGTTTCTCATTAATAAAAGTGATATTAAAATCACTGTAATTCTACATCCATACAAAATTTTTTATGTAAGCCCATTAATATAGAAGTACTATTATTTTTTTTCTTTATTAACTCATCACATGCATTTTGCTACTTCAACGGAAAGCTATGCAATGAGTTTTATTATTTTTTTTCATTTCTCCCTCTGATACTCTTTTTACATACTTCACTGACATAGTATAAACCTCAGGCTTTCCATAAATTTTCCTTAAATATTTCATAAAGCTCTGATTCTTTCCCCTGTCAGAGTACAAATCCCTTTGATTTGATTTTGTTCTGCTAGTTGGGTTTTTTTATATATATGCTGTCTGTCTTTTCTATGTTCCTTTACTTTTTCCTTCTTTCTATTCCCTTACCCAATGCAAAAGCCATCAAATCCACATATTCTTTCTCTGATTCTTGAAAGAGGATTCTCACAGAGTAGGGTTCTTCACTGTTGCCTAACAACAGACCAACTCTTAATTTTCTTGCACTTTCTGGGGTTTTTTCTGCATCTGCATCTTTGCTTTTCAGGTAATACTGTTAATTAAGGAGCTGGCACCACCATTTGTAAAAGTTACCTTCCCAGAGATTATCCATCTAATCACATTCAGCTAACATGATAGAAACAAGTTAACAATGCTCTGTAAATCTGTGTTTAAATTTTCATCTGAAAGTACTTCTCCAATATATTGACAAATAATTACTTCAGAAAATTTAATTTATTACATACCTTGACCTAAAATGGTCCTTTCTAGCATCTCTTAAGCATTCATCAGTACTGTAAATGTTATCTTTCTCTTTTTTTTTAAAACTGCTGTTTTGTGTGTGCACAAGTTTCTTTGTAGAAAAAATATCACTCCTACACATTCTTTCCCCATCCCTCATGTTCTAATACTTCTATATCCCAAAAATATTTCAGGAAGCATTTTCCATGCTATCTGACTCCTGTGGGAGAGTAAGGCTAGACCATGAGGAAGAAGCTTTGTCCTGCCCTTTGCAGCACCCACAATTCCTTCAAGCTTCCCAGCAGCAGATAAACACACTAATTCATTTGCTTAAAGCTGAAAATTTCCAAAGAATATTACAAAACGTCCCTCATTGTGGCTCTCACATCCTCAAGTGTGGGAAATGAATGGCAATGTTTTCATTTTATTATGGGTTAGACAGAATAATTTCCCCAATGTCGCTCAGCACACCAGTCTCAGATATAGGTAAATTGTTTCTGGCATGTTGATTAAAGAAATCAGAGTTTAATTGATGACGCCATAGGGCCTCTCCAGCATCTTTTGATTTCTTCCTGACCAGTTACATTAGTTTCTTAAATTCTCTCAAACACCAGAAAGGGTGGGAATCATTAGAAGTACATGGACGTATGTAGTGCAAGCTTGTGTAGATAAGGGATTTTCCAGCTGCACAAAAAGCTGACTTCTTGTGCAATATAAAAATTTGAAACATTTTTATACCTATCAAAGCAAACAATGGAACAAACAAAGGCAACTTTTAGCTGAAATGACTCTGCCATTCCAAAAAATCCTGTTCAATATTTGGCTAAAAATGATACTCAATAATTTATAATAATACAGTGGATTCTTTCCTATCAAGCTTGCCCCCTTACACAGAAATATTTATTACTTGCACAATTTCAGAGTACACACAACTACAGATACTACACAGGAAGAGAATAAATTTGCAAAATTTTGACCTTAAAAGTTTCAGGAAACTGAAAGGTCAAATGTAAAAATGTAAAAGCTGAAACATAACAGTAATTATATAATACTCTATGATGAAGTCCCCTCTAAAAGTCTCAGTTTAGAAATGTGTCATGTGGTGCCTCAAATTACTGAAGCCTGAACACATTATCAAGGTGGTATGCTGTATAATTTGAACACAACATACAAAATTGACAGTAACTGGTACAGATAATTATGTTATGAGATCATGAATGAATAATTCTTTCTACTTATGGAACACCTCATGGTGTTTTTCAGAAGAAAATGAAGCGGAACTATCTTCATTTTGCATCAGATGAAAGTAAAAAACCAAATTCTATCTAACTAGCTAAAAAATATACAGCTGGTCCATAACAGAAACAAGAGCAGCGCTTCAGAATTCCAACACTGTTTTTATATCCACTGTTAACAAAAAATCTTGCTACAGATATTCTATTATTCTAGATTGGGGAAATAAAGCATCAAGCGTAGGATAGACCAGATGAGAAAGCTACTGAAATCAACGGGAAGTGCTGTCAAGGCTTTTGAAATGTTTATGACATCCTTTTCCAGTTACAAAGATATTATCTATGTTTATATGCATGGGACAATGCTACTTCATACATTTATGTTTGTTGCCTGTCTCTAAGTTTGCCTTCTAATTGTTCCCAGTCACTATTTCAAATTCTGTCTTTGTTGATGAAGAATTTAACCTGTGTACTAAAATACGTACATAAAGTCAACCCAGACTTTTCAGAGTAACTTCAAAGAAAAAAAATAAGCTATTACATTCATTTGAAGATTGTGTTACAGAAATATATCGGTATATATATAGGGAATATATTTATCCCATTTTTACCATATCATCCTAAAAGTAAAGTATGAATGTCTCAGACATTATAACCTACCAGACTGCAAATTCAGAAGGTGAAAGACAGTAAGCTGGTATCCTGACGTTAGCCTAGAAGTCTTACTGAAAACCCTATGGTACGGTCCTCAGATATCCCAGACTTGTAAGAAATCCTACAAACAAAAACAGATACAGGTTTCTACAAACACTGTAAACACTTTGACGTAGCAGTTTCAATTGCAATCTAAACTATAAATATATACACTCCTAACAGGTTTATTTTCATTTGTCTTCTGCCCAAACGTAGCCTCTGGCCTGGGAAAAATATACACAGAAATTCAGCTACCAAAAGATATAGTAAAGGGCTTTTGCATCTCTCTCTAATAATCCTTGAGAAATCAATGCCTAGATGGGGCCAAAACAAGAATTTACATAAATTTAGCAGCCAAGTAATACTGAATTAGGAGCAATCAGCAACTGCTACATATTTCCCAGCACTTGCTCTGTCAGTGGGGCTGCACAACAGACATTACACCCTGTCAAAAGAGCAAACGCTTCCAAAGAGACTAAAAAGAAAAATGAGCTAATTCAAGAAAATAAGATAGCAATACTTTTTGAATCACTGCTAACTGAGACCCCTTTTCTAACCACCATGTGGCTGGTAAGAGTCTTGTAATATATTTATGAAGTAAACAAGAGCATCAGACAAAGAAGCTGTAACAAGTGCATACTAATTTACCACATGATTAAAGTTCCCAGCTTTAATTGAAAAAGGAAATGCTTAAAAAAAAAAAAATCTCACTGTGAAAACAATTCCTCCAGTTTCCGGAGAACAAAACTGTATTCATGTAAGAGGAAAGACAAACATGTAATTAAACAATGTCTTATCAAAAACAAAAGTAGACAATGAAAAATTTAATATTCATCAATACTCCTAATGGTACACACACAGGTTTTTCTATGCTTAATCAAATGAGATGTGGACAATTTTTGAATATGGAAAAGACAATGCTATGCTAAATTCACATGCTAATTATTTGTCATACCCTTTGCTCAGAAGAGGACGAAGGTTTTGCTTATTTTAAAGGCTTGACAATGAAATATCTGTTTACACACTGTGTCAAGAAGAAAGCAGTAAAAGCATGTAAGCATCTCATTATTGATTGAAGAAAAACATTAATCTCACCTTAAATTCAAGATCTGAAGAAGATCAGATTAATAAATAAGAATTTATAGCGCATGTTTTCTTACTTTTGAAAATGTCACATGACTGCTTCAAACATATTTGGAAAATGTACTATTGAACATTTCGAGAGTTTAAACTTATCACTGAAAAAACATTTGGATACAGAAGATTATGGTGTGGTTTATCTGGTTGCAAAGCAGCATTTTCAAGTGAAAACATTTGTTTCAAAATTCTCATTTTGATGTTCTAGGGCATGCAGAGGAACTAATACACAGCAGAAACTTGAAGAGGAATGCCAGTCGACTCAGGGACACCTCTACGTGTCAAGTTCAAGCTTTGGGATTCAAGTACTAATTTTTGTCATTTCATATTAACAAATGCACACCTACCTCACTGTAGAATTTTAGACATCATGAGACAATGAACAAGTAATTTCTGATTTCTGTATTACAACTAATTTCTGTTCACTTTAACTTCTAACCTTATCATCTGCTTCACTCACCAGAGAGAAAACAGAGAGGAATTTCCAAGAAGTTTCCACCTTTCTCCAGCGCTGATTTGTACTCATTCATCACCTCTACATGTAGCCAGTGAAAATGTTAGTTTCCAGGCTTTCCCTTTAAAGAGTGGAGAAAAATGTGATCATTTTGTCTTACCATACATAGAATGAAGTTAGTAGACTCTTAATATTTTGTATATTAATGTTTCACCTTTCTATTAGCACAAAATCTAGGACTTTTACTTAATTTACTTAACTATTTATGCTGTTTCTAAAGCAGATAATTAATGGTAAAATGCATCTTCCAAACTAGGAGAGGAGTGGAAGACAGAAAGAAAATTCAGCAATTTGAGAAGCGTAAAGGCTTCCACCGGAATACTGTACTTAGTTTTTGCATCAGATTTCATAGATGGTGTTGAATGGAAAGTACCCAAAGGGATGCAAAACCAACAAGAGGTCTAGGAAATATACAAGGAAATGTGAAAGAGTTGGGTTTTTAAGTCTTAGAAAGAAATGGCGGAGTAAATAAGACATATTGAATGACTGTTACATTCCATTAACTTGTCTGACAGGTAAGTGATACCAATGGATCTATAAAAGTGCAAAACATAAATATTAAACATTTTGCAGAATGTTAGATATGCATAGTTGAGTTCAAAATTTATATTCTGCACATTTTCTTTCAGTTCTGGTTAGGAGATTTCAAAATCTCTTTTCACTGTAAATTTTGAAATTCACTATGCACACAGCATTCTGACAAAACTACCTAATTTTCTGAAAATTATAAATAACCTACCTCTACACCTTTACAAAATGTTCCTCTAAACTAGACATGTAGGTACCATAGTAAACTTTGTTTTACATCTGATAAACAAGAAACTATTTCTTTTGTGGAAAAGCAGTAGCTGAAATTGGAAACAGGCACAGATTTTTAGGTTCATTCAGTATCCTTTCTGTGGCTGTATTATTTTAGGCTCTGTCTCTGGTGCACATTCTCAGCAGACATTCAAGGCTATGCTCGGCATGCAAAATGTTCTGCTCTCTAAAATAAGACTATTTTTAAAATTGCATAATTGTGATAACTTGCTATCTTTCAATAACACAGAAATCAAAGCAGGATCTCCACCTTCATAGCAATGGAAATCCTTAAACAGACTCATTACAGTGTCAGTGCAAATATATTCACAGCTAGTATGGTACTTCACTGTTATGCTTCCTGTTGATTAGAAAAAAAAAAATAATAAACCGATTTCTCCCCTTGGGCCCCCACAGATGTGAAGCAGCCAAAAGTCAAAATTTTTGCATAATGCAGAACTAAGAAAAAGTCAAACATGCCAGTGGAGTGGGAACCTACATATTAAAACGTCTCAGGCTGCTGTGAGCAAGAAAGAGGAGCAGTGGTATCAAGGAGAAAACAGCCCAAGAAACTCATGCATAGGGAAACCATGCCAGAGATGACTGACCATAGAGTATCTCTGAGGAAGCTCAACCAGTGCATCTTTGGTTCCTCTCCTCATTGCTTTTAACACAGGCTTTTTTGCTTTCAGCCCTGCCTTCTCATTTTGCACCTTCTCCTCCGTCTCGTCCCCACTTGCTCTGTAGCTTTACTTCTCTAACTTGTTGCAGCAATTGTAGCCTCAATACGTTTAGTTTGATGAGCTTCAGTGAATTTGGCACTCACCTGACTGTCTAATACGGCAGACACAGAACTTCTAGAGGGTTTTGAGAGGAGCTGCAGCTCCCTGACTTCAATATAGCTGAATGTATGACAGCTCAAATGTGATGCAAATCTGACTAACAGAAAATACCACTCGTATATGCTATGTGCAGTAGGTGACAGCAGATATGAATATCTCAGTTATACATTCCTCATATTAGAAAACTAAAAATTGTTCAGCTGTAAGCCTGCCTAAGAGCCTTATCCAAAATCTAGTATCATCACTGGAAACTTCTCCTTTCGTGTTAATGGAACTAGAGAATGATTTTAAAGTTGACTGGTGTTTGGTCTTGTTTGTTTTATGAGAAAGGCATAAAGCATGACTGTTCTGCAAAGCAAATACTTTTACAGTCCATCAACCTTTCAACAGGCAAGTAAAAACACAAATTGGGGAAAAAATAATCTACAGTCACTCTGAATGCATTCATGTCATTCAATTCAGAGAGGAAATCAAGCCTTGAAGTTTTGGGGTCTCATTTTGAGACTAGTTACTTGAACAGGTTATTGCTTTCTGTACATGACCAGCTAAAGGTCCAGCTCCTAAACATAACAACTAGTTAACACTGTTAAAAGAAAAAACCTGAGTCTCTACACAAGAATAAACTGGAAACTCATCCTTCCCAACATTATGAAAAACACACTCATGATATGGCACTGATCTTAGAAGTGCTAACATTCCAAGGGCTCATGCACCAGGCAACATTCCTGTCAGCCAATTTTACATGCCAGATGTCTTAGAGGAAATGAGATCCTGGAAAGAAAAGCCAATAGAAAAGAATACTAGGTTTATTTCATGAAAACATGATCAAGTTCTTTTAGTACAGGAAAAGCTACGGGCCAAATGCTGAAGGTCTTAAATTGAGCAAAACTCCCACTACAGTCAAGAACTTCACTGATTAGAAATCATAGACTTTGGCTCAATGGGATTGATGCAAGACAGATCTGAAATATCGTGCAGTTACTGAAAAATTTTACATGGGTAATATTATCATAACATTCCCCACAATAACAAAGCTCATAAACACACAGGCAAGGGGAAAAGGGAAGGGAAAAAAAGATTTTAACCATTTGCTTCAGTGGGTTTCCAAATAAAGCTATATTTCATAAAAGAAAATGCCACCTAAAAGTTAATAGGGAGAAGCCCAGCACATGACAGGAACCATGTTAGAACCCATACGTTAGAAAAAAAGGCTTTATGTCCATCATTAAATTTGCTTAATATAAAAACTGTTCATCGACCTTATAAAACTCTGAATTAAAAAAGTAAGGATAGGAAATCCCACCACGTGGATGGAGAGACACTATGGACTTTACAAAAAAATGAACTCTTTTGGTATGCTTGAGACACGTGCTTCCAACATTTCAGCAAAAGGAAAAGTGTAATTGCTGAAAAAAAAAAAAATCAGAGGAAGAAAGAAGATAAATTCTAATAATCTGGTAAATATTTTACACTCGAATCAAGAATAAGTGCCAACTGCATTATTCTGTCCTTTCTATGTTCCCTGGCAATGTATTGCAGGGATATGGTTAACCGACCTCATTTCAGTTACTGTCAGAATATGCAGAAATATACAAACAGTAAAGAGATGGAGTTTGTGTATCTTTATTTTCAAATCAATGAGGAAAAAACAAAATGTGAGGATGTAGTATCCCTAATCCTAAGTACTTAAGAAACCACAGTTCCTTGATTTATTCCATAATCATGTGTTTCATTATTTATTTTTATACCTCACATTTTGCATGAAAGAATGATTCTTTTAAGGCATAACCCAATGAAAAAAATATTTTGATTTGTGGATTTAAAGATTTGCAAAAAAGAGACTGAAAACCTCTTACAATTCTCTGCAGAATGAGATTCTAAGATTCTGTTTAGTGGCTGGAACTAACATTGTAGAATACTAAAGAATGAGACATCTCCAAGTAAGCACCTGAATTGCTAAATTAGAGTTAAAAATCTTAACATTTGGCACTTGCTACTGTATACAAGCACTATGAAATGCCTTTTGCCTGGTCTTTCTCATTTGAGGACACATTTCTTGTCCCTCACTGACTTACAGCATTTCACACAATTGAGGATTAATTATCTTGAGTAGTTACAAATAATTCATGGGACAGAAGTTTTGAAGAAGGAAAGCTAGTTAGAAATACGATACTGTTACTGAGAAAAGAAATTAGGGAAAAAACATAGATAGCTTCTGTCGGTGGTTTTGCTTGGAATTTAAAGCATTTAAATAAAAGAGCATTTTCATAAACAGTGACAAATTTAAAGGGCTGAGAATTTAAGGTGATGTCCACACCAAAGCCCTTGGGTAAGAAATGAGAGCCTAATTCCCCAGGACCATTTGAATAACCCTAGGTCTTGGCATTTACCTGGCAATTGCAATTCTCTGAATTCAAGTGGCCTTAAAGCATTTGGCTTTAAAGGGATTCAGGGCTATAGCGACCAGGCTGCCAGTTTGGAAAGGCTAGCTTGGATTTTTTTTTTTTATTATTTTTTATTTTTTTTTACAGTCAGGCTGGAAAAGGCAAAGGGAGGAAATGCTTTTAGGCCTTTTTGAGTGGGGGAAGAACAGATTATAAACCAAGAGGAAATGATTGCGTGAACAGGGTGAGCCACAAATGTTAAGGAAGCATTAAGAAAAAAAAAAAAAAAACACAAAACAAAACATAAATACATTCCTATTCTAAAAAAAAAAAAAAAAAAAGATGGTGGAGAGACAGAAAAGGCACTGAGCAAGACAAGATTTTACTAGCACCACTTTCACCTCCTAGTGGCAGACATCAAAAGCAGTGCAGACCTTTTAAATAAATGTGCCTTAGTATTTCACACAATTTTTCTAATCACTATATCTTAACTGTATTACAACTGCAGACACTTTTTGTAATGTCTTAATTTTTCAAACTATAATGGAAAATATCTGATTATTAGACATATCCTTTCACTTTACAAAGACATGCAGAGACAGGAGATATTTTAATAGGTGGAGAAGGGGAAGAATGTGACATTAGGATCATCAGTGTCAGGACAATAACAAAATTATCAGGAATAACAAAAAATACATTAATAAGGGAGTTGAATAAACTTTAGAATTATAGGACAAAGATAATAAAGATGGTTTCCTCACCCATCTAAAATAATTTCCAATTTCTGACCTAGGAGGAGAGGGTGAGAATGCTGGAACTGGCTAACCACGTGAAGAAAGATTCAGGGAAGATATTATGAATGTGTGTAAATATCATACACGAGGCAGTAGAGCAGCCAGAGCCAGGTTATATTTCAGCAGGAATCAGTGAAAGGAAAGGAGGCAATGGAAAGTAAAATAGTGGAAATTGCACTCAAACGTAACTGTAAGTGTAGTCAAAGACTAGAACAGGTTTCTCAGAGAGGTTTGTGTAGTTTCCACTCTTGGAGATATTAAAACTCAATTAGACACGGTCCTGCTTTGAGCAGGGAGGTTGGTCCCTTCTTACCTCAACAATCGTATGAGCTTGTAACAGCAGAATACAATAAATCAGGTTCTCTGGGGAAAATTATAGCGGGTAATTAAAGTACTTCCTTGAATTTATATTTACCAAAGAAAGTGCAACGGAATTACAGATACTTTAACAGTATGTTGATAGGTGAAGAAACCAGAAAAGCAAAGTTTGCTATGTCCCTTTCCAAAAATCATCAGTCTCACCCATTCTAAAACAACTTTGAAAGCAAGACTTAATTTGCATTTACAAGTGTAAACAAATACCACACATCATCTAAAACTAACATCAAAGCAGTGACAAGTGGTGTCCCTCAGGGGTCCGTGCTGGGACCAGTACTGTTTAACATTTTTATCAATGACATAGA
>JAOTQQ010000001.1:59380429-59408299 GCA_026546715.1 Gallinago undulata
ACTTTGAAAGCAAGACTTAATTTGCATTTACAAGTGTAAACAAATACCACACATCATCTAAAACTAACATCAAAGCAATTTAACATTTGCAATGAATTGGCCTTAAGTAAATGAAGGATATGACAGAGCACTGAAATTATCTACTATTCTTTTGTCCCCTTGTGCCTCTGCCACCATTTCTTACCTGTTTTAAAACATTTAAGTGTTGATCATTTTGGAGTTAATGTTGAATTATTATTAAAAAGAAGTTTCTGATTAGTTAAGGCAGCAACTGCCTCTCATCATGATACTTTTCTTGATAACTTTACCATAAAAATGGCATCCTGCCTACATGAAAGAACAAATAAGCAAAGGCATGGCAGTACCATGGTGCCTTCTAAATTGAGATGTCCAAATCTTTTTGGTTTTATTGCTAAACTTCACATAAATAAAATGTAGGGTGGTGGCTAACAATTAAGCGTAAATTGTAGGTGTTTAATGTTGCAGAGGAATTAGAGAAGGTTAGAATGTGCCCAGATTTATGTTTGAAGAAGACTTGTTTGTCTTAGAACTCTGTAAATCCCCTGAGGGAAGAGAAGCAAATGCAGATATTTTCTCTTGACATGAAGATTTAAAGGGACAAATTTTATTTCTGGTATCCCTAGCAAAATAAAAGGAAACTATAAAGAAGAAAATTAAAATTATCAAAATAATGGAGAATCATTAAAATTATAAGAAGAACATTCCAATGCTTCCAAGAAGGCTTTTCATATGTGATCAACACACACGTTTCCATGGTGGATGAGCCTTCCCCAATAATTTTTAACATCTTACTTGACCTACATTTGAAACCAACATTGAAACACTCATATTCCTGTGTTTGCAAATTAATAAAATTCTCCTAGAAGTTTCAAGTCAGATGTCCTTGAAAGCACTTTGATGATGAAGGAAGCAGTAACCAGCTGCTGCTTCACAGATGCTGAAAAAGCGTGGAACAAATGATACTGATTGTAATGATATGTTGCAAAAGCAATAGCAGTGGAGCACTTCTGTTGAAGACAGCCTTCCTGTTAAACAGAAGAACCAAGCACAGACTCTTCCTCTTGTTCTGTATAATGTGACTGCTACAGATTGCAAATCTCTTAAAATGCCAGCAGGGCTTCTGACTGAAATTGAAAAGAAATTAGAAGAAATCCAGCTAAGGGCCAAACAATATGAGCTAAGACTTCTGTGTTAGTGGAAATTATATAAAGCTTTCAGTTAGCTAGTAGGAAATAGGAATTGCAATCAGACAACATCCAAGTACAGATTTCTTAAATTTAAGTTAATTTACTGAAGTTATTTTATTTTCCTTAACTTCTGATGCTTACAGACTAACTTCCACCGACAGCTACATATCTTACTTTTAAATAAAGCTAACTTCCTCAGTTCTAAAAGAACTATCAATTTTTCTTAAAACACACAACTATATCCAATTGAAAATTGAAGATTTCCTTCTGCGCAGATGTCAACCCCACACCACTCACACCCCCCCAAAAAAAAAGGAAAAAACCAAAAGTCTCCAAAAAGGTAAAAGCAAAATAAATACCAGTCAAGAATTAGTCAAGATTTCATTTTTCCACTAAAGAAAAATGTATTTTGACACCACGTTTGCTGGCCTAGATTAGAAACATAAATTGACATGGTGCAGAATGAACCCATACTAATCTTGGAGGAAAAATAGGATGTTGAGCCATCCTAGGAAAAATAAGTAATTGAATCTCATTGTAAAATTTACGCATATGGACATACTGACATTGATAGTGTCACTATTTTTTATTTTTTAAATTACTTATACTGAACTAAACTCCTTTGTGGTGTCTCTCAAAATTTCTCACATTCATACAATGAAAATAAATGCGCAGTTATTACCACTGCTGCTTTATGTCATGGTTCTCTGAAGACATCTACAACTTATAAAATGGCAATGATGAAATGTTTCCAAACACAGATCTTGTATTCTGTACAAAGAAAAATGAAGTTTCAGAAGTGAATCACTGGTTAGGTAAATAGTTTTATAGAAGCTCTCACTCCTCAGTGAGAGAGTATGATATAATTTGGATCACCTCTATCTGAATAGTCAAAGACTATTGGTTAAACTAGAAAGAAACACATTTAATGACAAAAGGGAGGGTAAAAAGTGGAAATAAATGAACATCTATCTAAACACATTACCAAAATACTTGTAAAGAATTTATCTGCCTATCACCTAGGTTCTTAGAACTCTAATACAAACTACAATTAGAATATTTTATTTCTGAACACATATTTAACCCAGTTGATATTACTGAAAATGGATGACACGAGCAGTATCGCCACTGAGGCTAATCTTTTTTAGGAGAATCAAGCTGAAGAAAATGGAAGAGTTAGTAGTGGACTGCATCCAGGTGGGTCTTGAAAATCTCCAGAGAAGGGGTCTCCATGACCTCTCTTGGCAGCTTGTTTTGGTGGGTCTGCAGATATCCTTCCACCATCACCAAAGCCAAAGTTGCTGCCAATCTTTATACAAATCTTAACAGATGCAAGCAGAAGCTGAACCTTGATTTAAGGTCTTACAACTTTTCACTTCTTAGTTGTAAGGATCGTACTTGGCCATTATATTGCACTAGATACTCTTTGATAGGCTTCACTCAACCGTATGTTCCTGTTTTCCTGACAGTCTTTTTTCCATCTGCTGGTGGTATAAGAGATGCAATAAAACTTCAGTGACCTTAAATAATTTTGCTTCACTCAGGAAAATTCCACCTTGGTATCTCCAACAGCTATAGGATTTCAAAGCACAAGCTCCCCCTTGCTAACTTCACAGGTGGTCTACTTCCTAAATTCTAAAAGTAAACCAGCTGATTCAAAAACAATGAAACCTGCTTTCTGTTATTTAATTAGCTTTTCCATAGGATTCTTTCTCAAATGTAGAATGACTGCAGAGCCCGCCCTCCACCTGGGGACTCAAGTCCCCTCATTGCCAGCCAAAACTAGATCACACAGCAGAAGCTAGGTGATTCCCAGCAGCAATAAAGAACTACCTGGGATCCTGACAAAGTGCTACACAGTAACTGAAGAAGGAAAACAGTCAAAGAGAGCTTTTCCCTTATGAGGAACTATTTTTAAATGCTTGAAAGTATATCCTCCAACAGCAAGTTTCTTACTACGTTTTCATAAAAGTCAAGGTTTCAATCAAACGATGTTTCCTTTTTTTATACATACATATAATTCATTCTTACACTATCTTACACAGTCTTGGTTGATTCTTTAACTTTAACTTTTAGTGATTAGGTAAATTGCTTAAGTAAAGGTTATTATAGGCAGACAAGAGAGGCAGACCTCTAATTTGTATTCTAAGATTAAAGAAAGAAGGACATAATGAGTCAGAATGACGAAATAATGCAAGAAACTAAATCTAGTAGTTGGATCCACATTCTAACGAGAGTTATTTAATTACTTTTGGCACAAAATATGACTAAATATATTATCTCTTAATGAATTGTCATAATTATGCATTCATCCAGACAAGAGACAGCAATGTCTCTGGCATGAAACAAATCAAAATCTAAGACTATCCTAGGATTAGACACTGACTATATTAAAGCAAAGACAAGCAAAAATAAAAGACACTGATGGGTACAGCCATGACTGACTTAGAGATTGCTAGTGATGGTGATTCTCTGACCTTCCCCTACAATCTTTTTCGGTGTTTTTACATCACACTGGAATCCACAGTATTCCAAGAAAGCAAATGTTATTCTCCTAGTTACAAACTAGTCAGATATGTTGAAAATGCTCTTCTGACCAGCTATTTGGTGTTAAATAGAAACAAAACAAGATTTTACAAAACACTTGGCGGAGGAGGGGAGAGAAAGCTCTCTTGCTTTTAACTATCAAATAAATTTAAAAAGCTAATTTTTATTTCTATCAAAATGCTACCATCATAAAAAGCAAACTTAAATGATAAAAAGCAAAAAAAAAAGAACATTCCATGAAGAAAATGAGTTTCATCACCTAGATCAAGAAGACTCACGGTCATAAGTCTTACATAGAACTTTCAAAAGAGAGCTGGTGGCGATTTTCTGTTTAAGCAGATGATCTTACCCCGAAAAATTCAGCTGTAGTTTAAGTACTCTCTTTCTCCTGCTTAGATTTCTAGCAGCTTTCTAGGTTTCTGACAGTCATCCACATTCACCAGTAAATAGGAGCAAGCAGCTACAAATAAGTTAATATCATTTCTTGTAAAAGCTATACATTTAAAAATCATAGTAACTTCAGTAGGAGTAAGTATTTATGCTTTCAAGTGCTATGCACATGAACATGTTGTAAGAGATGTTAGAATAGTATAAATTCTCAAACATGAACATAAACCAGCACATGAACCTGTCGTATGAGTATAAATTCTTTTACATGTTTTAAGTGTTTATGCTAAGATTAGTTTTGCCAGGGGTTAGGACTTTGCACAAGTATAGAAAGTTATCTCCTTTCTCCTTTAGGCAGCTAGATCAGCTGGTCCTAGGAGTTCTTCTCTCTCAGACTGAGGAATCCTGCAAGAAAAACTGTGAACATACCTATGGTGAGGAACAAGCTTGTGCCAAGATTTATGCTCTACTATAATTTGCCTTGACAGAAAAAGAAGTTGCTCTCTGGTGTGTTACTTATGGGTAAGAAAAAAAGCCCACTTTGCAAAAAGCACCTTAACATCTCGAATTGTATTTATTATTTGGGGGTCAGACTAGATGACCTTTGAAGGTCCCCTCAAGCCCAGATGATTCTATGATTCTATTAAAAATTATTTAATAGAATCTAACTATGAACTCTTCTAGAAAGACACAAAAAAGAATCAATAAAATAATAAGCATGAAATGTAGTTTGTGATAATTTTTATAAAACATAAATGAACAAATCCTATAAAAGTTTTCCTCATTAAAATATTTTTATACTGGATTTGTAGAGAAATAGATCTTGTGTGATCATGATACCTGTAGCAAGGCATCCATTTTTTCTAACGACTCTGAACTGTCTGCATGTTTCAAGAAATTTGGTAAGGTGTAGAGATGTCAAAGGCAGTCATTTTCTACAAGTTTTATATAATAATAATGGGTAGGAGACTGAGATCTTCTTAATGTTCCCACAGAAAGAATGGGTATAGCCTCAACTATAAACATAAATGAGAAAGTTTTCATAAAGCAATTTGTTGTTTTTTTTTCCTCCTGTGTGCTGTACAGTATTGGTGAGCCATCATGATACTACTGTGAAAATACAAAGCACTAACCAGTATCTTATTCTGTTTCAAACTATTCAGTTTAAATTTTACAAGTTCTGCCTTTTAAAGGCTACATGCTTTCCCATTGTTGTAGCACTTTTCTTCAAAAGAATTTAATATCAGGTTTTATGCTGGAGGTACTGCTACTATTCTGTACCTGAATGTTACCAATGTTTCTAAGTGTCCTCCAGCCATGTGCATTTTATGGCAAAAATTTAAGGAAATAAAGCTATCCTTCCATTAAAGGCTTATGAAAGTGTCTATGCTTATGGGGAGCCTGTGCTAAAAAGGCTAATACTCCTCTCTCTTTTTCATTCTCCATCTGGCTGCAAACACAAGAAGTCTCCAGTTAAAAAAGAACTAACCAGAATAGTGTCGTGAACACAGGGTAGAATAAGAGTTCGTGAAGTTTGGAGTAAAAGCAAATGAAAGGTTAAAATTGGTGTGGGGGGATTTTCTCTCAGTTTTCCACAAGAAATGAATAAGAAATATATTCGTATGTGATAGCTGTCAGTAAACAAAACTCTAGATGTAATTTTATCTAGATTAAAGATCCCAAACTATTTGCTGCTGAAATAGGTTCTCATCTATTTATACTAAAAATTCTCCATCTCGATAAAACTTCTACCGCTTGGAACTCTTGTGTCAATTTTAGTGTAGGATAATCAGAGCCTACGATTACTTAGCCAAGAGAATTTGTTTTATCCATACATATTTGGCCAAAATAATGTAATCCAGTCATCTAATAGAAACTATATTTCCATGGGATAGACGCTATATTAAGGATTTGCTCCCCATGAATGAAATCACAGTCTCTTCCGTTTCTTCAGTTCCAAATTAGTGCTTGCTTTTGTCCTTTCCAATATTGTTCCATAGAAAACTATATAAACAGTAAATTCTGAAGAAAGATCTGTGTATATCAGAAAGCACTGAAGGTTGTATTTCTTACGTTCCCAGTTAATATCTCCCAGAAACGGAGATATTCCCAGTCTCCTTAAAGTGTTACCTTGTCTCTTAAATGAACTCAGGGTTAATTTGATCATCTGCTAATATTGCCATCATCATCTCACCAGTTTGTTTCACATAGTTAGGAGCCCATTAGAGCAACAGACAAGAGAACAGTGAACTCTGGCACAGCACTTGTAGAGGCACCAAACACCAACTTTCTATGTCCTACTGACAACGGGAACGCATGACAACTTTGACAAGCAACCCAAAAGCTTGCCATCACTGCTCTGAAGTCATATTCAAGCCACATAGTTGAAATGCACAGGGTTGAGACCAATTCTGCTGCCTGTTCACTCACACAAATTGCTGCTGTCTGTGCTGGGCCTGTTCAAGGACACCGAGGAATCATTTAAAAACCCTGAGTCAATACCCTTTACCAATATTAGATTCATATTTTGAAAAACAAGATATAAAAAGGCAATTCAAATCTCTGATCATAATATACTATATCAGATGCAGTGCTCTGGAAAAACTATATTTTTTTTTTTCCTGCAGGCTGTAATTCTTTATGTGACTAAGCTTTTGGTGACTCACACCACTATATTGTACCAACAATGCTCTCAAAATGCAAATTGCTAATGACTTCTTTTAGCCCAATACAAATCTAGGAAATAAGTGCAATTTGATGCAGTATTTTCAAGAGTACCATAAACATCTTTCTATATAAGTTTAAAATAATAGCAATCAAACTTTTATTTCATGCCTAAAGCTACTGTCATACTGAATAGACACGATGCAATATTTGGAAAACAGTGGCGTTCTTGCATATGGTACACTACTTCACAGAGTTAACACACCTTTTTTCTATTAGAATGGTATCAACAGAACACAAAAAATGCTTTCCCTTTCATTAATAAATTTCCTATTCTTTTTATGATTCTGCTGTTTTATTGTAAGGCAATAAGCAACACTAAAAGTAGTGTTTCAGTTTTCAGGTTTAAACTTTCCGGTATATTAAGCCTATACATGCCATTAAATCAAAATAACAGGATAACAATGACATACACAAAGTTTAAGAAATCTTGAAGTTCATAATCTCAATGTGTATTTTGGTGCAAGGTTTCGAAGTTTCAACTTCACTGTTTAGAGCAAAGAAAGTTCATTTGTTGTTTTGCAGGCTATATTATGATAATAAAATATGTAATGTATGCAGTTAAATCAAAATTTTTCATCAGAGACTGTAGAAATTCATTCCATTGACGTAGCAAAGGCTAATAGGTGACTTTTTTCCAGTAGTTTTTTCCAGTAGAAAGATAAAAATTTTAATACTAGGGCTTTTTCCTGACCAGCTAGCCAACAAAGAGATTGAAACTAATGATCAGAAAATCAATAAATTTATATGAGAAGGAGCACACTGTCGGAGTGGGGCTTCTTTAATTTAAATCTTCAAACAAGGATACAAGTGATATTTAATATCCTTACTCAAGGTTATTTACAGATATGCCTGGCATATAAATCAGTAATTGAATTTATCACCTAGGATAGGTATGAACTACTATGGCTTTAAATGTTTACAAACAACTTAGAAATTGTCACTGAAAGAATAATCATTGTATCTGCTAAACTTTGCTCTTTCCAGTTTTCCAGATATAGACGTATGAATTCAACACACAACACAAATGATTCTTGAATGCCAATCAATGACTAATATATCTGTCTAGCTATCTGTCAGTTTATATCATTAAATGACAAAGTAAAATTAAGAATTTTTTTTTTAAAGAAGGAAGCTTAAAGTAAGTTTATAACCTTCCTTCAGCAAAACTTTCAAAAGAACCTCAGCAAACAGAAAACAAAGACCCATTTTCAGAAGATATTCATGCTCTTAGATCTCCCAGGGGAGCGAGAGAGCAACCATCAGCCACGTGAGGGACTGATGGACCCAGTTGACAGAGGTCTGGAGTGGTATGAAATTGAACCTGAAATAGTTTAAGCAGGATCACCTCGAGTATTTATGTGGAAGCAAAGAAGTGCCTACAAGGCAACACTATGGAAAAAACCATCAAACCCTTTCTGGGAAATCAGCCTGTACACTCACGTCAGCTGAAAGATCAGGAATTAAGAGAATTTATGTGCAGTTATATCACATCATATCAGAGAATAGTTTGGATTGGAAGAGACCTTAAAGATCAGCTAGTTCCACCCCCCCTGCCATGGGCAGGGACACCTTCCACTAGAGCAGGTTGCTCAAAGACCCATCCAGCTTGGCCTTGAACTCCTCCAGGGGGAAGCTAACAACACACCCTACAAAAATCTAGAGATCTAGATTCATCTAAGATGAATTCTAGAGAATCTAGATGCCTAAGTCTCATTTCCTAAAGGATTCAGGTGAAAAGTCATCAGGTAATACATCAGAAATGTTAACATTCCTTTTTAGGTTAAAGAAAATTGAATTTCTTGTGGAAGCCCAAGTTTGTAGGCGTTTCTTTGTTCATCTCACTATTATATACAATGATCTTGGGGGGAGAATAGGAAAGGATGTTCACAGGAACCTGTACTAGTTTCATTCAGTGAAAACTAAAGTATGTTCCCTCAAAAACATATATTATACAAATTGCTTGACCACTGGGACTTGGGTAGAAGGTGAATAGCATCATGGTAATTTTGTAAATTTTGTCCTCTGTTTGCAGATCAGACAAGGTAAGGTAATAAATTCAGCTTCTATTCAGACACAATGTTAATCCACAAGTACATTTCTCAGTGAATAATCTACAGGTGAATAAATTACTTAGGTCTGGTGAGGCACATATAAAATATGCAGTGCAAATCCTCTTACTTCCCATCAGTTTCTGAAGCCAGCCAGATATAAAATTAAGAACTGAATGGGATGTGTATATCAGAGAGAAGTACTTGTTCCCCAGCATTCAGGTTTTATCAAATCACTGTACGGTTGTATTACAGTTGAATTACACTAATGTAGTTTTTCCATTTGAGGGTAAAATTAAATGCCAGTGACAAGAATTAATATTCACTATCATCTATCTAAATTTCACCGATTACACATGAAATCACCAAACTGGAACTAGAAAAGAGCTCTTATAATGTTACTGGCGATCTTATTGTAATATACTACCTGCCCCAGTTATACAATTGATGAACAGACATAAAACGATGTTATAAAATATTTTAGGAACTTTGATGGCAATAGTGTAATCATTGTAACACAGGAACAGTGCTGAAAAATGCAAGAGTTGCCTAAGTTAATCACTAGCTATACTGTTGACATGCATAAGTTAGAAACGGGGTTACGGGCTTTGTTGATATTAATCCACTTTTCTTTTTATTTGCTAAACAGCATGAAGCAAATGTGATTATTTACTGTCTCATTTGCAGCAGTTCTTTGTCATCCCTTCCATAAAAAGTATTCCTGCTACCAGTAGTCTCTCACTTTCAGAAGCACTTAGCACAGATGTACTTCCACGGAATAAATTCTGAACGAAAAGTATTTTTATGGCTGCATGTATATGTATTTCACATGACAGGTCACACTATAACAAGTGTTCTAGCTAAAATGTGATAATTGAATATTTGTGAGTTCTTCAGACAGGCCTTATTTTGACTGTCTTAAGTGCTTAACTAACACATCTCACTTTTAGAAGTGACAAATGAACCTCATGAATAAATTACACAAAATCTAATTATGTTACTTACCTTTTATTAGCTAAGCACAGGTCCACTTCTGCTTTTAAACATTACCATTTATAGCTTAAACTCCTACAGTTGGATTACTGCTTATTATTTTATAAGGCCAAATTCTCCATCATGTTTCAAACGGAATATTTTCAAAGACTGCAAATAACGTTACGTGGTAAACAAATAAATGAACGAAGAGTAAAAGGTGTTCTATAATTTCCTAAGTTTTACTGTCAAAATTATCCTCTGTGTTTCTTCACTGGGCTATAGCTAAAACAATCTAACCCATATTTTGAGATTTTTGAAAGTGAATTTGAAGTCTGCTAGCTAAATTGCAAGTTATCAAAGCAGATGTAGAAACGATTTAGGGAATACAACAAGCTTTATTACACACCAAAAATACCCTGCCAGAAACGATCAGGAAACCTTAAAGCTACACTGGTTCTTCACACACTTAGACACACGTGCAGGAACATAATCACCCTGTGCAGGTATTTCTTCTGTTAACAGGATACATTTTTCAACGGGTGAATATAAAGTCAGACATGCTTAACCATGATTGTTAGGAAACTACTGTGCAGTTGCAGCTTCTTGCTCTTAGTATGGCCCTTTGGATAGTTCACGTGGCACTGCAAAGACTGAAAAGGGACAATCTCTCATTAGCTTTGTGACTATCAAGCACCATATAGAAAACCTGTATATAACATACTTCATGCTGATCCAATGACTACATTTCTGCATGTAGTTTTGGGGTTTTTTTTTTTAGGCATTACAGCTGATTCATTATTTACCGATTAATTTTTTTTCCTAGCTTGAAAACTTAAAGGAACAGAAAATTCATAATTTATCACAGGTATTTAAATGAACCTCTGATTAAACTGAGACTTATCTATCAAAGAAGGAACTGATATCTCACCTGTTCCCCAAAGCACAGAGACATCTTCCATTAAGTTCCAGTTATCCTGCATTTTCAACTCAACGTTGATTCAAAAAAAATTTATCCTTTTCATAGGTTCTGCAAATAGAATATCATTAAACAATATACAGTTCCATCGATAATGGAGCTAATAAGCTTGATTTTAATTTACAGGCTAACCATGCACCTTTGGAAAGAAGAACATACAATTTAAAAACATGCTATGTTTATAGGAAAAGATTACAGGAAAATGAAGGAGGATAATAATTTTTGTGAAGGTGAAGAGAAGAGGAATGATGGTCCTCTTTTCAGCTGCAAAAATTATTTTAGACATGTAGGAAAAAGGTACTATCAATAAGTAGAGAGAGCTTCTGTTTGTTCAGCACACAGTGATCACATTGAGGAAAGACTTTTAGCTACAAATGAACAGAAAAATTTAGCCATAATGAAAGGAACCATTCTTACTCAAAATATACAAAAATACAAAATATATATATACAATATATACAAAATATAGTTACACAGACAGTTTTACTTTAAGGAAAAGCTATTGCTGGTCAATACAGGAAGTATTTTGCATTTATATTCATTCTGCTCTACCTATGAGCTCTTTTGGACTAACAGTAACTAAATATTCTCATTGATTTTGACCAAGGAATGCAAGAAAGTTGCATTCAGAGCTTTTAATTCTTAAAACAACTGTTCTTTTGCAGATACTATATAGAGAATGTATTCAATGACGCTACTTATATACGTCATGGATTTGACATTTGTAAGATTCTAAGACCTCAGCCTCCCCCAAATGGGATTTCTGTGTGACAGAGATGCACTGTTTTCAAACTACTGTAAATCTAGGCACACATACACAGGTAACAAAATACTGCATTTTCATTTGCAGGCTTAGTTCAACATATCAACTTTCCAAAATAAACAATGGAATCCATCATCAACATAAATTTCTTGTCTTTATATTTAAAACGATAAGTAACAATTACTTTTGATATAAAAACAACCTGCTTTCTATTTCACCACTTTCTCACTCTTCTAGTTCAATAACTGATGGCCAAATTCTGCTGTTTCCTAACACTGCTATATTTCAAAGTCTAATTATAAGTTTAACTTCAGTGATCTCTTTTCGTTGATAAAATGATTACTGATTTGACAAGCTTCATCAGTAAATGATTACAAGAAGCAATAAGTTAGCATTTCAAATGGGAAGGAAATGTTATATAAAATCTTCTCTTGATAATTAAATCCAATTTCTCATGAAGCACTACAGCTCTCAAAATCTGTAAAGTTAATGACAATACCTAGCAAAATTTAGAGACTGCCTATTTCTAATTAAAAAAATATTTAAAGGACTGCAATTAAGTACATCATCGGAAGCATAATTTTGCACAATCATCATGTGGCAAATACTGCAGAGATGATCTTATTCAGTATAATTAATGTCATATGTAACTGTTTAGCTTTTGTACCCATTTTAGTAGGCTGAGGATAATTTCCTTATCATTCTAGAGATGTTTGCCTGTTTATGAAAGAAAATTCACCAACAGGAAAAAATCCAGATGATTGCAATTGATACATTTTTCTAACAACAAAACACTGTTGGTTTTTAAGATTATCTATGATTTCATCTAAAAAATATTCAAGAGATTACGTAATCAGAAATGGTGGTGCAAGGAGAGTGCCAAATAAGGAATAGTATGTAAGTGCTCTTAAGCACAAGTTTACTATAAAGGCAGCATAATAACAGTAAGAAATATATATTTATTTTTATATCTTCCAACTTACAAATGCGTGAAGAAGGCAAATGAACCAGCTTAGCATCTACCCTGGACATCTTCATATCTTACAGCTCAGTTCTTCACAAATTACTTCACGATTTTGATAATTTTTATATTCAGTTTAGAGCCAATATTATATATTATGCATAAATCAGAAATTAAGTCAGATTCAGAAATTGTCAGATTCAGAAATCAAGTGGGTCATATTCTTTGAACAAAACTGTCAAGAAGTGTGGAACTACACCGTATGAATTGACATCTCTGTGTTTTCTCTGACTTCTGTTTCTGTTCATGCTCAGCAACCCTGTGGAATGTAATAGATATGCACTTGTTGCACATTCATTAAATATGAAGAAAAATATGGCTACACTACTTTCCACAAATGAATCTATGGCTATATATATAGCTCTCCATCCACCAATAAATATAACACTTCCTTATTAAAAAGTCTTGTATTACATTTTCTGGAATGTTCTATGGCTGTATTAACCATAACAACACAAAATACGCAAATGCAATTACATCTTAAAGTTAAAAGTCATGAAAAACGTGTATGAAGTAGAAGTCACAAACACAAATGCCAAGAAAAGTTGTTAATGATTAAAACTGTTGTTGCAAAAAGCAGTGATATTGCAAGACAGATATTTTTGACTTGCAAGACAGAAAGAACAAGATCATCACTTCAGGTTAAAAATACTTATGCTAAATGTTAAACTCTGACATTTGTTCATTAAGTAAATTAACAAGAATGATTTTCATTGCAGAAGATCAGAAAGAAAACCAGTTCATAGAATCATGGAATGGTTTGGGTTGGAAGAGACCTTAAAGATCATCGAGTTCCAATCCCCCTCTACCATGGGCAGGGACACCTCCCTCTAGACCAGGTTGCTCCAAGCCCCATCCAGCCTGGCCTTGAACCCCTCCAGGGATGGGGCAGCCACGACTTCCCTGGGCAACCTGTTCCAGTGCCTCACCACCCTCACCGTAAAGAATTTCTTTCCAGTATCTAATCCAAATCTCCCCTCTTCCAATTTAAAACCATTGCCCCTTGTCCTGTCACCACACTTTCTGACAGTCCCTCTCTGGCTCTCCTGTAGCTCCCTTCAGATATTGGAAGGCTGTTATAAGGTCTCCCTGGAGCCTTCTCTTCTCCAGGCTGAACAACCCTAGCTCTCTCAGCCTGTCCTCATAGGGGAGGTGCTCCAGCCCTCTGATCATCTTCATGGCCCTCCACTGGACCCGTTCCAACAGATCCATATCCTTCCTGTGTTGAGGACTCCAAAGTTGGACACAGTAGTCCATGTGGGGTCTCACGAGTGTAGAGTAGAGGGGCAGAATCACCTCCTGTGCCCTGCTGGCCACGCTTCTCTTGATGCAGCTCAGGACACGGCTGGCTTTCTGGGCTGCCAGTGCACATTGCTGCCTCATGTTAAGCTTCTCATCCACCAACACCCCCAAGTCCTTCTCCTCAGGGCTGCTTTCTAGCCATTCTCCACCCAACCTGTATTTGTGCCTGAGATTGCCACGTCCCAGGTGCAGGACCCTGCACTTGGCTTGGTTAAACTTCATGCGATTTGCATGAGCCCACCTCTCAAGCCTGTCCAGGTCCCTCTAGATGGCATCCCTTCCCTCCAGCGTGTCGACCACACCACCGAGTTTGGTGTCATCGGCAAACATGCTGAGGGTGCACTCTGTCCCACTGTCCATGTCACCGACAAAGATGTTGAACAGCACTGGTCCCACAACAGACCACTGAGGAACACCACTCATCACTGGCCACCCATTGGACCTGGAGCCACTGACCACAACCCTTTAAGTGCGGCCAGCCAGCCAGCTCCTTATTCACCAAGTGGTCCATCCATCGAATCCATGACTTTCCAAATGCTTTGCACAAGTCCAGGTAGATGACATCTGCTGCTCTGCCCTTGTCCACCAAGTGCGTGGCAGTATTATAAAGGCCACTAAATTTGTCAGGCACGATTTGTCCTTGGTGAAGCCATGTTGGCTGTCTACAATCACCTTCTTAGTTTCCATGTGCCTTAGCAGAGCTTCCAGGAGGATCTGTTCCATAATCTTGCCAGGCACAAAGGTGAGAAAGAAGCAATTTTGTTGAATATTCCAGATTCTTTGGTAAGTGAACTAATAAATCAGGTGACAATGCAGGTTAAATACATGTGCTGAAGCAAGAGATATAAATTAAAAGAAAGTTAAGCTAATGGTATATTAATGTTTAGGAAAATGTAAATTTAGCAAACATGAGATTCCACTGAGATGTAAAAGTGAATTCAGAATTATAAATCACAGAAGGTTTGAGGCTAGAATAGGCCTTGTGATCTTCTAGTCCAGCCCACCACTCAAAGCAGGGACATCCCTTTTATGTACGTCCATTTTGTTTTAATGCCCCTAACCTGATCCTCCTCTATTGAAGGAAAGTCATTACTCCAAATGCTCCCTTAGGATTCAGTGGTGTGGGATTCTTGAAGGCAAATCCTATCAGTAGAGACTGAGATAAACCCAGCATTGAGCACCCTAGCCTTTTTCCATCCTTTGGCATAAAAACATTCAGCAAACTCACATTTTCCAAATTCTTCTTTTCCATGCCAGAAAAAGTTGTAGAACTCATTTTTTTCCCTTCGTACCCTTCACCAGATTTAACTCCATCTGGTCTTTGGTTTTTCTAAGCCACTCTCCACACACTCAGAGAGCATCTCTCTATAGTCTTCTAGGTTCCTACTCCCACATCCTTTACGATTACATTTCAATTTTGTCAGGAGCTTCTTGTTGATCAACGCTGGCCTCTTGCCACCTTCCCCTGACTTTCAGGTGAACACATCCTGAGTTTAGAGAAGGTGACCCAGCAATCCTGGGTCATTCTTCTCTTCAGGACTTCATCCCATGGGTTTGTCTCAAGCTGAACCCTAAACAGAGCAACGTTTTGTCTTCTGAAATTCAAAGTTGTGATCTTATTTGACCTGTTCTGTTCTCTCAGGATCCTGAACTCCACTATTTCATGGTCACTGCAGCCATGGCCACACCTCTTGTCACATCCAGTTCCTAATTATCATTACGAGGTTCATCAGAGCGCTTCCTTTCACCAGTTCTTCAGTCATCCCGAGTCAAAAAGTCATCATCAGTACACTCCAGATGTCTCCTGGGATGCTTGTGACCTGCTGTGCTACCCTTCCAGCAGGCAGGAATTCATAAATTTCATGATAAAATCCAATCTTAAAACACAATTTTTCTCCTTGCCAGGAATTAATTTTACATGAACATATTAAGCATTGATTGTAATTATAGATGGCATCTCTGAATCAGCAGGTAGTGGTAACCAATTCTTGATAATAACTGCATATGTTAGAAACCGTTAAGGTAGTTCAACTGAATCCAATCTTAGCAGTTCAGCAAAACAGGTAATGGCTAAAATTTCACTAAACAGCAATTTTTAAGCATGAAATCTGTGAAATGATCAGCAGCTCAAGCTTCCAAAAATTTTTAACTAGGTTTGGGTAAGCAATGGGTAAATGGAGTTTCTGCCTTCCATTTTGGTCCAGAAAAATATTTGCAAACACATAGATGAGATTTCAAGATTGTACCATCCCTACATAATACTAATTAAAATGGTGCTGGGTTTTGTTTCTTTTGTTTGTTTGTTGCAACAGGCCCTTCATTTTGAAGGGCAAACTGGTTTGAAGAGTAATAGAGTAAACAGGACTTCAGTAGATGGAGAGGAAGGAGGATCTGAACTGAGAGATAGATTTAAGTCAAACAACATTGGTAAATCACTATATATCCACAAAGAATCTCTATCCACGCAAAGGAGCAATGAGTCACCCAGCTGAAGCTGTAATTTATATTGTTTTTACTCTTTATGTACGTGTACTACTTCCATCTAAAAAAAAAATGAAGATCTTTTACATAAATCATGTATGCTCTGTTGCCTTATACCCACATGTATAGCATAAAGAGCAGGGAATCCTTGCTTCCTTAAAAGTCACTTAGAACTCAATGTCCATAGCACACCAGGTCAGCAAAAATAAAAACAGATTATATTGTAGGTTGCAAGCTGATAAGATCTCAGAGAATCAGACATACTATTAGCAAGTAATTAGCCTTTGGATGTGAATCAATGTGGATACAACTATGAACGGCAGACGGCATCCCCCCAAGTGATGAGACAGAGTAATATCAGCTGCAAATAGTACTTCCATCCAAAATTTGGAATGTAAATGAATGACCAAGTTGAAGTCATAATGCTTAGCAAGAGTCATTGCAGCAGTATATTTCCCAAAGACAATAGCTATTGTTGCTTGCCTTTAGGCAAAGTGACCCTTAACATTCCAAGTATGAGGTATGCCAACCAAGTACTACACACAGGGACATACTAAGCTAACCATTTTAATTTTTTGCTGGGAAATTGACTCTTACAAAATATAATATATTGGCCAAGGCAAACTTTTCACAATTCTATATCAATGCAAATTATTGATATTTCACTGACAACAATGCTATCTTCCATGAGAGACATCCATGATTAAAGCAGCATTTGTTCATAACTAGAGCAGATTGATTTTTCTTCTAATTAACAAAAGTTTTGTGTAATTCTTTATCTTGTGGCATTGATCTTTGTAGACCTTGATGCTCATCTGTCCAGTGGATTGATGCCACAAGTGAACAATCCCGGCGCCAGTGTTTACAGACTTATTCAAAGCTTGCTGAAAGTACTGGATAACAGCAATCCACCCCTCTGGATAGACAAGACTAAAAAAAGCAGACATCTGCCAGAGCAATTTGGCTGACTCCAACAGGTCCTCATTTATGGGAAGCACAAGGCTTGCTGGCATAGAGGCGCAGAGTATGGTCAGAAACTTACGTGATTTCTCCTGGACATCTCCCACTGGCATCTCCAGTGTGACTGCTGCCACTGTCCAGTAACTCCTGAAAACTTTTGTAAGTCACTGGCTGTACTTTTGAGTATTGACGGAAGCACGGTCTCATCCACACACAAAGGTAATACAGTGTTGAAGCTAAATGATTAACAGCCTGCAACTCCTCTTCTTCGGAGTCTCTGAGACAGATGTTTCAGTCATATACAAAGTTCGGATGCTTCGAATGAAAAAGATCAGACTGTAATTGTTATAACAGAAGCAGGTACAATTTGGCTAGACTGCTAGCATAGAAAACAGTCAAGACAAAGTGCTGCAAGGGTACAATAGTCACTAAATCATAATGTGATTTATGATCATAAATCATAATAGATCTTGGATAACAATCACGAGCACTGCAATAATGACCTACTGCTGTAATTAAGAGTTCACAAATATTCTAAGGCTGCGTACACCACAGTGCTAATAACTATTTGAATGGCAGGAGCAAACAGAATAGTCAGCATCAAGGACAGGTATGACAAACAAAAGAGAGAATACCAGGTGGGTCCTTCGCAGATTTTGAATTTCATTTCACAATAACAGAATAAAAAGATAGCTGATTCCTCATGCTAGGACCCAGGAGGAGAAACTGAGACCCACGCCTTAGGTATGTGACTTAGCTTACCACACAAAAAGTATATCACAGCATTTCTGTGTTCTCTTTAGGCATGACAGCTTCTTGTAAACACCTCTGACCTTTCATTTCAATAATTACTTGCAAAATAACATCTCATGAATGTACCTCACATTCAAAGTAGTATAAAAATACTTTGTGGACTCGTAATGTTATTGCTTCACAAGAAACGAGATTCTTAAGACCTGAGGCTTATACTCTGTCATAAGACCAAAATATTAGTAGAAACAACTCAGAAAAAAATGCAATTCTTTTTAAAAGGGGACGAAATGTAAAAAGAACTAAATAAAAATTAACACTATTAGTGAATAAAATCAGGTAACATACAATCAAGTGTTTGGATTTTTATGAAGTGCTGATTTATTCTACATTTATGAAAAGAAATTGTGGTAGAGTCAGATTCGTTCATCTTATAGCCCCATGTTAGCAGTATGTCAACTCATCATGCAAACAGATTCTGAGGATTCAGGTCACTAAAAGAACTTCCACTGCCATGCATGGAACACAGGTGTACCTTCAGGAAAATTTATGGATAAAACCTGTGCCAGCATTGGCAATAACATTCCTTTACCTTACCCAAACTTCTTTCATATTGGTGCAAACACGAGAATGCAAAACTCTCAAATGCAAACCATGGTCAGTCTTACCATCACTGTGTATTAGCAATAGTATTTACTGCCCTTCACAGGACTTGATTTATTAATGGTTCCAGTAGCATTGGTCCAGCATTTGCAAGCAGCAACACTTCTAAAAAAAATTTTCCTGCCTCAGTGTTAGTTATGCAAAACAAATTACTCACCTCAGCACTATCCAAACCATATGAGAAGCAACGAAGAGGAGAAATCACAGGAATTCCAGGAGACTTGCACTGGATAGCCAGGTTCATGACTTATTCCAGATATCATGTTGTTAAATTAAGTTCAAAATTGCAGTTGTACCTCCTTGTACTTCCTGTGGTGGGTATTTTTTTTTTTTAATTGGCTGAAATCCACTCAACTGCCTGCAAAGAAAAGGGGCCTGATCTTCCTTAGCTTCTTTATTATTCTTATAAGGAAGTTCCTGCTGTTGCTTGGTTTGAGAAAAATTGACTGTGGCTCATCCACAATAATTTTGTGCACTAGGGCCTTCTCTTGGAAATGCAGCTTCATACACCAAAACAGACTAATTCAAACTTTTTACAGAATAAAAATGCAAGTGCGAAGATAGACATATAAATTTGTGGCAAGGTTTTCATGGTGGGGAGGGCTTACAGGGGTGGCTTCTGCAAGAAGCTACTCGAAGCTTCCCCGATTTCTGACAGAGCCGATGGCAGCCGACTCCAAGTTGGACCCACCACCGGCCAAGGCTGAGCCCACCAGTGGTGGTGGTAGTGTCTCTGGGATAACATAGTGAAGGAAGAGGAAAAAAAACCTGCACAGAAGGAGTGTGAATATTTGAGAGGAACAACTCTGCAGACACCATGCACAGTGAAGGAGAGGGAGGGGGTGCTCCAGGCCCCAGAGAACAGATTCCCTTGCAGCCCGTGGTGAAGATCATGGTGAGGCAGGCTATACTCACAGTGGAGTAGATATCTACCAGCAGCCCATGAAGAACACCATGCCAGAGCAAGTGGAATAGCCCGAAGGAAGCTGTGACCCTTTGGGAAGCCCACTCTGGAGCAGGCTGAATAAAAAGGACTGAAAAACAGCTCTTTGTATAAAATTTACAGAAGCCAAACAAAATAAACCAACTGAAAAACCACCACCAATTCCACCTTTTTTAAAATCAGAAGTGGAATACTACTGGGCAAATTAACACTGACAAGGTGTTTGTATGCTATTTTAAGAGTCAGAAAAAATGATTTGTTAAGGTTATTTAAATACTCTCTCTTGCATTGCAGTTTTTCAATTCTGATAATAGTTAAATCTGGCTTTATACAAGATACACCTGTTTTATTTATTGTTCAGTCAATACTAGGCACTAGGCTCAAACATTTGTACATGGAAATTACAGTAGTTACAAGACCAAATAAAACCATTAAAATTGACATGAGACAAATTCCAGGCACATTTTCACCTAGATTTTATTTACCCACATATACCACATCAGCATTACTTCATCATAACAAGATGCAATGTAAAAGCAAGAAGAGTTTCTCAAAATAATTGTTATTGCTCTGTATGCAGCACTAGGTTATTATTTACTACAAAAATAAAAAAGCCAAATTGATAAAAAAAAATTATGAAGTGCAGAAGCTGGTATATTAAAAGATCTTACATTTTTATTAAAATTGAAAGTTTTAAGGTGGAAAGAAAAAAATGCAGAGTGTTAGGATTCCCAAAGACATTATGAAGATATGTACACAGTGCACTGCAAATCTGCAAGTGTACAAATGTTACCTACTGCTCTGAACAGGTAGACAAGTCACTGAATTTATAGGCATATGCTATTGATTTCTTAGTTTAATTAGGAGGTTCTACTAATCATCACTAGAATCACCTCAGATCTTCAACAATCCTTAAAAATTAACAGCAAGTTCAAGTGCTAGAGGGGGGAGTACTGTAAGTTTGCCCTGTTCTTATGTTCTTCCATAAACATCAGCTTATAGTCACAGTAGACAACTAAATAGACATGGTAGATCAACTTTTCAATTGTTCCAGGTCAGTTCTTATTTTAACTGCTTTGTATGAAATGAAAGAGAAATATTTGAAAGCAAGTCACGTGTGATACATGCTGCATACCTGTGGGTGCAAAAGCTTCAGATAAGCAGAAGCTCCTGCCACATGCACAATTACTGGGGGGAAACCTTGTTCCCCAACTCTTAATTCATATCACAACATATAAAGAGAAAGGTTTGCAGCCAATGGCAGCTCCAAAGCTCTCCTCCTGTTCTGCTTTGGCTGAGCTAAATGAAGAGTACCATTACAGGGGCTTTTGCTTTATTAATCGAACAAAAGCGTACAGATACTGAATGTGTGGAAAGAACACAAATTATCAAAGGGAGGCTGGATGGAAGTATAAAACCATATACAATTGACTTTCAAATTTGACTCCTCTGTAGCCAGGCAATTCAAGTCAAAGAAAAGAAACTACTTCAATTGCCCAGGGGCAAGGACAGGTTGTACATCAAGGAAATAAAAAGAACGAAAAGCAATGATACTATTTCTCCAAGATGTTCTGCCTGGAAAGGAGTAAATACACTTTCCTCATTTGGGAATAAGTGGTTATACCCAAAATGTCTCTCAGTCAAAATAGTCCAGCAGGACATATTTTCCCATGAAACTTCTTACCAGGAAGTTATTCTGGCAAGGCAGTCTGCTTTCCCAGGAAGTTTAGCAGTGAACAGTGATTAAAAATACCACAGTTCCAACAGTGCTGGTCAGTTCTTCTACATAACAACCTCTCTCTCTGGATTAGTGTTGTATCATTTCTTCTTTTTGGCAGGAATCACTATTATTCTTTCTGTACTTCCCTGAGACTGTGCAACACCTCTCAGCAACACTCAGATTTCCTTCTTCAACTTCTTGGAACAGGTGTAAAGACAAAATGCATACTTGCTATCTGTGACTACCATCAATGTGTTGGAGACTTGTCTAGACTATTAAATATAATTCTTTCTTTCTCACCACATCAGTGGTAGGTACTACTGAAGACCTTCAGAAAATAAGTAAAAAAAAAAATAATGAAAAAAGGGAGAACCACTAAGAAATCACATTTTCTTCCTAGAGTACAGAGAAAGAGCAGGAAAAGCAAAATGGAGACTGAGGGAGGAAAACTAGGGGGAACTGGTATTTTTTCTGCTTAGTTTCTGGATCAACTTCCTAGTGGATTGCCTTGAATAGCAGGATGTTTGTTTCGTTGTTTGTTTTAACCTAAAGGTTAAAACAAACATAAATTTAAGAGACAGGTACCAGCTAACAGGCGTACAGCCACTGAATATGTGGTTTGTATTATTGACATTAAGAGATTAGCTAAATTTGAACTGGCCCCATTTGCTTTCCAGATAAGGAAAAAAAAAATGTTATTCAGAAACTCTTACATTTCCTTCCACGGTGCAAATAGGTAGAATTCAAAGACCTATTAAATGAAAAACTGAAGTTTGTTTTTCCTTCTACATTCTTAGCAAGCATACCTGACTATATTATATTTGTAGCTGAGGACAGTCCACTTTCAGAAAAAAATGCAGACAAATATAATTAGTTAGTTATTAATAAAGATTTCTAGACATAAGTGCTAAATAATGTAACCTGATATGATCGACAAAGTACAAAATTATTTCAGCTCTAACACAGTAGTAGTGTAAGCTATTGTCAAATTTCCAGCTTTTCAACTCTTCAGTGAATCAGTTTTAATCAAGAACTATGATAGATCACACCTTTACAACAGCCCTGCTTACTTATGTAGATTAGTTCCTTTTCTGAAATTGCCTCAACTAGAAGTAAGGCTTTATAAACAACACAAATGGACATCACTTTTTCTGTGAACTTTGCTACACTGATCCATCAGAAGGCGCTAATCTGTGCTGGTCTAAAAACATACAAAGAAACTATCTTTGCTAAAGAAATGTTTAAGCAGTTCTAAACAACAGAAGGATTATAGAAAAGGTTACTCCTTAATACGAGTAATTTTAAAAGAGTGAACTCATCAGCCATTGAAGTAGTTTCCATTCAATCTGTGGAATATATAAAGTGGGCACAGATGGAGAACATATTAATTTACAACTGGAAAAGCTTCTTAAGATTTGAAAACTGCTTAACTTCTATGCAAACGTTAAGTAACTAAAAAATGTGTATCTCTTCATACATGTTAATTCTCTCTCTCTCTCTTTTTTCTCAAGGTTTTCTACTCTCAGTTTCAAAATCTCTGCAAAAGGTAGAAGATGAAGATATGTTGCTAACAACAATAGATCTAGGAAAAACCGTTCGAAATGGAGACAGAACTGTGAACAGTGGAGCTATACCTTTCCTGAAGCATTATAAGACTGAAGACAACAGTGTTTTGGATGAAGAGGATGACAGAAACATGAAGTTTTTGGTGAGTTTTCAGTTTTACATTTTGGCTTAATTGTAAAATGGAAGTCCTGTTCATAGCCCTTTTAGAAAACAAGTACAATAATTGAAATCAATAACTTGGTGAATATACAAAAATATCAGTTTAGCATACTACAGTCAAGAATAAATTTTCAACTGTAAGTATCTATTCAAGATTTTACATGTGTAATTTGGACATCTGAATAAAAGAAACCTGATTTTTAAAGAACTATATGTAGCCAAAACTTGTAGGCAAAAGTGCCTGTATTTATATTTAATTCAGCAAGCCCCTATACACAGCCACAGGTTTTTAACTTCACCCAACATAAGACTCATTACCTGATCATGTTCTTTGCCATAAAACCATTTCAGCCAAAGACAGAATGCAGGTCATTAGTTTTAAAATACCATCTTGAAAGATAAAATACTTGCACTGCTAAGTATAAAGCATAAAAATTCAAGTATAAAAAGGGAACATCACTGACTTTATATAAAAAGTGCAACTCCTGTTTTCCCTTAAAACAGGACACAGGTTCCAGACATGATTTCTTAAATCACGTTATGCCAATCAACTTCGGAAGAAAGCAACTACCTTATCTTGCACTGAAGGGAGCCATGGCTTTTCCAGCTGACACTGAAATTCAAAATATTGAAACTATACAGGAAAGAGAGACTGCAGATGAAGAAAATTCAGCTAAATTCCCTATAGGAAGAAGAGATTTTGACAGTAAGTATATTTTCATTTTTATACAAAAATTATTTCATTCTGGGAAAGTATAATACAATGTCTATATAGCAATTTGATAGAATTGCTCCATGTCTATTGTGATTTCATGCACAGAGGAGGAACCATTTGTTAAATTTGTCAAATTAATATTTCCAGATGCCATAAAGAATTCTAGTTCTTTGACTATATAAACTTTCAGATATTTTTTTTCCTGTAGTGCTCAGGTGTATGCTGGGAAGAGTCTATCGACCTTGTTGGCAAGTCTGAAAACTACTGATCTACACAACCTCCTTTGAACATTAAACATCTTACTATGAATTTAATGTAATTTGAAGTTATTGTGGTTTAGTGTGGCTATACATATGCATCAAAAAGTACTTTCCCATTGCATTGTAGAGGGAAAAGTAATTCATTACCAAAAACATAGCTGTAATTACTAACAATGTATTGCTATCAAAAAATAAAAGACTGCTGCATAATCCAGACTTGCTTTTGTCTTGTATTATATACAAGCTACTTCCACTTATTTGAGTATGAAAGGAAGCAATTCATGAATTTCACCCTCTTCTCACAAAATTTCACAGCTTCTGAACCAGTCAATGTACCTTTAATGTCAAAACAAACCCTTATAGTCGAAAAAAGTGAGTTAATTTTGCCTGACCATCAATCAACTTATTCTTGCTTGCAGTTTTCCGGCATTGTCTTTTTCCACCAATTTTGCTGTCCAATTCTTTCTGAGGGTTGTTTGAAGTCTGAGGTCTTTTAGCATTTCTTTGCAAAGATGGTTCACTTTCCTTATCACAGATTACTTTGTCATTATCCAAATCCATCTGTTCATTCTTGGAGTCCTTGTTTCTTGGCTGACAACTCAGCTTTCCCATTTCTGTATAACTTCTAGTCTGGTGAACATTTTCAGAAATAGTTCCGAGCACTGGTACATCAAGACATGAATTCATACCTTCTGTCATGTAAGAATATCAAAAACATATGTGAAGAAATAAAAAGTTACCTGGGATTATTCATCCTTTTTTTCTATCAGAGGACTGTCATGTGATTTTTTTTTTTTTAATCAAAATTAGTGCTTTATCAGTAAAAACAACCCCAAGAAAACTATGCTGATCATTGCAGTTACATTTGCTATGTGTTCATAAGTGTACTGGCAATTTAAAATGACATTGCTCAAAAACATGTAACACCAACTAATTTTGGGAAGTGGATTTATAGTTTTCAGATATTGGAAAAGATGCTTAAAGGACCTAGAAATTTTATATATATGATAGGATTTATGTCAGAGTAAAACAATTTTCTCTTTTTTAAATTGCAAACATGCAAATTTCATTTAGCTTGCTCTTGTAAAGTAAGAAGAAACATTACATAATGTATGCAAAAATCTTTTTTTTACCTCAAGATAGCATCAAAACGTATTTTTCAAACAAATTTATGTTTTCAAAGCATTAGCATTACAATTTAAATGCAAAGACATTTAACTGATCATAGCATACAGAGCAATGAGTTATGTCTATTTTTTTTTCTTGAAAATTTATACTTGAGTTTTAGTAAAGTATTGTTTGATAACATTTGAAATATTAGCCATCACATTTGCTTATGCAATCCTACTACAGCTCACCTGTGAGATATCCAGCTTTTGAATGTTGCTTTGGTGCAGGATTCATGCAGGTTGGAATTTCGTTAGGGCTGAGGAAATGCTGACCTTTTATTTCACTCAACTCATTTTTGTACGTACATGCAAACTGAGATTTGATTGAAGGTTGCCTTATCTGCAAATAGCAATCTGGTATTAGCTTTAATTATTTATAAAAGTAAAAGACAACATCTGCGAGACTTGTAAAATAGTAAGTTTTCTCATTCTTCTGTCTTGAAAGCTCTTAGATCACATAAAATGACAGAAAAATTAGTATGCTCACATAAAAGATATTTATGAAGTGTTAATTTACAAAGTGTAAAGCCTTTCAAGAATACTATCAAATTATTCTATAAAGTCCTAAAATTATTTTAAAATTTTTTTTCATCACTTTCTGAAAGTTACACATCAACTTTTAAAGCTTCAACCTAAGATTTTCTGTCAAAGTTAGGCCCCTCTTTTTAGGGCACACTCTACAATTTTGAGTAGCTGCCATAGCTACTACAGCCAATTATTATACTTCTACAGGTCATCTTTGAGATGATGACATCTTAAGTGCCAAGTATAGGATAAATCTCATCACTTAACTAATTTGTATATAGAGGAAAGCATAATAGCAACACTGAAAAGGAATGATAAATCACAAACTAAGCTTCAATATACTTATACTTAAAACTAGAATATAAAGAATTATTTCAGATCTTTCTTTGGCAAATGTCAGATATCCCATTTACTCACAAAATAAAGCCTTTTCCTTGTTGAATGCCAATATCCTACTCCACATTTGTAAAAACATACCCATATAGCATAAGTTCCCAGAAATCTATGATATTGAAGAACACTATTGCATCTGGCTCTACACGCTCATCTCAACTTCCTAATCTTGGAAGAAAGGAACCAAGTCTCTAGCACAGGGAAATAAAAATATTTGGCTCAGCCAAAAAAAATTTACTATATTCAATATATCCTTATTTAATGGAATCAGTGGTTACAGGTCACACTTCTTCAGTTTACACTTAAGTTACAGCTTCACAACAGCTTAGAATTTCAGTGTTAAATTGACCAAAAAGTACAAAGCTTATCTCAAGTGCTATAGACTCTGCCAGGCAAATTCTGCAATCACTTCCATTAGAAAATCTACTAGATTATACAAAATATGTTGAAAGGTATAGCACAGAGCAGATAATTACAATATATTAGGATTTTTAGCAGATAATCCTATTACAACAGCATAGGTGAATTCAAATAAATTTGAGCTGAACAGGTACTAAAGTACAAATATCAGGAAAAAGAGAAATCAAGAGCCATTGTTACAAAAGAGATGTTGCTGTATGTACAGATACCAGAAATGATTTGTCAAATAAAAGGTTTTACAGCCACTTTTCTGATTAAGAAGCTCACATTATGCAAGACTATTTTTCTTCTTAACATAAGATGTTTACATCTTACAGTTTAGGTTTGAATTTTACAGATATATTTTTCTTCCAACTCAAAGTCTCAGACTTAAAAAGAAAGTAATATGTTCCCAGAAACCTCCTTTCACAAAGGTCTTTATCCATAAAAATCAGTCCCAAATTATGCCCCTTTCATCAGATACTGTTTTTATGCATATACTGTTTTTATGCATATATGGGAGCGTTTGTGGATGAGAAGCTCAACATGAGCTGGCAGCGCGTGCTAGCAGCCCAGAGAGCCAACCATGTCCTGGGCTGCATCAAGAAGATGATCAGAGGGCTGGAGCACCTCTCTGATGAAGACAGGCTGAGAGAGCTGGGGTTGTTCAGCCTGGAGAAGAAAAGGCTCCAGGGAGACCTCATAGCACCCTATCAATATCTGAAGGGAGCCTACAGAAGAGCTGGAAAGGGACTGTTTACGAGGAAGTGTAGCAACAGGACAAGGAGCAATAGTTTTAAATTGGAAGAGGGTAGATTTAGATTAGATATTAGGAAGAAATTCTTTATGGTGAGGGTGGTGAGGCACTGGAACTGGTTTCCCAGGGAGGTTGTGGAGGCCTCCCATCCCTGGAGGTGTTCAAGGCCAGGCTGGATGGGGCTTTGAGCAACCTGGTGTAGTGGGAGATATCCCTGCCCATGGCAGGAGGGTTGGAACCTGATGATCTTTAAGGTCCCTTTCCAACCCATATGATTCTATGATATAAGCTAACAGTCTCTAGCTTTTTATCATGGAGATGCAACAACTAATCTCCCTCCATAGTATCTCTTCATGATACTGCAGTTGCCCAGGTGAACACAGCTAGTGTTTTTGGAAAAGAATATCCAATTTATTTACAGAAAGGTAGTTCTTTTTTCTGACAATATGTCTGTAC